>JADRCH010000124.1:3748904-3918980 GCA_019843965.1 Rhynchomys soricoides
GAGGGAGAGGAGAGGGAGAGGAGAGGGAGAGGAGAGGGAGAGGAGAGGGAGAGAAGAGGGAGAGGAGAGGAGAGAGAGAGAGAAGTTGCAGAGAGAGCAAGGAGAGCCAAACATTCCCTTTTATAGCAAGCCAGGCCTACCTGTCTGTTGCCAGGTAAGTGTTGGGCGGAGCCTAGAAGGAATGCTAATACATCCTTAATTCATTTATGGTTTTGGAACACTAGGAATAAGCAATACCTCACGGCTATAGCTGATGCATGTGGTGGAGAAAGCTACCTCATGGTTCCCAGGAAACTTACAAATGAAGGGGAGGGATCTGGGGTCAAAACAATCCATTTAAGCATGTGTCTCAACTCCCCAACATCCACCTACTAGGCTCCACCTCTTCAAGTTTCAGTCACCTAACAAAAGACTAAGATTCCGAAGCAAGCCTTCTTCGCGGGTGGGGACATTCGAGATTGAACTGAAACTACAGTTATTGAATATAGAATTATTTTTAAAAATGTTTATTGAATCCAGACTTTAAAAGGGCCAGAAAAACTGAAACAGGAAGCAAAACCAAAACAAAACAAACAAAAGAAAACAAAACAAAAAACCTATCAGCAACAACGAAGTGATTAAGAAATATTCCAATAAAACACATTTTGAGAAAACATTTGATACAAACAAATTATAAAAATATCATATAGATATCATTTATGTGTTTGGTGGTGGTGAATGTGTGTGTGTGTGTCTGTGCGTGTGTTTGAGTGGATGTGGGAGGCTAAGAGATGTGCGTGTGCGGATGTGTGTGTTGGTGGATATAGTTGTTTGTGCAGGCAAACACATGTGGTCATCATAAGCCAACTCTCAAAAGCTGGTAGTCTCTTGTACCTTTGTAGGAGCTAGGAACCTCATGCATAACAGTAAAATGAGTCTCCAACATAACGTTGCAACAGTGTTTGCAGCTATTTCTAAAAAAAATGGCCTTCACCCACACAGGAGGACAGGTTTTTTTTTTTTTCAGTGTCCTTACAGAATGCAGTACTGTGAGATAAACAGTGGGGTGGTTTTTGAATGGTTTCAACCTCTTGGGAATACTACAAATTCACACATATGGGCAAGAACTAATTTACCTTTTCAAGTTCACTAAACTTGGAAAAAAAAAAAAGGAGGGGGAAATTGGTGGGAGAATTTATTCTGGGAATCGATTTGAAGTGAAGTTTCCCAAGAGTGGAACAGGAGTTTAATTAAATTTAAACATACATTTTATAGAATCAAAATTATTAGACTTCCGAAATATAACAGAACTTTCCCCTCTAAATGTTCTGTTCCATTTTTATTTTAAAATGCCTCATATAGTCAGCTCATTGCTTGTAAGCTGCATTGAGACGTAACGTACATACTGTAGAATCTGCTTTTTAAAATGTAGGCCAGTATTTTTACCATGTTGCTGGAGTTGTCCATGTCCACAATCTAATTTTAGGATATTCCTAGAGATTCATTTGCTGTGGACTTCAAGCGTGAGAGCAATATGTTCATTTAGGATACACTGGATTACTTGCAGAGAGAGGATGATGCTGAAACCACTAACCTTTGCTGAGTCAGAACTCATCTTTGTCTATGTCCAGTATGAAATTAGGTGTGCCAGACTTTGATGACTACATGTTTAGGATTGCAGTGCCTTCTGGATTAATTGTTCCCTTAATTCTAGAGAAGTTACCTTTTCTAGTCTCTCCTGATTTTTTTTCCTTTTAAGTTTAGTTTGTCAGATACTAGGAGAGAGGTATCTGCTTCCTTGTTCTATTTGCTTGTTTTCCATCCAGTCATTTTGAAGTCGTTTCTATCTGTGAAGATAAAATGAGTTTCTTGTAGACAATGTAAAGATACATTTGTTTCTTTTTTATTTAACTTTTTCATATATTTGATCATGTTTTCCCCTCTACCAGTTCCTTTCAGATCTTCCCACCTCCTTAACCATGAAATTCAATTATAGAATATCAGGGTCTCGGTCTCTCTCTCTCTCTGTCTGTCTCTGTCTCTCTCTCTCTCTCTTTCTCTCTCTCTCTCTCTCTCTCCCTCCCTCCCTCCTTCCCTTCTTCTCTCCTTCTCCCCCTTACCCTCTCTCTCACCCTCTCTCTGTCTCTCTCTGTCTCTCTCTCTTTCCCCTTTCATTTGTCAACATCAACAATAACAATAACATCATCATCATCATCATCATCATCATCATCATCATCAACAACAACAACAACAATGGGATCTATGCAGTTACAGAAGACCAGTCAGAAAGATTGTAAAATAGAGTTGATAGATGCCTCCAAGACCCAACAGGACTGATACACATATGAACCCACAGATACTGTGACCTCCATACACAAGGCCCACACAGGTTCAAACCAGACAAAAATCATATTGTGAAAAAGAAAAGAGCATACAAAGGGCTACCTCTAACAAAGAAGCTTCTTGCAATTAATATCTGCAGAGAAAGTGATCAGTTTTCTCCAATACATTTTGTTTCTTTTTGTTGTTGTTGTTGCTTTAATTATTTTATTGGTTATTTTATTTACTTACATTTCAAATGTTATCCCCCTTCCTGGTTTCCCCTCCACAAGTCACCTATCCCCTCCCCCTGCTTCTATGAGGGTGCTCCCCCATCCACCGACCCACTCCCACCTCACTGCTCTAGCATTCCCCTAAGCTGTGTCATTGACCCTTTACAGGACCAAGGGCCTTTCCTCTCATTGATGCCTGACAAGGCTATCCTCTGCTACATATGCAGCTGGAGCCATGGGTCCCTCCATAAGTACTCTTTGGTTGGTGGTTTAGTCCTTGGGAGCTCTGGGAGGTCTAGTTGGTTGCTGTTGTTGTTCTTATTATGGTGTTGCAAACTCCTTCAGCTCCTTCAGTGCTTCTACTATTAATCCATCATATTAATCTGACTTTTGATGAAAATTTGAGGGTATTGATGTTTAAAATTGTGTGTTGATTGCACTCTTTTTTAATGTTCATGTTATAAGCCCACTTTCTGTTTCAGTGTTTCATCAATTTTAGAATATTTCAGAACCTTACTTATCCACCACCACAAAATAACCTGTATCACTGGCAGTTATCTTCATTGTCCAACTGTTGATACACAGCAACCATTAATCTTCTGTCTAATTTTGTTATTATTTTGATTGTGTGTATGTGCTGTGTGTGCGTTTACGTACATGAATGCGGGCACTCACAGAGGCAAGAGGTATTGGATCTCCCTGAAGCTGAAGTTACAAGTAGTTGTGAGCAGTCTTACATAGATACTGGGACCTGAACTCAAGTCCTCTGGAGGAGCGGCTCTTAATCACTGATTCCTGTCCTCAGCCCCTTAATTTAGTTTCTTGCTCTACATATTTGCCTTCTTTCGGCATTTTATATAATTGGAATCATACAATATGTGTTCACTTATGACTAGCATCTTCCATTTAGTATTTATTTCAAGATTTAGTCCTTTAGCAGTGTAAATAAATATTTCATTTCATATAATTATTAAATTATACATTATTGAATGTATATACCAATTTTTTTATCTACATGTAATCAACTGATATATTATCTGGATACTTTCAATTTATTTATTATTATTTAAAATGCTGATATATATATTTTTACATCAAACTGCACACAAATGCATACGTGTATGCTTATTTCTCATACAGATAAACTTCTGGGTTGTGCTATTGCCCAATATTTAATTTTTTGAAGTGCTTTAAACTTAAAAGTAATGATGAATTTCAGTCACTGGAAGTCACAAATATTTTGCATTTCTGCTAGTGATCATGAGTGCAAGTCCATTATTTTGAATGCACAGTCCAGTTGTGAAGTTTTTCTATTCATTTGTAGATTAGTCTTAAATGTTCATAAAATATAATCTTAGTTACTGTAGGTACCTGACTGGTCCTTAAACCATATGCAGAATTTTCAAAGGAGGACTCGCTCAATTCATTTTTATGATCACAGCGATTTTTGACAATGAGAGTTACTTGCATAACATTTAATAAATAATAGGTAGCTTGATTGTAGTAAATTCACACTATAGTAAGTGCATATTTTCACATCTTTCTCTTCATGGTGTTCTCTCTGACAATAACAAAATCTTTCAAGTTTCCAGACAAAAGCTTTTCCAACAGTGGGAGGCAGTTTATTTTCTTCACACTACCTAACAATGAAATTTTACTTTAATTTGGAGCAACTTTCTTAACTAAAAGAAATATTAGTGTTTAAATGTATCCTTTTGTCCTTTACACACAACTGAATTTCTTTATGCATGTAGCATAAGCATTGTGTTTAATATGTGTCTTACCAAACATACAATTTGAAAAGAAAAAAATTCTAAAAACAATACCCCAAGGGCACAGATCCAATATAATGTTAATATCATGTGGGATTTCAACATTTATAAATATTTCATCATGCTTACTTCTGATTTTGTCAGTATGGAAAATATGAATATCTAAAAGATATTTTCACTAAATAAACCTAAATAAAATGTAATGTGATCGCTTTTAGATACATAAAACCATTTTTCACAGAATGAGTTAGAAAAAACAAATTATTATGAACTATTAAATAAAAAACACAATGTATTCTGAATGTTGGACCTCCCTTGATATATTTGCAAAAATTCTATAAACTAGAATGTTGGAGTTTCAAGTCGTTCATCTTCTGTGGCATCAGGAGACGAGTCTAGACCTT
Organism: Rhynchomys soricoides; assembly: GCA_019843965.1. Taxonomy (NCBI): domain Eukaryota; kingdom Metazoa; phylum Chordata; class Mammalia; order Rodentia; family Muridae; genus Rhynchomys; species Rhynchomys soricoides. The sequence goes on from JADRCH010000124.1 coordinate 3,753,612, forward strand.
CAAACTAAGAAAGAATCAAGATTATAGGACCACTAATGTGGTTCAATCTCAACAACGGAACACCTTGAAGCAATTCACCATCCTCAGAAATACATTTGGGAGACTGGTAATGCAAGGCTAAATATGTTAAGTTCCTCACAGAGAAAGTATCTGGGCCATGATGCAGCTGGAATCCACAGGTATGTTAGAAATTTAAAATTAGTATTTGATCATCAATTCACAGAGCCTGGTTAAAATAGATAGATGACAGATAGATAGATAGACAGACAGACAGATAGATAGAAAGAAAGAAAGAAAGAAAGATAGATAATTTTTAAGTCCATTCTTTCTGGAGAAGATATCTTCAGTGTGAATTCTCAGATTCCATAATTTAAATATTGACTTTCAATTCAATTTTAAATCAGAAAATTTAGTTGATTCATGATTTAATAAAAACTAAACATTATTATTATTATATTCATACCACTAGTAGAGAAAATCACTTTTCTTTATAGAGTTTACCCTTTTACCCACACATGTATCTTGAGACTTGCGTGCTCTCTCTGTCTCTGTCTCTGCCTATGTCTCTGTCTCTCGCTCTCTCTGTCTCTGTCTCTCTCTGTCTCTGTCTCTCTCTGTCTCTGTCTCTCTCTGTCTCTGTCTCTCTGTCTCTCTCTCTGTCTCTGTCTGTCTCTCTTTCTGTGTTTCTCACACAAACACACACATACCCACACAATAAAAGTAATATCCTTTTTTAGAAACAAATAATAGTAATGATAACAATAAAAATAATAATAAATTAAATACAATACCATGTATTTTAAAACACTACAAGTTTGCTGGGACCATAGAAAGTTGCAACTGTTTCAGAAAGCAGTTTGAGAATAATTAAAATGTAGAGTTTCCATAATACTCATCAAACCCACTTTGGAGCAAGAATTTAGAATGATTTAAAACAAAATTTTAAGGAGATATATCCACTTTCATGATCTCTTTAGCATTATAAACTTATGTATAAAATAACAGTTATTCAAGGCAATGAGTTCCATAGATATGCTATACACTATGCATAATACTTATTCAGTGCTTGTACTTTAAATTATTAGGTACCAGATTACTATTATCACAACACATAAAAATTTAAAAGTATTCCTAACATTCATTGCTTCCACTTTTCATTTGATAGACACTAGGATTGGTTCTGTTGTTTAGCTGGAACTGATAGGGATCATCCATACCTATAATCCTTAAAGTTAGAAACCAGAGGCTGGAAGATCATGACTTTGGAGCCAGTCAAGGCTACACAGTGAGTTGAAGAGCAGCCGGAAAGTATATTGAGTCTTCTACTCAAATAAAAAATAAAATAAACTACAACTGCTACATTGAACATTTATTCATACATAAGCTTATAAGCAGACATGTTTGTTTGATTGTTTGTTTCTTGACTATGTACCTAGAAGTAAAATTGCTGGGTCATATCATAACTGTATGTTTTTCTATTTCAAAAGGTGCCAAACTGTTTTTAAAGTAGCTCCATTAGTTCATATTTTCATTGTCAATATCTGAGTTTTCTCTATGTACTTGTTAACCCTTCTTATTATCCATGTTTTTATGCCTTATTAACATAGACTCATGTTTTTTGGTGCCATCCTAATGGTTATGAAATGCTATTTCACTGAGATTTTCAGTTATTTTCACCCAGTGTTTATTTGTCTATCTTTAGACATTTGTCCAGTTGGATCACGTATTTTTAAGTCCGGTAATTTGTCTTTTTTATTATAAGATTGGAATGAGCTTTTTTTTTCTAGAAACATACTCCTTATGTTTCTTGTTCAAATGTTTGCTTTTCTCAGATGTTTGCATGTTCATACACTTGCTCTTATTCTATGGGTGGTCTTATAATTTCTTTATTTAAATCCAAGTGCAAGTTTTTAATAGTAAAACACCCTGAGTTGTCATGACAAAAATATTATATACTATATCAAATATCATTTATCTTATGCAGCAAAGATTTAGTCCAGATGAATTAGTCCTCTATGAGCCAAGAAGCCTGTACCAGGGACCTCCATTATTAGGTCCTGGTGAGATTCTCTCTTAGTTGGCAGATGATGGCTTTTTTATCGTAGCAAAAATAGGAAGATGATGTCCTTTTTTACATATATACAAGAAAATTAACTAGGCCATGAGAGATCCATCCCTCAGAAACACATCTAAATATACCAATTTTCAATAGCTTTGTCTCCAAACATTCAGTGTGTAAGAGTTGGAATTTCAACATAAAAACTTGGGGGATTCAATAAACTCCATTGCTAGTGCTGATTATCTTTTCTATTTTCTCTTAAGTTGTACAAACTTTTGATGTCATATCTTGGAAATCATTTCTTAATCCAAGATGTATCAGTATCATTTATCCTAGGCATGTTATGGTTTTATTGGGTTTGGGAGTATTTTTTCTCAGCTAACTCCTGCTCCTCCTTTCCCTTCAGCTATTTCTGTCACATGCTTCTAGCCTGCAGGGCATAGTCTGATGCTGCCTATGTATTTGGAGCACTTCACACAAACCCTATCACTACAATTGCCACATGACACTATCATTTCTCTTTGTCACACTTGTTCACCATAACACATATTATACTGTCAGAAGTAATTTACAGAATTGTGTCATGCTAAGCTTCCAGTACTAATAGGTAGAAACAATAAAAAGGTCAAAATGATCACTTTGAGGTGAAAATTTTAATTGCCAACCAGAAATTTTATTAAAAATAGTCTGAAATAGACAAATCCTTCGAAAACATCACACATTATTTTAAGATTAATTTGGTGCACATGCAATCAGAACACATTGTTTTGAGTGTTTTGTGACCTGGGGGTACAGTTCTGTGATAATTCCAGAACACTAATATATCTGTGTATACTTCTAGCATCATATAGCTATACTCTTTGAGCCAGGATCCTTTTATAGAGAAAGAGTATTTAGTAGAAACCAGTCAGCTTTCTTTTCTATGCTTGGTTTTTCCCTGTTATTCAATGCCGTTACATACTCCTTCATTTCCTTAGAGAATTATATACATTATGAAAACACAAAGACAGGCCACTGAGTATTAAGCTCTGAGTATCTTCTAATCCACCATTAAGATTCTCAATGGCAGGACAATGTTTGCCTAAGCTTTGCAATTTCAACAGGACCCACTGCAACCTTTTTATCTCAGTGAACAGCCAAAAGTATCCTAGTCCAAACACTGTTAGTTATGTAATTATAATTCTCTTGATTGCAAGAAAGACATGGTTTGATTGTGTTTAGCTTTGTTGGTATCTTTAAATATTCATCTTGGATGCTATTCTGTGTGTCTTCCACAGCAGGTATTATCTAAAGCCTTTCAAATTAATATAGAGCATCTTGTTAAGCATGCCTCCTGCTTCACACTGTCAGACCTGTGGAAACCTGGCTTTTCCTGCCAAAAGACTCTTTCTCATTGGCAAGGGTACAGCCTTGATATGTGTTAGCAATAGTGCTTACTGGGACTTGAAATTTCTACTAATGCATCTAAAATGTTATATTTTAATAAATTTACAAATAATTCAAGCATATAATAACCAAAGATATCTTTTGCAGATTGTGGTAGGAACTGTTTCTTTTCCTTTCCATACAGATGAATTAGGATCAAAGACAGCACACTAATTTTATTATAAAGCTAGAAACATTAATTCCTCATTGAGAAGTTGTCTTTGAGGCTCTTCATCTCTCTTCTTTCATATGCTTCATATATCCAAAAGATGCCAACATAGATTTAAGGGAATTTGAAGGAGAGGTGAAACAGATCAAGTGAATAGTAAATTTGGATTGGTGAACATCATCATGATTCTACGCCTGTGTGTTTATATCTTTCCGTACGTATTTTTCTATAGGTATCATGACAAGGTTGGGGGGAGCTCTCAAACATAGAACCAGAGACTAAGAACTACCTTAGTTCAGAAAGCTTTATTCCACTTACTTGTGTGAGGAAACCTTAAATCTTTATACCAAACTAGTAGATAGAGGGGATCTCCTTAGTGACATTTGTAGGAACAAACACTTAGATTCAGTGAAGATAGTTCAAAAACACTTTGTTATCATGTTAGTCAACTAGAGACCAACTGTGGACTTGTATGATCTCTTGGAGAGAAATGTAGAGAGAAATAAAATGGGGGAAAAGTGAAAGATGTGTGTGAGAGGAGTTTTGTTTCGTTTTGTTGTCTTTCAACAGTTTTGTGCTGGGTGTAGTGATGAACACCCTTAATGCCAGCAGTATTGAGGCAGAAACAATAAGGTCTCTGTAAATTCAAGGACATCCTGGTATACATACCAAGTTCCAGGTCAGTCAGAGCCACATAGTGAAATTCTATCTTAAAACAATAAATGAAAATAAAAATAAAAGCAGTTTTGTGATATCCAAAAGATTCCTTTGTAGATTTATATTTCTGTTGGCACTATTGTATTTTAGTTATATATATTTCAGGACAAATTTGCTAAGTACAATGAAGTGAAAGGGTACATGAGACATTTCCTCTTGTACAAATATGCCAAGTATTTTTTACATTGACATGGTAATGTCTCACTTATATTACTAGTCAGATAACGGTGTAGACCAACTTCCTCTCCTCTTAAAGATAGTTATGCTGTCTCTGCTCTGTAATTAGGATCATCATTAGGGCAACTTAAAGCAAAATAACAATGAGATACGTGCCAATCAGATGCTCAGGGTGTATTTCAGTAACATCAGTGGGAAAAATGCCTAATGTTTATGTATATTGTACATACGAAGTTTTCTAATGTGGAGAACTGAGCTCTGTAGGAAATTATTTTAAAATGTATGTACAGTAGCCATGTGTGGGTAAAAATTAGTTTACTCTGAATCAGTGGTTCTCAACAATCCTAATGATGTAATACTTTAATCCAGTTCCTCATGTTGTGGTATGCCCCACCCAACCATAGAATTAGTTTGTTGCTACTTCAAAGCTATAATTTTGCTACTATTGTGAGTGAACTGTATACAATTTGAAATTTTTATACAGTATATTTGGATCATGTTTCTACTCACCCAACTTCTTCTAGATCTTCCCTGTCTCCCCACTGACCCAAATTTTTAATTTGTATTCTTTCTCCCCTCCCCCCCTCTCAAAATAAAAATTAAACCACTAAAACAGAAGTCAATACAAACAAAAAAACCAATAAGGCAAAACAATGCTCAAATGAAATAAAAATTGCATTTTGTATTGGCAAGATATTGGGTTTGAGGTCTGCCCTGTATTCTGGTTGGTGTACCCAGTATCACTCCATTGAAGAAACCTGGTTTTCCCTTTCTGATGGGTATCAACTGCAGATACCTAGCTTTCCCATCTCAGTACTGTCACATAGATAATACATGAATGCCTTTTTTACCCCTAGCAGTTTTCCATTGTCATTATTTCCCTAGTAAAGGATGGGGCATGTGAGCAGCTCCCTCATTTATGCAATATTGTGGATGGATACATCTTGATAGAAAAACTCAGACGGTGTGAGTTCATTAACATGTCGTCATGCCAGGTTCAGATGTTTGCATTTCTCAGGAGGGTTAAGTACAAATTTTCTTCTCTGAGCAAGCCTCAAATTCAATCAGAAGGCATTCATTATCCCACCCCATAATGGCCATGCCACTACTATGTTAGTCAGTACTTCTTGGCTGGTAGGTCTGTATTGTAGCATATGGTACTAAACTAGATAATACAGTTGATGCCTTTTCTCCCCTACCTACCAACAAATAAACTTCTGTCGCCAATAAAGAGAGCAATTACACCAGAAATACCCAAGTCCTTTCAGAGTCCTATGGTCCACACATGGAAGATAATTCCAAACAAGTCTGTGAAAAATAAAACCACAGAGGGCCCTCAGAAAACATAAGAAAGAGCCAGCAAGGGAGATGATTTGACTTACAAAATAAAAAAATAAAAACAAAAATTTTAAATGAAAATGAAACTTTTTTCCCCCTGCAAGTCCTGTTTCCAAGCAATCTGCCTTCTAAGATACAGGATTCAACAAATTACAGAACACTAGCCCCTGGGAGATCTGCCTATGTATCCGCATATAAGGGCTAGTGATTGACAAATTACAGTTTATAGAGAGAAGTGCAAGTAGGGTACATGACACATTTCAGTGGGAGGACAGTAAATGACTCATGGGAGAAACATGGCTCAATGATTACACAGCCTGGAGCTGCCTGACAGCACCACTGTTTGATTTCAGCAAACATCCATATTTTACAAGAATCCAGTTGCCTTGTTTGGAAAGTTTTGAAAACAGAAGTTTAACAAGTTCTCATGTGCATAGCTCCTTTTTAAAAGGCATTTGCAGCTTGCTATGTTAGACACGCACTTCTGTTCCAGCCCCCAGATGACTGTGGCGTGTTGAATGATCCATCAAGTTTTATGGAGAAGGCAAAAACGTCTACAGTTAGGATTCGCAAAAATAATCAAAAGGCACAAAATATTTGCATAAAGTTGGAATATCTTTCGTTTTAACTTGGGCAGCCTTATTTATAGAGTTTGGTTAAAATCCCGAGTTCCGTTGTACCTGCCAAATCACATTATTTATGCAAGGGATTTTTCCTTCAAGCTATCTTGCCCAGAGCTGACCATGAGACATAGCTGTTTTACACAGTAATTGTGGATGACAGCTTTCCCCGGGTTTATCTGAGTCTAGGAGCCAACTCTAGAAACAGAGGTCATAAGTACTACAATTTATTATATAACATTAATGCAAACATCCATACATTTATGTACTATGTATACTGGTACAGTACTGGGGCATTAATTTACATAAGGCAAACTCACTATTGACATAAAATATTCCTAAACTAAGTACTTGGAGACATTTTAATTTGTAACTGGTTTAAGGACATAGTCATTCTGTTGCATTGTGCTCATCTAGTTAATACAATGTTTCTATTTTCAATTTCTTCTAGAAAATATATCTTCTGGCTTGTAGAATTATATACTTAGCTTTGTACATGTAAATTGATGTGCAACTATATAAAAATAAATACAAATTTTAAAAGAGCACTTTCTACTTAGTTCTCTAAACAAAATCAATCACCTGATGAGCCAAGATTCAAGAATACCAAAACCTAGTAGAAAGGAGTGACATTGTCTGAAGGCAGAAAATATTAAATATTTTAAAAGTATTGTTGTGTAGCTTCTTGTATTCCTAGGAGACACACACTCTCAGCAAACTTCATGTTTTTCTGGCTCTTACAATGTCTCTGTCCTCTTTTCTACAATGATCCCTGAACTTGAGGTACTGTAGTTTTATTGTTGATGAATCCATTGGTATTGGCTACACAACTACACACACAGATACACACACACAATTTTGCGCATACACATATGTAACAACAATTAATGAAAAAAGAGGACATGAATTTGAAAAAGAGCAAAGATAGGCATGTAGGAGAGATTGGAGAGAAAGCAGTGACAGTGGAAATGATCCTGTGTTATATTAGAATCTCCAAAATTGATGATTAAGTTTAAAGTTAAAAAGTGTTGATGCTTCTAATTTTTTTCAGAAATTGTTATCTGTATGGATCTGTGCTAATGGTTCATAAATAAAGTACAAAAATGCTTATTTGTATTTGGGGAGGGCGTGAACAATCTTAAGTGAACCCAATCTGAACTCACCCTTGATTCTAATTCATCCTTCTTGGTCTAATGGGCACCCATGGGTCTTAAACTGGTACTTACTTATTCAGATATATCACCCATGAAAGAAGACCAATGTGGGGCTTGTTAATTAAGTGACTCACACAACAGAAAGGTTGAATTCCTTCTTGACATACAGTTTCTGGCTTATTTTCTTAAAGCATGGACTCTTCTGCTAAGGAAAATCTTTTAAACATTTAGTAAATAAAAATGTGTGTGCATGTGTGAGTATGTGTGTGTGTGTGTGTGAGTGTATGTGTGTGTATGTGTGTGTGTATAAAATCTCTGCTTTTACAACTAAACCTCAAGTAAACAGACCATATGAAATGAGTGAGGAAGATAGGATAGTCAATGTCTCATATATATTTAACATTGAATATCAAAATAAGATTCAAAGTGAACAGATGTGAGGGTATAATCGTTGCATCTGTTGGAGGAATCCTGTCAGCTCCTAGTGGTGGGCAGGATGGAAAGAGGCCTGAGATGAAGAGAAGAAAGCACAGCACTGTTCTCTGTCCACACTCTTCCTTCTACCCAGGTTTCTCTCATTGAGTGTCACAGGCACAAAAACTGAAAGAATGTCTATTTTCCAAGGTATGAAGAGACCAAAAGAAAAACAGGTTCAATGCAATAAACCAATTATGGAGCTGGGAAGGGTGGTGCATGCCTCTAATCTCAAAACTAAGAAGGAAAATAAGTGCTTAAGACCAGCCCGACCTACATTTCAAAACCTTGTCTCAATATTCATCAAAGCAAAATAAAACAAACAGAACAAAGAAAAAGAGAAAACCTAAATGGATACAACTCATCAGAGCAGGAGTTATCATTTGAGATATGAGCAGTGAAGACACTCGAACACTGAATGACTCACCTTAGTACAGATGGAGATGCACAACATGATAGCCCAGTTAGGACCCAGAGTAGGTGAACTCTTCTCTGGCATGTGCCAGATCTGTGAACATTGACACTTTTGAAGATACTGCCACATACTAAAATGGGTCTGGCTAGTGTTACTTGCTCTAATCTATTTTATACAAGTTGTCTCATTTGTGCTCTCTGAAAAAATAAGACAATAAGACTGCCAAGATTAATAAATAATATAACAGATGCAAAGATATTTTAAGGGTATTTCTAGTTTAATATGAAATTACCATAACACCTTAATCGAGAGGTAGAAGCTGAGGTCGAGAGGTGGCAAACTAGGAAAAGTGACTGAAATAAAGACACTTTATATTTTATATGATTGCAGAGACATATGTGTTTAAAATGGGAATATACAAAAATGACATGACTTGTATTTGTATATAAGACATGCCATGTGACATCCAATTTTTAGAGACACTAATGGTGAAGCTGTTATTTTATTTGTGTTTTAAAAGGAACTCACACTCTATTATCATGAGTCAACTTTGTGTGAAAAAGGATATAAATGTGGCTAGAAAAGCTCTGACCAAAAATAGTATGAGTGGTAAATATTTGAATGTGTATGAATATCTTAACTGTAGCTCTTTTTTCTTTAATGGTGTTTTGGCAGCACCTAAAACAGTGCAGTTTACTGTGTGTCCAAAGGTATGTGAGCAGTATGCATGAGTAAACTCCTAGGCAGAAAGAAAGACTTCCTTGAGTCTGAGAGTAGTTTATGGCATTGTGTTTTTTAGATTCCTACCACTCTTTAAAATTCCAAGAAAAACATAAGCTGAACTAAAATAATTCTGGTTATTGGAAAAGTAAGAACTTGCCAAATTGTGGCTGGGGAACAAAATGAGCAGTCTGGAGAACTGCGTGTCCCTGTTGGTAATGAACCTGCTTTTGTATCTCATTGCCTTAGAGAAAGTTGAGCTTTTTTGGTGGACTCCTTTGATTAAACTTCCCAAAACATGAGCAGTGTTTTAGTTAGCATTTATTCATCATTGAGTTTACTTTCTTATAATACTGCCAATTGTTAGATTCTTAACTTTTCTTTTTATAAGCGGGCATCTGAACTAGGTGTTGTACTCCATGAATGAGATGCCAACATATGGAGTTTCTACATCATCTTATTAATTTCCTATCGCTATGACTGTGGATGATTGCCAGTTCTTGGCTTACAATCAGTTACATTCTCACTGCTATATATAAAGTTCCAATGGCAAACTATATAGGATATATTTGTTTCTCAGATCCATCTGTTGATGGATTTTTCTCCCTGGAATATTTTCAAAATATGTTTAAAGAATATAATTTTAGGTACACTAGACAAGAGAAATAAAATACTGTTTATTTGTGTGCTTCTGGAGTAGGACCAATGTAATGTTACCAATTAATGAATGGTAACTCTAAATGAAAGAGTTATCCAGAGCGTTAAGTTCACAGTGATAAATAATGGAAAATACTTCTGTTATTGTTTCTCCATTCACAAGCACACACATTTAAGTACATAGGTTCTCATTTATGTTAATGTGCTTCACGTTTAACACAACCATGATACCATGTTTTCATGAGTTTTAAGACTAGAGCTGGCTGATTCCTAAATTTTAGGGATACTGCACAGCTACCGGTAGAAGCTGTGAGGACCAGAGTAGATTCCTTGAATACTTTATTGAATCCTTAAAGTTTCCAGGCAACCACCAATCACTTACACACATGAAATAAGACATAGCAGACAATATTATTACTTTTGTTTAGGGTAAATATCAGAGAACAACAAGAATATAATAGCAAAAGAGACAGATTTTTATCATTTCTTTTATGTTAAGGAAATTATAATGCCCTTAGAAAATGTATGATGTATAACTAATAAGTAGCACTTTATTACTAAAGTCAAATTTATGAGATTAGCTAATCATTAATTTATTCTTACAACAAACATTTGCTGTTGGCTTACTATTTTTAAACAGTATAAAATTATGCTTAGCCCTAAGGCTATGAAAACAACCTCTTAAATAGTCATATAATTTATATATATATATATATATATATATATATAAAACTATATATGAATATACAATATTTATATAAATTATATATAATACATAAGATAAATATATATAATATATATAATATATAAATTATATATAAAACTTATATATAATTTACATATAAAATACAATGAGGTATTATAGAACATTAACCAAGCAAGGTGATGATTAAATATGAATGATTTATGAAAAAATAGTATTGGAAATAAACAGAGATGAGAAAGTGGATAGTGAGAAATTGATGTGGGAAAGTGAAATATTCCAGTAGGTACAAACTGTACATCTGACATAGAGGCTTCAGTGAACGGTATCACATTTACACCCCCCCCTCATATAAATCTATCTATTATCTCCAGTGGTTTTAAACATTATTAAAAGCATAGTACTATGGCAACTGGTACTGAGTTCTCAAGCATAGTGGAAATCACTCAAGTGTAGTGGAAATCACTCAAACATGAATCTTGGGTACTGAGTTACACAAGGTGAAATAACCATTTTTAGTTACTTTTACTACTTCAGTATGCAGCATATACCATGGAACAAAGTATATATTGAATAAATATTTGTCACCTAGACGTACAGATGGATAGATAGGTGATGGATGTTTCGGTGGATGGATGAAAGGAATCTTACATGCAGGAAGAGATGGTACTTTTGGTGAGACTGAGTGAAATTTTTTCACTTGATATTTTTCATCTTTATATAAAATCAATGCATCAGAAATCATAGTTGTAGGACCATAGTGGATAATTCTCTGGCTTTGGACATTTGAGCAGGATATTGATTGGTGTCAAGCTCTGCCACTTATATACTGAAATGAGTAAGTTATAAAATAATTCATCCAGTGTTTAACTCCCAACACAGAAATGCACAACAAGGAATACAAAATGTCTACTGCATAAATAGTAGTCCTAATGTGTATTTATAACTAACACTCAATTTTGAAAGGTTCTCAAGTTTTGTATGATTTTAAATCTTAAAGTCTGTAACAGTTGCATTTTTTGGTAGTAGAAACCTCTCAAAGTTTTGGGAGTTTGAGAAATATGTAAATTTTACAAAGACTACAGGGCAGATAGAGTACAAGAAAAAAGCTCTGTCAGAAGAAAATTAATGAACAGAGTGATATCGTCCTCTAGGAGATAAATGGCCAATATATATAGATAGCTGTGGCAATGATTCAGTGTGTTCCTCTTGAAAATGATACAACTTCTGTAGGCCTCAGTGAGATTTTCATACCTCATTTGATGCATGTTTCTACTTCCTGTTGCTGTGATAAACACCATGACCAAAAACAACTAAGGGAAAAAACGGTTTAAGTTGCAACTCTTAGGCCGCCATCTTTTATTAAGGGAAGTCAAGGGTGAAGCGCAAGGTAGGAATCATGAAGGAAGACTCTTGTTAATGTATTTTCTGGCTCACTCTAGATTTCAGATACAGGTCAGAACTAGGAAATGATATCACCCAGAAGTGGCTGCGCCCTCTTACATCAATCAAGACAATCAATACCATACCTCACGATAAGTTCATAGACAATCTGTTAAAGAAAATTACTAATTAATTGAGATTCCTTTAGGTGATTCTAGGCTATGTCAAGTTGAAAGTATTAACTAGGACATGAAATTAATAAATGATTAATAAAATATATTTACATTATATTTTAATAAATTAATAAAATATAATAATAAGTGGGAGAGAAAGTGCCTAGCATCAAGATATCAGACTTGAGATATCAGGGTCAGTGGCTATCCAGGAAGCCCCCACCTGCTCAGAAGAGAAGTGGAGGGAAGAAAAGGGAAGGGTTGTGATTGGGGCTGACCAGGAGGGGGCTGGTGAGTGGGATATAAAGTAAAGTAAATAAATAAAAAAATTAAATTAAATTTAAAAACCAACATAAAACAAAACAATTCTGTGTCTAATTCAATGAATAAAAGAATATTAAGCTTGTTAAAAATAAAGAATAATTAATATACTTTATATTATAACTAACAAAATATGATAATAAAATATAATTAAATATAATAAGCAAACACCAATTTATTATATAATTAATAAGATATAAATAATACACTATTAATAAAATAGGAATTGCTTGATATTCTTTTGTTTGTAAGAATTCCGTCATTGTAACACGGCTTGACATAATGTGATATTTATTTTTATAAGGCAATGTTGTTCATTTCATAACAATATTAATAATAGTAATAACGGAACAGCTTACGCAGATCAATGTTGGAAGAAAAGTATGAAAGTGTTTGTTGGTTAATTAAACTCTGTGACATTGGCTTGTATAACAGCTCTAAATAACAGAATATTGATCATGGGTATGTATTGTGATTGTGATCTACTTTATCATGTGTGAAACTTATAAATGAATCAAACTCTAAGATTAGATAACTTGATCCCAAATATCAGTAAAGTATTCTAGCAATAATTTACACTAAGTTAAATGTAGTGTGATACTCTGAAATACATAATTGATAAACACACATAAGCATCATATTATGCAAATCACAAATGTTATGGATTAGTATTTGTGGGACCCACAAATCAAGATGCTTAAATGAAAGTAGTATGCCTTGACCAGCCAACTATATGAGTTTTCTTAATTTTTTCAAAGTTTACGTCTCATATTATATTGTTCCCACTTGAGGATTTTATTTTTTATGTTTCAAGGACATCTTCAAACATTTTTATCCCCCTTCTAGGAGTTTGCTGCACTGACTAAAGAGCTGAATGCTTGCCGTGAACAACTTCTAGAAAAGGAAGAAGAGATTTCAGAGCTGAAAGCTGAAAGGAACAACACAAGAGTAAGTATTAAAGCCATCTCTTGGTATCTAGGCACAGTCTGCCTTGAAGTATCAGGACCAAATTCTAGAAGTTTGCAAAGACTTTAGGAGTGCTAAACTAAAGTCCTAGATTTGTGTAGGTACCAATTCATAGGCAGTTACTTTTAAAAGATGGAAACATGGTATAATACCCAAAATAAAAAGGAAAGGAAACCAAAATTATAGTCTTGGCTAAATAACTATGTTGCCCTGCCAAATGTTTCATTCCTTCTGGTCTTTACCTCACTGTCCTTTAAAGAAGCTCAAGTGCTGGGCTGCCGTGTTGCAGTGGCCTGCATTTGATCCACAGTTCATTTTAGCAAAGAAATTACTTGAAAATAATAATAATAATAATAATAATAATAATAATAATAATAAAAATAAAAGGAGTCCAAATTGGGAAACTCTGAGAACAACCTCTCCCAGTTAAAAGAGGTTTCCCACATTTATTTCATTAGATGTTCTAGAACCTGTAGTTTTATATGCATCCCGTTGTATGATGAAATATGTGCTTTATACATCTTGCTCTTAGAAATTCCTCTATGTTGTCAGTCAGATGGTGTCCTGTAGAATTAGAACAAAGAAGATGTATTTTTATAGACCCCCCACAAAATGTTACTAAATTTCTTAGAATATATATCTACTTATATTATTCATAACATAATGTATTCTCATTGTTAAACAAAGGGAGAGTCCATTTTTATATGGTCATAAATGCAATTTTACTATTAAGAAGGTGAATTTATATTAAGCATCATAGTGTTACTGGGTTAATTCTTTGCAGATAAAGTGATTAGTAGCCAACTTATTTTGTGCTTGGGCTTAGAATGTTATACAAACAGAGCTCCAGGGGCAAGTGCTGTGTCTCCCATAAGAAGTGGACTTGCTTACATGAGGGTTATGCAAACTCATTTTTGTCTTCATTCATTGGAATCTGATTTTATGGTGAAAAGAATTCTCACATATGCATTGTGCATGTGAATTCGTTTTCATCAAGGCTTTGATGAGCCATTCACATAGATTGCCTGTAATAGGGCATCACAAGGACAGTGTAGATCATGTGATGGAATTTTTTATTTCTCTCCCTGTATATAGTTCTTTTTAAAAACTAGTATTGCATTCCCATGTAAATCTACCTCTTTCTACCACATTATTTATTCCGCCCTGTCCTGTTATTTTAAACTGTTAACATGTTAATCTACATTCCCTGATGTAACAGAGTACAGACAAATTTGAAAGTAGAAAAAAAGTGAAAAGTAGGGAAATAAATTCCTTGGGTTTTATTTGCAAAGAATTCTCACATTAAAAATGCATTGGACCATTTTTGTTAGTTACATCTGTGCTTCTTCTATCTATGACTTTTTATTCTATAATCATTTATTGCTTTATACATCCATGTGAAGAAGATACTGTCTTTATCTCCACTGTACAGACAAAGCAAGTCAAATGTATCATAGGTCACACAGTGTAAAAGAGCAGAGGATTGGAAAAGTAATCTAATGTTCGTAGAGTCTGTGTCATTGGCACAGACCCATGCGGCTACTGGGAGAGCTACCCACATTGTACCCTGTCTTAATCAGGGTTTCTATTCCTGCACAAACATCATGACCAAAAAGCAAATTGGGGAGGAAAGGGTTTATTCAGCTTACACTTCCAATTGCTGTTCATCACGAAAGGATGTCCGGACTGGAACTCAAGCAGGTCAAGGAGCAGGAGCTGATGCAGAGGCCATGGAAGAATGCTGCTTACTGGCTTGCTTCCTTCTCCTGACTTGCTCAGCTGGCTTTCTTAGAGAGCCTAAGACTACCAGCCCACAAATGGTACCACTCACAAGGGACCCTCCCCCCTTGATCACTAATTGAGAAATTGCTTTACAGCTGGATCTGATGGAGGCATTTTCTAAACTGAAGCTCCTTTCTCTGTGATAACTCCAGCTTGTGTCAAGTTGTCACAGAACCAGGCAGTACATACCCACTCAGGATCTCAAGGATTTATCATGACTTAGATGAAACCTTGCTCAACAGTCAGCACCCTGCTGTGTGGCATATGGCATTTTTAAAATTGTCACTGATGGGGATTTGTTTCAGTAACCAGATCATTTTTAGCTATTAAATGCCCTGAATCTACAACCACTTTAGGCTTTTTATCTACAAAGGATCACAAGAGCATGGTAAGCTAGCCTGAAATACTTGCTAAGACCAGAGAGAGGAATGTAAGTCTCCTTTAGGACAACAATAATAATGATTTTAATTAAAAGCAAGATTAATAGCTACTAATAGTTAACAATGAGAACAAACAAAATTTTTCTATTTTCCTTAAAGAAGTATTATCAAGAAGACTTTTTGTTGTTGATTAAATCAAAGCAAACAGATTTATGACATCTAGAGAATATAAAATCTTGATAATGCAATGAGTGATTAGGTTTCATGCTGCTTTTTGCCTCTTTGATTACGTCAAAAAACAAACAAGAACAAAAATAAAACTGCAGGACTACAATTCAAACATATCTTTCTATTCCCCCAGAATGCCATGTTGAATATACAATGATATAGCTATAGATAATCATCTTTAAGATAGATTTGTATAGTAGTATTTTTGCTTCCTGTGTATTGCTGCTGGAAAGACAGCCACAAAACATCACACAAACTTCTTTCTCACGTCTAGGTAGTACCTGATTGTATACAGTTTAATGGGAAAAGAGTGTTCTAATTTCTAGGTTTCTGATGAACATTCAGACCTTACCACATTAATGAGCTAGCATCTACCTATAAATTGAAATAATATCAAAAAGTAAATGCCCAAAGTAAACTGTTCTATATGATGAATATTGTAAATTTATTTATCTATTCACTTTATAGCCCAAGAGCAGCCTTTTATCTCCTTCTAGTACCTCCTCATGTAAGTCTTCCACCCATTCCACTTAGAAGGGGAGGCGGCCCCTCTAGCTGTCAACCCACCCCATACCTCCACCTCCCACCCCCCTCTCCCCACCCAGCACATCAAGTTGCTGCTGGATTAAGCATTTCATCTCCCACTAAGGACAGACAGGAGGTTCTGGAGCATGGGAAACACTCCTCCACTGCTGGTGGGAAGGTAAACTTACACAACCACTCCGGAAATCAATTTGGAAGTTTCACAGACATTTGGGAATAGTTCTATCTCAAGACTCAGCTATCCCTCTGCTGGGCATATACCCAAAAGATGCTTCACCATCCCACAAGGACACTTGTTCAACTATGTTCATAAATAGGGTTCTCTACTTCTCTTGGTGATAGACTGTAATCTTTAAGACAAATGAACCTTTTCTTCCCCATGTTTCTTTTTGTCAGTATTTTATCACATCATCAGAGAGCAAACAAGAACTAAAGGACACATATATTCTCTGAACAGTTGTTACAATAAAGTCAGAATACTTATTAGGAAAATTGAATATGTTAAATAACTTGGAAAATAAAGCAATAAAGTGGCTTATCGAATACTTAATTAAAATATGTTTCCATCACTTGCCTCTTTCCTGTTCTCGCTCCAGTTCCTTACATATCCATATATTCTAACCCTGCCAGGTCCTTCAGTGTTGATGGCCGCTGCTTATTATTGTTTTCTTTTCTTTCTTTCTTTCTTTCTTTTTTTTATTGTATATTTACTTTTTAACATTTCACAAGTGTTCCCCTTTTCAGGTCTCCCCTTCAAAAACCATTTCCCATCCCTCCTCCCCCTGCCTATATGAGGGTGCTCCCCCACCCACCCACCCACTCCAGTCTTCCCTCCCTAGCATTCCCCTACACTGAGGCATATAACACCCTGAGGCCCAAGGGCCTCTCCTCCCACTGATGTCCAACAAGGCCCTCCTCTGCCACATATGTGGCCAGCACCATGGGTCCCTCCATGTGTATTCTTTGGTTTGTGGTCCAGTCTCTGGGAGCTCTGGGGAGTCTGGCCAGTTCACCCCCTTGCTCCCTCCATGTGGCTGCAAATAACCTCAGCTCCTTCAGTCTCTTCTCCAACTCCTCCATCTGTGACCCCACATTCAGTCCAATGGTTGGCTGCGAGAATCCACCTCTGTATTTGTCAGGCTCTGCCTGGGCCTCTCAGAAGTCAGCTTATCATGCTTCCAATTAGTGCAGACTGACCACTTTATATTGGATAGCCAATCAGAGAGCCCCTTCCTTTGGGAGGCCAACTCTCCTTCTCCTTTACCATCAATCAGTTGTTCTTTTCTTAGGGATGTGACTCCAAGAGACTTTACCTTTCCATGTTAGTGTGCCCATTGGTATTATTACTGTGCTTATCTTGTTTAGGCAGCCATGTATTTTTATGTATCATAGGCCTGGCTTCTCTCTCACTTTTAGGAGATAGCAACTTTCTAGTCCTCTGGCCCTTCTGATCTTTCTGCCTCTTGTTTTGTGATGTTTCTTGAGCCTTAAGAGCAAGAGTTATATTAAAAATAGATCCATTGTGGTTAGGATGCATTCAACTCATTGATCTCTGCATTCTGACCTGTTCTTACTTTCTGTAAGCCCATGGAGAACATTATCAGTAAAATATTGTGATATTCAAGTGTTCCTGTTGTATTATGTGATCATACAATAGATGAACTAATCTATAGCGAAGTATGCATGTTTATTTGAAAGTCATTTTAAAATGAAAACATTTGTCCACAAGTTTTGTGATTAAAATCTAATTTGAATCCAGATGCAATGCACAAATGTAAAACATAAAATGTTGTAAACACAGACAGAGATCTTTTGGCTTCTTTTCTGCTTATTTTGTTTTTATAACATTTTCTTGTCTTATTGTTGTAACTAAGACTTCAAGGTCTTTATTAAATGCTATTTTGCATTACAGAACAGCCCCACCCATCTTCCTTCTTAGTTCTATAGATTCTGTCACTTAAAATGTTCTCTCATTCCCAGGGCGCTCAGAGTCTATGTTAGGAGCAGCATTTTCCTCTTTTTCCATAGAGAACTAGAGTTACCAAAAGTTTGTATTGCAAGTTTCTTCCTACTTGTATGCCTGAGTGAGGACAGTGTTGTTTTGGGAGTAATTTCTCTCTCTCTCTCTCTCTCTCTCTCTCACTCATTCTGTGTGTGTGTGTGAGTGTGTGTGTGTGTGTGCATGTGTGTGTGTTGTATAATCTATTTGTGTCTTCATGTGTCTTCAAATATTCATGTTCATGTGTGCACCTGTGGAGGCCAGAAAATATCCAGTGTTATTCTATACCTCATTACCTTTAGTCACAATATTTCATTAAATCCTGTCTATTTTCAGGTAGGCTGGCAGCCAGCAGGCCCCAATGATCCTTTTATCCCTTCCCAGCCCCCGGGGATGTGGTAACAGAAATGCCCATGGCCATTTGAATCTTTTTACCCCTAGGAATCCCCTAACCTCTAAAGTTATTGTTTTGTTTTTTCTTCATATTATTTTCACATAATTACTTAGTCTAGGATACCACTGAATTTTTATTATATTTTTCATACAATGAATTTTGAGCATTTTTGCCCACCCCAAAATCTTCCTAGATTCAGCCAGTATCTCTACCAACTTACCGTTATTTCTCTCCTCTCAAAAATAAAACAAAACAGAAAACAAAAATAAAAAGCAAGAAACAAACAAATTTCTACAAAAAGCCAAAGACAAAAATCAAAACAAACAAGCAAATGAACAGTAAAACAAACAAAAAAAGAAAGAAAAAGAAGAGGTAAACCGACACAAAACAAAATGAAACAAAAATGTCCACAGATGATGTTTATTTTGTTTTATATACGGCATCTACTCATGGATATAGAGACTAGCCTGGGGTGTTGTGTTTTATAAAAATAAAGAGAGAAGGAATATGTTTGGTGGATGTGCAGTCAGGTGTGAGTTAAGGGGGTGCCTCTGAAGGCCCATGCTGAGGAATCCCCTCCCACTGAGGGACCAGCCAGTATATACTAGTACAGAATAGAGTTTATTCAGGGCATGGGGAGGGAAGTTGAGGGAGTAGAGACAGATAAAGGCACACACACACACATACACACACACACAGAGAGAGAGAGAGAGAGAGAGAGAGAGAGAGAGAGAGAGAGAGAGAGAGAATAGAGGAGTAGAGGTCAGCCATGAGCACTTGGAGAGAAAGGGGGAGGGAAATGGGGAGAAAGGGGGAGCAAGCAGCCCTTTTTATAGTGAGTTAGGCATACCTGGCTGTTGCTGGGTAACTGTGGGGCAGAGCCTAGACTAAATGCCAACATGGGATACCTCTGACTTTGTTATTCCTACCAATTATTGGAACAAACAATGATGACCACTTGATGATATTTGACATCAACATAAATCCAGATTTCTTCATAAGTATAATTATATTTATTAGTTCAATTCATGAAATCTTTTCCTAGTACCAATATTTTACACTTTTAAAAAGTTACTAAAGCAAAACTTATGATAGGACATTGTAGTTTTCTTCTCAACCATAAAATGACGGGAGGAAAGAGATATTTTCAGACAATACTGGATTGGTACAAGGTTTAAAGCAATATGTATTAGAAATTTGCAGATGAGTATTCACAATATTATATATTTTAAAAGTTTGTATGATTATCATATAAACTGGGTTCTACATGTAGAAAAATTGTTTCATGGCTTTCTAAAAAACCCATGTGACTGTCAACTACATTAGCACATCCTTAGAAGGCACTAGCAGAAATCAATCACTCATAAAGCAGACAATCAAATCAGTACCTTATTTTTCTTTCTTCCTTTTTATCTCACTTGATCCTTAGGTCAAACCAGTCATTGGTTGGTTGCTCCCTCAATGTTTGTGCCACCATTGCCCTAGCTACTTTTGCAGGTAGGACAAATTGTAGGTGAAAGGCTTTGTGGCTGGATTGGTTTCTATGTTTCTCTAAAGAAATTAGAACATGGGGATGAGGTCTCCATGTAGACACTAGGTCAACTTTTCCATGTTCAAAACGGTGTGTGTGTGTGTGTGTGTGTGCGCGCGAGCGCTCGTGAGCGCGCTCTCCTCAGCAATAGGACTGCCTGTCATTTGCAGAGAACAACTCATTGTCTTAGGAATAATCTGGGTTGTTTGGAGATTTCCATCGAATCCCCTTGGCAAACAAATCAATTGAATGTAACCTAGTCCAACTGCTGGAAGCATTCCCTTACTACAAAAGATGGCCGGGAGAGAATTCATACACCTCTTTACTAGGAGTCCTTGTATGGATTACCTCCATAGTGTCCAGGAAGTTTCCACTGCACTAGGTTTGCAAACCACCCCTCAAATGTGCTTCTAATTCTAGCCACTTTCTGTACTCTGTCCCCTCTACCCCATCCCCCTCCATCTGATCCCTCCAAGCCTATCCCTACCTGCCCTAGGAAACCCATATTATGTTTCTCCTCCCAGAGAGATCCTTGAATCTTTCCAGAAGCTTCCTCTCTACCTAATCTCTCTAAGGGTGGTTTATTTATATTTTTTTTGTCCCATCCATTTTCCTGCAAGTTTTATGATTTCATATTTTTAACAGCTGAGTAATATTCAGTTGTGTAAATGTAGGATGTTTTCTTTATCCATTCTGTCTAGGGACATTTAGGTTGTTTCCAGTTGAACAAGTGTCCTTGTTGGTGGATGAAGCACCCTTTGGGTCTAAGCCTAAGGGTGGTATCATTGGGTGAGGAAGATTGATTTCCGATCCTGAGGAAGTGCCATATTGATTTCCACAGTGCATGCACAAGTTCTCATTTCCACCAGCAGTGGAGGAGTGATGCCATTACTCCAGATCCTCACCTGCATGAGCTGTCACTTGTGTTATTGAACTTAGTCATTCTGAGAAGTATAAAATGAAACCTCAGAGTGATTTTGATTTGAATTTCCCTGATCACTAGGATGTTAAACACTAATTTAAGTGTTTCTCAGCCATTTGAGATTCCTCTGTTGAGAATTCTCTGTTTAGATTTTTAAATATTTTAATTGGATTATTTTAGCTAGTTTCTTGAGTTTTTTAAAATATATTTTAGATATTAATCCTCTCTCAGATCCAAATATATTAAAAATACTTTCCTATTCTGTAGACTGCAGCTTTGTCCCATTGACAGTGCCCTTTGCCTTACAGAAGCTTTTCAGTTTCAAGAAGTTCTACTTGTAAATTAGTGCCTACACTATTAATGTTTTGTTCAGAAAATCATTTCCTGTAATAATGCATTCATGGCTATACCCCGCATCATCTTCTGTCTGATTCGGTGTATCTGGTTTTATGTTGAGGTCTTCCATCCAATTGGACTTGAGTTTTGTAGAGGGTGATAAAGATGGATCTATTTTCATTCTCTTACATGCAGACATCCAATTTGGCCATCACCATTTGTTGAAGATCCTGTCTTTTTCCCAGTTGGCATTTCTGGCTTGTTTATAAAAACAATCAGGTGTCCATAAGTGTCTAGGTTTATATCATGGGCTTCAATTAGATTTTATTGTCAATATATCTGTATTTATGGCAATACCATGTGGTTATTATTACTATAACTCTGTAGGACAACTTGAAATCAGGAATGGTGATATCTCCAAGAGTTGTTTTATTGTCCAGAATTATTTTGGTTATCCTACGTTTTTGTTTTTCCATAATAAGTTGAGAATTGTCTTTCAAGGTCTGTAAAGGATTATCTTAAGATTTTGATGAGGATTTCGTGAATCTGTAGATTGCCTTTGATAGGGTGGTCAGTTTTACTATGTTAATTCTACCAATACATAAACATGGGAGATCTTTCATATCTTTTAAAATTTCTTTCTTCAAAAATTTGAAGGGTTTATTCTGCAAGTCTTACAATTCCTTGGATAGAATTTCCCCAAGATATTTTATATACTATTTGAGGCTATCATGAAAGGTTATTTTTCCTGATTTCTTTTTTCATTCTGTTTGTCATTTGTATATAGGAGGGTTAATGTTTTGTTTTTGATTTTTGTTTTTTGTTTATTTATTTATTTATTTATTGTTTTTGAGGGATAATCTTGTATACAGCCACATTGCTGAAAGTGTTTATCCACTTTACGAGTTCTCTTGTGGCATTTTTAGGATCATTTATGTATAATATTTTCACCTGGATACACAATATTTTAACTTTTTCCTTTCCAACTTATGTCCCCTTGATCTTCTTTAGTTATTTTGGTTCTAACTAAAACTTCAAACAACTGAAACCAAACACACACACACACACACACACACACACACACACACACACACACACATTTTTATTACAGTTATAAGGCATTAGGTAATTTTCAAAGAATCTGCTTCCCCAAACACTTACTGAAGAGTTTCTTCTGTAACTCTGTAACAAGGGAATGCTTAAAACCAGAGTATTTGATTCACCTCTTCAAATACTTTTCTTTCTGGAACTCTGTAGTCTTGACTTTAGTTGTTTTCTCCAGGGAGGCAGGCTGACTTTCGGTCTGTTCCTGCTTCTCTTCAAACGTTTGGTTCTACATCCGTTCCTGTCTTGTGTTTAATAGAGCAATCGTTTCATCTTCTTCCAGCTTGCTGACTAATTTGATCTTCAGAACATCCTCAGGAACTTATGCTAATTTATCCCAAGTGACTTTATAAGGCAGTGGTTTGCCTTAATATATTCTCACATATCACTTTGTGTTTTTCTGTAATTTCTCCAGTTTGATTTCAATAGCAAAGGATTAAAGTGGAGAGTTCTAACGCTTTTTACTGGGCCCTCAGCAGAGGGCCCACATAATCCCAATGTACCAATTCTGAGCCCAGTAATAAAAGCAAAGATCACTAGCATCAATTTTTAACACTAGGTTTGTGAGCATTCAGTTTTTGAAGGGAAGTTGGAACATGTAATTTGTTCTGGGGTTCCTGATTTCTGGTTTTCTTTTCTTTTCTTTTCTTTTTTATTCTTCAATCTTTTTTTACAGTCCAGTCATTATCCCTCTCCAGGTCTGTCTTCTGGCTGTTCCTCATCCCATACCTTCTCCCTGGTCTCCAAGAGGAAGACCCCGACCTCCCCAGACCTCCCCATTCCCTAGAACCTTAAGTCTCTTGAGGGTTAGGTGTGTCTTTTCTCCCTGAGGCCAGACCAGGCAGTCCTCTGCTGTATATGTTTTGGGGACAGCATGATTTCTGGTTACTGTAGCCTCTTTCTTCCTGAGCATTTTCTTTGTGTGGTGTTTCTGCATCCACATTCTTCTGAATTACTCATCTTCCTCTCTCCTCAGCACCCCTGTTCGCTTTTTTCTCACTTCTCCCTTTTATCTATGCTTTTAGCTTTCCCAGGAACACTTAACTTTAACTTAAGTCAAAAGTCTTGCTTTCACATTCCCACCACTTGAAGAACTGGTGGGCTGTTGGTTGTTTTCATAACTATCTTTCCTCCATATACCATGAAAGACGTTTTACTTTCTTATGACATTAATCCCTTAATTACTTTAGCTAAATCTATCCACAACACATATGCCAAACACCTAAGCTCTCTTAAAAATACATAAATTGTTGTTTAATAGACTGGGGTTTTTTTCTTTCTTTCTGTCCATTCAGCAAATTTAGACGATCTTGGACTGTGTATAATCTTGTGAGCACTGGCAATTAAGAAGTTAGCAAAGCAGAGAAAATATACCTTCCCTTATTGATATAATGTTAATATTCTAGAGGCAATTAATAAGTGCAGTAAACCTGAAGAGAACTGTTAGAGACAAATGCCAAGTAGGGAAAGAAAGAGGCAACATAAGGGGTTGGAGAAGCCTATGGATAAGTGATACCTGACTGAAAATAAGTAAGGATTGTGGGCTGATAAAGGCACGCAGGTAACTGAAAGGGATATTTTAGGTTTACAACAAAGCAAAGAACTTAGAAAAATACTTGATGCACTGGAATAGATACATACCTACTATTTTACAAAGCTGAGCAAAGATCCACACATAAATGATACAACTAAGCCAATGCAACTGATGTGTAAGAAAAAGAGATGAGTTCAGAGTAATTTAGATTTCACTTAGGATATGTAAGGACTCTGACTTTTGCTTTGGCCAAATGAGAAGACATTAAGGACTCCAGCAAAAGCACAAGTGGCCTAGATTATATTTTAAATGTAAGAGTTTGGGGCAATAACCTGATGGATGAAAGGATTCAAATGTGAGTTCCAGCTAATGAGTATGTCTTAGTTAGGGTTTTACTACTGTGAACAGACACCGTGACCAAAGCTACTCTTATAAAGGACAATGTTTTACTGGGCTGGTTTATAGGTTCAGAGGTTAAGCCCATTACCACTAAGGAGAGAGCATGGCACCATCCAGGCAGACATAGGGCTGGAGAGTTCCACCTCTTGTTTCAAAGGCAAACTGAAGAAGACTGCCTTCCAGGGAGCTAGAATGAGGGTCTTAAAGCCACGCCCACAATGACACACTTGCTCCAACAAGGTGACACCTACCTCAAGAAGGCCATACCTCCTAATAGTGCCATTCCGTGGGCCAAGCATATTCAAACCACCACGAAGCTGTTATTGAACTGAGTCAAGAGAGGATAATGAATCCTGAACCCACATATCATCAGTGGATATAATGGCAGGTGAAGGAATTCTGGAGGTTGACAAAACACAGAAGAATAACTATGCAAAGAGGAATGCAAGATAGAAAGAATGTCAGGAGTGTGGGATTGAAATAACCAGTCCCCTTTGTTAAAGGACTTAAATTGAGAGTTAATTTATTTTTTGAGGTTGAGCATATAAATAGGCAAGCTAGAAATGTAAACCCTGGCTTGGGGCATAGAACTACAATTAAGGAACAGTTTCACTTTACCGACAATGGCAGACTATAATGAAACCATTGGGTGTGATTTAGTAAAATTAGAATAGAAATACAAATTGTCAGAATATATAAAATTTAGAAATTTAAAAAGATAAAATATTAGAAAACAAACATCTAAATGAATACTAAATTTTGAAGGTGGGTTAGTGTCCCTATAAATCCATTTGGGTCCCTCACAGATGAAAAGAAGTGGTCTCTTCAGATTCTGTATCCCCACTGTTGGACATTTAGACTAAGGTCACCCACATTGTGCCCTGGAGCCTCCCCAATCCAAGGTCTTTTGGACTTTCTAGAGATTCCCCCACCTCTAACCTTCTCCCAGAGCTGCATATTTCCTTTCATTCTCCTTGCCTTCTGGGCTTATCTCTTGTCTCACCCCCATACCTGATCCTGTTCCCCTTTTCCCCTTCCTCTCCCCTCTCCTACCAAAATCCCTCCGTCTGCCTCTCATGGTTATTTTCTTCTTCCTGAGTTCCAAGAGAATAAGCCACCAACCAAAGAGCATCCAAGTTGAGGGAGAAATACCCTGGGGGGGATGACTTCTCAGAGACAGAGGAGAGGAGGATGTGGGAAAGAGGAGGACTGGGAGAGTATACATTTGGGATGTAAATAAATAAAATAATTAATTAATAATAATATATTTTTTAAAAATAATAAAGATCATCAACAATTGTGGATGGAGCAATCATTGGAAGAAATTGTAAGACTCTGGAGAGCCTTAGCTTACCAGAGACCCCCGAATGAACACCATGGAGTTGGGGATCCATGCAAAAAGCAAGAAGAATTTATTGTTCCAGCATGCTGGGGTCATGTTGCACATAAAGGAGAGAGGGAAAATGACCCCATGCAGCCCATTCAGAGAGCTTTTATAGTTTTTAGTGCAGCAGCCATTAAGCACAATGTGGTTGGCAGAACAGTGTGACTTTTAAACTGATTGGTCTTTTGGGAATGAGGTAGTAAGGGCTTAATCAGCCCCACCCTTCCAGTCTACGTGCTCTCTAACCTGCTTCTTCCAGGAGGGGAGGGGTGCCCATGTGCTCAGGGCCCTGGTGGAATTTTCCAAAGTTCCTGAGATGACCTCTTCAAAATCAAATGATCAGGAAGTTAACTTACCAAATATAGAATTGATTGGCCTCAGAGTTGATAATTATAAGAATGTTTAATCATCAGCAGAACCTAACAACCTAGTTTTTAATGTGCTCCTATTCACAGAAAACAGAGTTTGGTACAGTTAGTTTAAGCAGGCACTTGCTTTCTTTCAGGCTGAAAGAATGCTTAGCTTTTTTGGTAGAATTGCTAAGAAAAATAATTGGATACTCTGAGTTTTCAGATCCAAAGACCAGAAGCCCACTGCAAAGCCAATAAGGAAATTGACTGGTTCTCAGGTTCATTTCAGAACCAGGACTTTTCTGCATACCCATGGATCAAAATGGATGCTAGCACACGCCCCTTCAGAAAGCCTTCTATCTTGACAGGATATATAATTAGAAAAAAAAAAAAACTGTGTGGTTAAAAAAAAAAAACAGTGCAGAAAATTGTAGTATTTTTGTGTGTGTTCTATGTTGGGAAAATGGAATTTGCAGTTTGAAGAACCTTCCTCAAGGAAACAGGGCGATGATGAGATTTAGGAGGACTCTAAAAACAGCTGTCCGTGGTATGAGAATAATCTTTAATCATGTTCCATCAAGTTACCTTACATAACCTTCTCATCCCATACTGGTGCCATGCCATGTACAAACTGCAGTATTAATTGAATCTACGTATTTCCATTTATATTTGGGGAAAAATGATTAGTAAAGTTTGTTTTTCCATGAAGATCCTCTCTTTGATATGTGCATGCGTATGCATATATCCACATTAATTATCCTAAGCTTTTAGAATTAATGCAATGTGCCCACAGCCTGTGCTTAACTTTGACACTGATGAGGGTACACACAAGGAAACTGACTTCACTTTTCATCCAATGTGTGTTTCCTCCTGCTTGTGTTGGTAGCTACCTAAATATACAAAGCTTCAAAAGGCTGGTACCTAAATATATAAAAGGCTCTTGCTCTTAGGAAGTTTACATTACATCAAGCAAATAAAACATACTATTTATAAAAAACAACTAAACATCATGGCGTACTCTGACAATAATTCTCCAATGATTAACAAAATGTACTAAAATTATTATGCACTTGTGTTTATTTATGGAGACAAGTTATCTAATCACTATCCTCCTGGTCCAGCCACAGTTTTTTCAAGTCTTTGATTTTTCACTGATTGGGGATCAACTAATCTTTTCACTTAAAACCATCAGAGAACACATGTGTTTACATTATAATCCATAACATTATCAAAATCCCAGTTATGAGTAGCAATGAAAATAATTTTAAGGTTGGGGGTCACCACAACATGAGGCACTGTGTTACTGGGTCGCAGCATGAGGAAGGTTGAGAGCCACTGTGTTAAAAGTATTCATATGATATTACTTATTATTCAGCAATTTGTTACATGACTGAAGGCAGTTTGGCTCTAATGTGTTTTATAAACATTGAAATAACTACGTTGAGCTTCTTTTCTGTTCCCTGTTGTATTTTCTAGGGTAATCATGAGTGCTATGAAAACTTGGCCTCGTTTAAGCTAGATTTCACATACATATGCTGGTCAGCTTTATTCATAGAATAACTGCATTCTCTGTTGATCCAACAGCTGTTACTGGAACACTTGGAGTGCCTTGTGTCCCGACATGAAAGGTCACTAAGAATGACAGTGGTCAAGCGGCAAGCCCAGTCTCCCTCTGGAGTGTCCAGTGAAGTGGAGGTTCTCAAGGCACTGAAATCTTTGTTTGAGCACCACAAAGCCTTGGATGAAAAGGTATAGTACAGATGCAATATTTCAGGCCAAACCATGCTTCCATTATTAACTGGAAACTCCTTATTTTCACAAAAATGAACAAGTAACTTAGGCCAAAGGAGCACATTTGAGTTATGAAAAAAAAAAGATTTAAAATTCAGTGACTGTGGATTAACAGTATCCATGGCCACCTTCTTTTGTTTATACCACTAAATGTGTAACTTATCGGAAGTAGATCCTATTGCATACTTAGACCCCTGGTCCAGAGGCATAATCTAGTATTTGTAAATTTGGAATCTAGTATGATGTAATTGTATTCAGTCTCTATCTCTCTCTCCAACTCACTGTCTCTTACATGCATGTCCATAGATGCTGTAGATACCAAAATAGCAGACGAGTAACTGAAATCACATGAATCAGGAAGTGCAAATTGGGCACACTTTAACCTTTAGATGTCTATATTTGAATCCTCTGTGTGGTCTTGCTGCTGCTATTAGCTGAGTTACAAAAACACATGTTGACAGTTTTTGTCTTTAACAACGTAAGGTATTAGAGGGAACACTCATTTTTCAGTATTTGCAAAAGGAGCTGTAAGCTTCTCTTAGCTGCGATTCAAATATATTTCTGCTAGCAAATATGAGGCAATCTGGAGGTAATATCCTTTAGGGATTAGTTAAGGTTTATGACACAATTTCAATTTTCAAAGAAGTTCAAAGACATGCTTTTTAAAAATTAAAAAGTGTTAGGATTTAGTATAGCAAGAACTGGGGCACTTCACTGTAAAATATATGACAAGTTCTGAGCATTAAAATCCAAACTAGGGATTATTGTCAGTTTATATCTAGGTTTTGAGTATGTAGAATTTGTTACATTTAATATTTATATACTTATATATTATTATCATCAGTCTCTCAGATAGTTCCTAGGAGAGGGATAAGTGAAATGTCTGGACAAGGATAACATTAATTCTGTCTTCTAGATTATTAAGAAGAAATTGTATCCCATTCTTCATCTTGGTTATGAGAGGCAAAAATTAATGAAAATTTTGAAGAAAACAAAACTGCATGTCAGATAAATAGCCATTTTGAGTATAATATCAAATAATTATACATACTATTTGTTATTTATTTAGTTTCTCTGATATTTCCTTTTGTCACAATGCATAAAATGAAATTCTGTAAGAATTCATAAGACGTTTGCTTTGTGTCAGAATCCTTCAGAGATTTGTCATACAATGTAAGACATACTCTTTATGACTAAAGGGTTCAGAGTCCCAGACATTCACCTATC
Source organism: Rhynchomys soricoides (assembly GCA_019843965.1). Classification (NCBI taxonomy): domain Eukaryota; kingdom Metazoa; phylum Chordata; class Mammalia; order Rodentia; family Muridae; genus Rhynchomys; species Rhynchomys soricoides. The sequence continues at coordinate 3,782,987 of JADRCH010000124.1, forward strand.
AGTGAGAGGCAGTTACAAGCACAAATGAACAATGCCCCAAGGTGTCAAAACAGTACTATCTGGTCTTATTTTAATGGAAAAGAAGTTAAAAATGAATCACATCTTACCTAAATATTAAATAACAAGAAAAAGCAGTTATTTGAAGTCAGAGACAGATACACTAATATGCAGGACAGACATCTAAAGAGACCTGGATCAGGGAGAATAGCATGACCTTTCCAGAGGTAACAACTATATGGAATGCTTTAAATAAATATATTAGAGAGTGTATAATTTTTTCATGTTTCCTGTAAGAACTCTGACATCATTTAAGAGAGTGAGTGATTATTAACCAGAGTAGAAATTAACAAATACTTTTAAGACAATAACCTACGCATGTGAGTACATTTAAAAGAATATAAAATAATTATCACATAGAAGCTCTATAAGCATAATATAGCTAAATTAAATATTCTTTAATCCAACCCTATGAACAGATACAGTATTTATGAACTTGCCACAAGTGTCATAGATCTTGGCAAGATCACAAGCAACTGAACTGATGTTTATGAACTTATCTCTATAACGTGCTGATGATCCCCTCTGGAGGAGACAGATATGTTCAAGTGGGTTAACTTCACTATCTATCCACTTCTTCTTCAAGAGAAGGATAATCACTCTATCTATCTGGAACTGCTGAAAGGGCCATCTATAACTGCAGAGCTTTGAACCACTGCTTAAAATAAGGAACACATCAGTTAAGGTTAACTAATATTCCTATTGGCATCAGAAATATCAGCATTTGTTAAAAGTTTGCAACTAAGGAGTTGAGTTCCCACTTAACCCAGAGGCCAAATAATATTTAATTTGTTTATTCAGGTACTAATTTGTTCCTAACTGTCTTCATGAATAGCTTATCTTGGAATAAAACAGAGCTTCTTATGAAAATGGGGAGCATAAATACACGGGTGTATAAATAACTAATTAACATTTTAACCTAAGTTGCTATGGCTATAAAAGTAGAGAGAAAAAGATGAGAAGATGTAATTAATTATACCTCAGGCAAGTAAACTTCAGACTTCAAAATAGAAAATAAATAAAACATAAAAGATAGAGCATGGGTATCAACCGTTATAATGGCTAGCAGTGTCAAAGATTGATGTTCACTTTTATAATCACTGATATGGGTAGACTTTTCAATTATAACTAAAACCAATAGTCATTTTGGCATCAGTATGCATTGAGTTTACAGTACAGTAAATGTAATGGAAAATGTACATAAATACGTATATTCATGTCTTCCAATTGTATTTTCATAGTCAAGGATCACAGAGTCAAACTGGGCTTGATGTTCTAGTGCAAGAAGATTTTCTCTCATTTTTTCTCTCTTTTAGAATCTCTAATTACTACAATAAAACTCTGCAATATCTTAATTTCAATTAAAAATATTCACTATTTCCATCAGTCTCTTCATTGGGTGATACATTTGTCATTATTAAAGAACTTGTTTTCTTTTGATCATCTGTGATAGGATTACCATCTCTTTAAAAAATATATAATATATACATATATACACATATACATATATACATACATACATATATACATATATAAATATATATAAAAGTTTCACTAAACAATTTTTATGCCATTTAAAAGAACAGAAGTAACATGAACATTTAGAAATATTTTTTTTTGATGAATACAAATTTTGATTGTCAGTCACCATGCACCTTCATGCAGCACAAGTCAGGGAAACTTCATGATGGCAGTAGGCCAATGCTATGAACAGAGACAGATCAGAGATAGGAATAGTTGCCAACTACAAAGGTTTACTACTTCTTTGGACAAAAATTAAACAATTGTTATTTTTCCCAACATATCAATTCCATCTAAACATATAGGAGCACATAATCCAAAGAAAAACATATTCTGCTGGTCTGATGGTGGTAGTGCAAAGAGCTGAGACATTCATATTACATAATGATTTTTTTCCTGTGATACAGTAAAAGCCAACCAGATAAAGTAAAATGATCAAATTCTTATCTCTTGAAAGGTTTCATATTTGTATTTATTTTCCTTAGATAGTTTGGTAAATAAAATTAACATTTTACTCATAGAAATATTGTCTAAGGTGGAGAAGCAAAGTTAATAATTAATCATTATTGACACATTCTTTGAGAATGGCAGCAAAAATTTTGCATTCATAATATTAATCAAAACTATATTTAAAAATGTGTTTATTGTCATATAAAGATGGCTTTATATTCATTTATTTGCAATTAAAATGTTCCTATTTGTCAAAACATGATTTTATGGAGAGATAATTCATTATTCATATTTCTTGCTAGACTTCATGACTTTTATGTCTTGATATGCTTTACTTGTGGGAAAAGAAATCAGTAGCTAAGACTTTTCTAAGACTTTTAAGCTAACAGAAATAGTTAAAATGATACTTTAATCTACATTACTGCTTGTATTCAGGCAATCTTTATTTACTACTAATTTGAAAATATTCTAAAGTATCAGCACTTCAATTAAAATGTGCTACTTTAGCCCTCTGTGGGATTCTAAGTGTGACTAATCAGTGTTGAATACAGGGAATTCACTGATTTTTCTCAGACAACTCCAGGTTATTCTCATAAACCAGGAAAGCCAGACCTTTTATAAAGACCCACATGTTACAGTCCTCCAAGTCAAATAAGCAAAGACTTCCAGCTGAGCATTTCTGAGTTGTTAATCAGAATTAACTCTGTGCTGTGCTGATGGACAAGGTGATGTTTGTCTAAACACTGGAGCATAAGAATCATGATAGAGCTAAAGAGTGATTCTGTGAGGAGGTTTTTAATGATAAATGTTATTTTATTTTATACTAATGGTGTACCAAAAATTAGAATGTAGTGCTAGACTTGGAATATGCCTCCGCCGTTTTGTACACTCGTTCTCCTAACTGAACACACTAACGTAACATTCAAACGAACGATTAACACATTTAAAATTGTATTTGGCCTTAAAAAAGCATTACTTGCTGATTTTCTTACATAATCCAGAGTTAAGGTAATTAGTCTAACTTTAAAATTTAATAAAATTCAAATGTCTTAAATATTTAGCTTATATTTTTACTAAAGCCTTATTAAGTAAGAAAAGTGCCAAATAAAAAAAACACACACTTACATAACAAATTTAATTTACAGGAATATAACTATAGCATTAAAATTCATGTTTGTTGAAATAATTCTATAATATTTTTTCAGAAAATATGTTATTTTATAAATAACCAAAATCTTGTGATTAATTATGTCTCAAATCAATAGTTTATTGATATCTTAAGCAAATTAAACTACAATAGTCATTAAGAAAATGGCTTGATTTTTACCAAGCGGGGTTTGCCTTTGGTAAATGTAGGATAATATTAATGCATCAGTGTAAAGAGATATTGATTTGTGCCTTTTATTTTTATTTTGATTTCGTTTGATTTTTGCTTCTTTTGAGACAGGGTCTCACTAAGTAAACCAAGCTAGCCTACAACCTTCTATACATCTCAGTCTGGCCTTTGACCCATAACCTTCCGACTGACTCTTCCAGGTGTTGGAGGTCTACTAGCACATGCCAACATGCACCCTTCCAACCTTGGAAGCTGTTAGAAAGCATACATCAGAGAAATAGTTCTCTGAAGTTCAGTTACATAGGAAATAATTTTAATACATCACTGCTTTCAGAACTAAAGATTTAGTTTACAAAATGCAGTGCCCTTTCTCCTGGTATCTGGATATAAAGTAAAAATTTTAAAGATTATTAACACTTTGCAGTCACTCAAAAAATTCAAGTCAGTTTTCAGTTTCCAAGAATTCTTCCCTTTGAAGTAAGGCACTACAGGCCAAAACAAAATTTACTTATTTTTAAGACTAATTTTGCCTATTTTTTTACTTAATTGCTGATAATTTGTAATGTTCTGGTTATGCTTTCAGCTATGCCTCTACTTACTATGAATCAGAATTGTAGCAAACCAAGTCAATTTGCAACCCTGTCAGAAGATGTATCCACTCACATGCAAAAAGATTTGCTACAAGGACATCCCTTGAAACAATGATGCTTTTGAGATGACAATGTTTTCATATTGTTCTTGCCAGGTTTAAAATCATCCTGGGATTTTAGGGTTACAATTGCTTAAAGAGATTGACCTTTGGTTTCTGATGTTAATGATGGCTTCAGCACAATTTCCTATATTTGGGGTTTACATTACTGCACATATTTTGATTTTTCTTCTAGGTAAGGGAGCGACTGAGGGTTTCTTTAGAAAGAGTCTCTGCACTGGAAGAGGAACTAGCTGCAGCTAATCAGGAGGTAACACACCACCCCCTCCGCCTTGGAGGCCCACTATTACTAACATTCTGGCCCTTGTGTTACACGTTGCTTTCATTAAATCTGTCAATAAATCAATTATGTTCTGTCTGTGCTGATGAATGATGCCCATTTAAATGAGTTGCCAGAGGCCTGTTTTCTGATGTCTGCCTGCTCAGATCTGTCACCAGAAGACCAAATAAAAGCCACCAAGAGCTAGTGAGATAGATATTTAGAAACACTCTCTTTGAAAGGAATTTGTGTTAAGCACCTATTAAGCGTTGAAAATACAAGAAATGTAGAAAATATCCCAGATATACACATGTATGCATTTCCCCTCAGACTCTTCCTATTTTCGTCCTCTCAAATCAATGTGCCCACACCTAAGGCACCACTGATTTAGCATCTTTATAAACATCAAAGAAACCATTTAAAGGCACGGCTTTAAGATTCAAAGAGTGAGACCCTATCAGGCCATACATGTCCAGGCTTAGTGCATCTTGCCACAGTCTCTGTGAGTTCATATGTACATTGTTCTTGCTATGTTAGAAGACTTGTTTCCCTCATGTGCTCCCAGAAGCTATTTCCCATAGATAGCTACTTGCAAATGGAAGGAGTAGTTTTCTCCAATGGAGGCTCACTGAGTGTACACACCATGTTAAAGGACGAGATCCATGCCCACAAGTAGACGTCTACACAAAATGAACTCAATGGTACTTTGGGAGGGTTTCTGTCTCATAAGGCTTTGTCTTGGATTTTGTTTTTTTCCTCCTAGCCCTACAGGCCTTTTGCTTGTGTATCATAGTTTATGGTTTTATGACTATACAAAATGTTAGTATTTGTGTCTCCTAAGTCTTTCTGTTTTTCTTGTGTTTTTCCTTGTCTCTTTGGTTTCTGTACATTTGTTTGTTTTGCACCATTCAAGTTTGTTTTATTCATTTTTTTATTTTTCTTGCTTAGATTTCTGTCTTATCCTGTTTTTATTTACTTTTTATTCTTAATGAGAGAGAGCAAGAAAGAATGAAAATTTGACTGGGCGGGGAGGTGGAGAGGGTCTGAGAGGAGGTGGAAGAGGGACAACCATAACAAATACATTGCATGAAAACTCACTTTCAATTACAAAAAGGGGAAAAAGGAGCTGTAGAGAATTTTTCTTGCCAAGTTTCCAGTTTGTAATTTTATTTTATTAGTAAAGCTGAATAATTAGAATATATATGCACAATTAAAAATATGGGTGTTTATTAGAAAATAAGACAGTGCAATCTACACTAATTTTATGGTTATTTACAAGTGTACTCCCGGCCCAGAAGTATACTAACAAAGTAATATGTCCAAGTATATAAAACAAAATCTTTTATTTGATGATGTTTTTGTCATAGTACAGAATATTTCCTTATATTTTTAAAAGCTGGAATAAATTCTGTCTGTTACATACTGCTTTGTATTGGTTCCTTAAAATAACATAGTTTTAACAAAGTCATTTGCTCATCAGACTTTTGTTATCTCCAGATGTAACCATTAAAACCTTGAAAATAATGGAATTTGATAGAACAGAGGTTCTGAACAGGTGGTCATGATCCTTTTGAGAAATGTTGAATGACCCTTTCATAGGGATTATATATCAGATATCCTGAATATCAGATATTTATATTACTATTCATAGTACTAGCAAAACTACATTTATATAGATACAACAAAAATAATTTTATACTTGGCGGGTAAGTGGATCACCGTAACAGAAGAAACTATATTAAAGGGTTGCAATATTAAGAAGTTTGAGAAATGGACTGGAGAAATGGCAGAGTGGCTAAAGAGCTTGCCATGTAAGAATGAGGCAAATCATCTTAGTTTCCTTTCTGTTGCTGTGATAGAATTTCCAGGCAAAAGCAGTGTTAAGGGAGAACAAGGTTATTTTAGTTCACACTTCCAGGATAATGTCCATCCCTTTGGCAGAGTCAAGGTATCAGCATGTAAGCAGCTAGTCACAATTCAGCCATAATCATGAGCAGAAAGCAACCAATAAATGTGTGCATGTTACTTGTCAGGTCGCTTTCTCCCTGTCTACACAGTTCAGATCCCTGTCAAAGAGATCATTTCATGACCACAGGAAGCAACTCTGGAGAGTCAGCATACTGTAATGATGTCATTTTGTTTCCTGAATTTCTGATGGTGATAGCAACTCTTCAAGTAACAAGGGATTTATTCATTCCCTGAGATTAGAAGTGACAAGGCAGAGAGTAGAGATCCAGATTTGGGGACATATCATGACACAGTCATACATAAATATATTTATGAATAAATACAATCTGATAGTTTGCCCTATATCATCTTATATAATTCAGTCAAAAGTGTTTTCTCTCTGTGTGTCTCTTGCTTGCTATTGCCCATTTTCTTCCACTTTGGCTTCTTGTCCTCACACATGAGATTCAGATTCACCTCTGTAAAATATGTTAAAGATAATTTGCTTTTCTGTAGTTTTTAAATATCACTTTCTCCCCAAAGTGTCTAACTGAGGTGAAGGTTAAACAGAAATACAACTTCAAATTGGCTAATCAGTTCAAACCCTGAAAGAACTTTAACCATTTCAGGGAACACCACTTTTAATTTTTCCAAGGACATCATCCACTCTGGTATCTTCATTTGTTTTATATGCTATTTCTTTAGCATCAACATAGCCTACTAACATATTAAAATAAGTAGCTTTGTTGAAAATAATATGAAACTATTATAAATTCCAATCTGGTAAATGCTCCAAAATACTTTGCTTTCATGTAAAGGATGAGGTTTTGTTTAATAATCCCAGTATTTTGTAACTATAAGTTACATTAATACATCATTAAAGGAAAACAAAATATTTTATATATAATGAATGTTATTGGTTGGTTTCAGTCTTTGTGAGTGTGTGTATCATATGGACTTAGAGATTTTGAGCTGTTTTATGACTTGTTATTATTCTACTAAATAAAACCATTGTCTATTCATATGCCATTTTCACAACGACACTAATATCAGAACATTACAGTGAAGCCTTAATAAAAGAAGCTAATATTCACTGGCGTTTACATCTCTGGCTTCTTGCTGAATGCATTCACAATCAGCACAATAATCCTAACAGTTATTTATGGTAGTTGTTATAAGATGGGTCCCAAAACTCTATTTCCGTTGAGGTATCACTCTTCCCCTTCCTTAAGAAGTCATCTTTAACCTATCTTCATTCTGCACTCAGGGGATTGCAGTCTACATATGTGACTATGTCTGTGATGCTTCCCACATTGCTTTGTTCTTATTAATCCCATCTATACTGAACTAAATATAGATCGATCTTCATTGACTCTCACATTACAAATCATACATAAATAGGTTTCTTCCCCTCACATAATACATCCTGATTATAGTTTTTCCTACCTCTACTCCTCCTAGGAACTTACCACATTTCTTCCCATACAAATCTATTCCAATTGTCTCTTGTTAGAAAAAAATAGCCTTCTAAAGAATACCACTAAAAAATTAAAATATAATAGCATAAAACAAACACTAACAGCAAATTTGGACAAAGCAAACAGATGGAAGAAAGCCTAAGAGAAGGCACAAGAATCAGAGAAACATTTTTTCACATGCTTGGCAATACCATAAAAACACTGAACTGGAAGACTTAATATGTATGCAAAGGAACTTGAGCAAACCCCTGAAGGTCCTGTGCATGCTGCCCTGGTCTCTGTGAGCTCATATGAGCTTTGGTCATATTGATTTAGAGGCTCTTGATCCCTTGCTGTCCTCCATCTCCTCTGGATCTTACACGCATTTTGACTCCTCCTTTGCAGGGTTTCATGAACCCCGAGTGGAAGGATTTGAGAGAGACATCCCATTTAGGGCCCAGTGTTCCAGTGTGTTTTACTCTATACATAATATTTAGTGATGGGTCTCTGTATTTGTTCTCATCCACTGCAGAAGGAAGCTTCTGTGATGGTGGTTGAGCAAAGCATCGTTTTAAAAGCATAGCAGAATGTCACTAGGATTCATTTTATTACTACTTTGTTTTTCAACAGTAGTATTTGTTTTACCCTAGATCTCTGATGAATCTGGTTAATAGTCATTGGTCACTCAGGCAGTGTCAGCGTGGGTTCCATCTCATCTTAAGTCAAATCACCTATTGGATGATTAGTCCCATAAGCTTTGTGCCACCATTGCCTTAGCATATCTTGCATACAGTACACCATCACAGATAAAGGGGTTGGGACTTGCTTGCTATTTACCTTTCTCTTTTGGTAGTGTGAAGAGTACCACACTGTACCAACGATGCTAGAACATAGGGTGAAGACTGTGTTTTTACACAATCTACACTAATCCATGTTCAATTATTTGTGTACCTGTTGTCTTTGGCAATGGTGCCTTGCTGTCAGGTTGTAGACAGTAACTTAACACCTTGGAAATTGCCTGAGTTGTTAGGGTGTTCTTGTGGGTCCGTTTGACCAACAACTCAATTAGGTGTAACCCAGTCTTGGTACTGGAAACGTTATTTGGTGACAAGAGATGGCTGGTAGGTTGGGAATCTACCCCATTATATGGCGATTTCATTTAGGTCAGCATTATATATGTATATATCCAGGAAGCTGCTATTGTATAATGATTCCATACTACCCTTCAAATGGCTTTTCATCTCAGGAGACTCTTCACATATTCTCTTCCCCTGTCCTCTTTTCTGCTTCATCTTTCCACTTGATCCTCCCATTCCAGCCACCACAATCCAGCAATAATGGTCTACTATAATTCTCTTTCCTACCTGTACCTTCTAGTTCATTTGTTAAATATGCTGTCTTTGTGTGTGTGGTGTGTGTGTGTGAGTGTGTGTGTGCGTGTGTGTGTGTATGTGTTGTGTGTTTGCATGTATGTTTTTGGCTTCTTTATTAAAAATAAGGGATTTACTGGTATGTGGATTTGGTTCTTTAGAAAAATCAATAAAAATAATAAACTTTATCCCAATTAACAAAAAGGCACAGAGAGAATATCCAAGTTAAGAAAATTAGAAATGAAAAGTGGAACATAGCAACAGACACCAAGAAAATCTTAATAATCATAAGGGTGCACTGAAAAAAAAAAAAAAAAAACCTTCATTGTACCAAATTGTAAAATCTAAAATAATAGATTATTTGCTTGATACATACAACCCACCAAAGATCCCCAAACCATATAAAGACTCAACAAAGAAATATGCTTATAAACCAATTTGCCTTATGAATCTATGTCAAAAAATGTCATTACAATATTTGCAAACCGAATCCAAGACCATAACAAAAGGATCATCTACAAGATTAAGTAGAGTTCATCTCAGGGATGCAGGATGGTACAAATAATTAAATGTAATATACTATATAAACAAAGTGGAAAAAAAGATCCCTTGACTATCTCCTTACATGCACAAAGAGAAAAAAAAATCCCTTTGACAAACTCTAACATACCTTCATACCTTCATACCTTCATAGTCTTAGAGATACTAGAGACTCTAGGGATACAACTCAACATAAGGCAGGTTACAGGAAATCCATTACCAACATCAAAATAAATGGAGAGAAACTCAAAGCAATTTCACTAAAATCAGAGGCAAGACAAGGTTGTCCACTCTATCCATACCTACTAAATATTTGACATGAAATCATAGAGCAATAAGACAATTGAAGGAGATCAAAGGGATACAAATTTTAAAGGATGAAGTCATAGTGTCTGTATTTGCAGATGATATTATAGTATATGTAAATGGCACTAAAAACTCCACAAGGTAATTCCTGCAGCTAATAAATATTTTCAAGTCACGTGGCTAAGTACATAATTAATTCACTAAAGTCAGAAAGCTTTATATATACTAATGAGACAAATACTGAGAAAAGATATCAAGGAATCAGTTAGTTTCACAATCAGCTAAAAAGTATGAAGTACCCAGGGGTAACTCAAAAAACAAATGTATGATTAGTATGACAACTTTTATGAAACTGAAGAAAGAAATTGAAAAAGATTACAGTAGATGGAAAAATCTTCCATGCTATGGATTGTTAGGATTAATATAGCAATATTGGCCAGCTTCCCAAAAGCAATCCACAGACAAAATTCAATCCCCATTGAAATTCCAATGAAAGTCTTCACATACTCTTAAAGGACAATTTCAGGGTTATAAGGAAACAAACAAACAAACAAACAAACATAAATCAATAAAGCTAGAACAGCCCTGAAGAATAAAAGAACATGAGAAATTTAACGTCCCAAATTTCAAAATGTACTCTGAGGGTGGAGTAAAAAACCTGCATGGTATTGACACAGAAGAACATACTCACTGATCAGTGGAATCAAACTGAAGACCCACACTAAGGTCATTACCTGCTCTCATGCAAGATTAAACTTTAACCCAGGTTATTTCCTGTAATTTTTATGTCATATGTATATGGGGTCATATGTCATATGCATATGGTGTGTGTGTATATATGTATGACATGTTCAATCTTAATATGCTGCATACAGTCCTAATGCATACTAACTGGGCAACTGTATTTTTATACAAAGTTGAAATATACTGCTAAGTACTCTTGACCTACAAATACAGTTGAACTGACTGCTCCTCTGTCCCCTTGTCCAAATCACTGGAAGATTATAGGATTGTTTGTGATTATAGCATGCACCGGTGTTTAAAGCATTCCATAGGGCCCTGACTCGACATCTTACTTGTGTTAATGTCTCTCTTGGAATCATTCCACAACTCCAACAAAGATATTGAAATCATTAAAGCCAACCTTCCTCATGAAGCCTAACCCTAACCCCAACCTTAACCCTAACCCTTATTATTCCTTGCCAACAACCAAACCTTGATCCTTATTTTAAATTTCTAAATCACATTGCTTTATCATGCATTGTGACTATTCAATAGGTACTAGAGCTAGCATTATCCAAGGCTGAATCATTGCTTCTCAAACAAGTAAATTACACCTTATCTATTGTTTATTTCATTCACTACAATGACATGAGCCATGTGATTAATACATGTTTGTCAATTGTCTGTATTTACTTTGCAGACAATATCTGAGCATGTGCAGAAAGACTAAGAATGAAACTTAAAATTCTGTATTGTACTATATAATGTGTGCTTGTGATCATATAATGTAATCTATATACATACACTGTTTTTGTTTTGTTTTGTTTTGGGGGGGGGGGTTGAGACAGGGTTTCTGTGTGTAGCCCTGGCTGTCCTGCAACTCACTCTGTAGACAAGGCTGGCCTCGAACTCAGAAATCTGCCTGCCTCTGCCTCCCCAAGTGCTGGGATTAAAGGTGTGCGCCACCACTGCCCGGCATCTATATACACTGTTAAGTTATGAAAACCATTTCCAGGTGAGCAAGCAATATGATTAGGGAAACATGAAACACCAGCTCAGAACAACAAATGTTGCTATGTTAGAAACACAATGTAAGAAGAGGAAGAAGATGACGATGACAACGTTGATAGAACTCAGGTTTGCTAGAGATCTTAGAAAAACACTAAAATCACTTTTTATATGGTTCTATTTCTTTAATTATAAAACCCTTAAAGATATACATTTTTGTATACTGTTTTTTTGGTAAATGGGAGATCAGGTAGAGTTAGCCTAGAGAGTTTATTTAATGTGATATGGTTAATTGTATCACATTTATTACTGTAATTATCATGCTTCCATTTCAGTTTTGGACAATTCTATGTCAAGAGTTGCTTTAAATTCTCTATATAAATAAAAGAAAATTAGTTCTTTGTTATAATTTAATACAAGAGAAAAGAGCTGTGCAGTGTAAGTATAATGAAGTCACATTTTGGGAGACAAAGTTCTGGGGATATATGCAAGGAATATCCAGATAAATCTGGAAGTAGAGTGAAGAAGAAATGGGATTCAGGCTACAAAGAAAGCACTACTTGAGTTGGGGGTTTCTAGAGCCAGTACATTATCCTTTAGATAATAATAAACCGAACAGTGTTTTCATGGAGGAAGGATATGAGATTGTGTTCAATTCTGCAAGCCAACTGAAAAGATTAAAAAATATGTGATGAACTTATTAATGTGTTACAGTTTTGATTAAGAAGAATTGCTAAAATTTCTAAATTTATAACAGTAAAGAACCATTATAATTTCACAGGCCATTGACAGAATACATATTGAATTGAAAATCTGAATTTTTAAACATTTCATTTCTGGGAAACACAACTAGATAATTCAAAATATCATAAATACACATACACATAATTGAAATTTGCTGAATTTAAACGCTTTCTGAAGAGTTCTATGTGGGGAGATGGCATTATCAACACAATACATTTTCTAGGTTGTTATCCTTAAATAGTGACTCTAGATTATGTAGATATAATAGGTACAAAAACATCTTTGTTTCTTTCATAGAAAATTTGTTGTAGCTTAAAATCAGAAAAGCGTACAAGATGTCCAAGGTCAGTCCAAAGAATAATACAGTGAATCCTAAAAGTGTTTTCCATTACCAGAAACCAATATAGTCATTTAATTATTTAATAAAATTACACAAAATGGATTATTCAGAAGTAACTGTAAAACTCCCATTGACAGATTAATTTGCAGTAAGTACGGAAGCAAGCATGTTTATTTTAAACAGCTTTTCCATATGACTGCATTAAACATAAAATTACTCAGCCCATTCAGCTGCAAGCTGAACTGTTTTTAACATGCATTTTACCCCTGACATGCTCATTCGAGCCTCTTGATTTACCAAATTTCAAGTAACTTTTTCTTAAGAAAATAAAGAATTCATTGCCTCCCTTCTTCAGTCTTATTTGACTTGTATTTTTTCCTAAAGAGAAAACAAAGAATCTGAATATACAATTAACCTCCATAAACATTCAGAAACATCCTGGGTCATAATGGTGAGAAGAATCATTGGAATTGTATTCATATTTAGCTGAGGACAAGTTAGGCCTATTGATTAAGAGCCATGGCTTCACATAGTTTATTTGATATTATCAGTCCTGTGAGCTAGATTAAATCCCAGTACTTTAATAAATGTTTAGAAATAAATACATTTTTAAAAAGTGGAAAACGTGAATAGTCACAAGCATAGGTCATAAAACACTTTAGAAATGTAAATGAGAGTATAAATATCAAGACTTCAAGCCAACAAAGGAGAGGGGAGATTGGAGGGATTAAGTAATTAAGGGGCATTGGATTACAGTTGGTCTATATGTGTCAATCATCTATATGTCCTATGCCCACAAGAACTCCCTACTCAGTGGTTGTGACCTGTTTACCACCAGATAATCACTGTATAAGCTTGCAAAGAGAGCTTCCATCAATGATAATGAAAATAGAACAGCTGAGAAAAGAACTTACATATTAATTCAAAGTTTATAGAGTTTATGAATTTTTTGTCTCATTTTAAAGGAACTCTGGTTATAAGAGAGATCAAGGTAAAAGTTGAAGTATTGAGAGATTACTTTCTCAGAGTAGAAAGAAAATACTTATACCCAATTGGGCAGGGAGGAAAAATATCAAATGAGAGGAAGATACTAGTAGAAAAAGCAGTGGAATAGAATGATGATTTTGTGATAGACACAAGAAAGGGAGATCTTTCCACTGATAGTCATGGAGATTTTACTTGAAGAATAAGAAATATGTAGGGATTTTTATAAGATGCATTCTGCTAGATCACCCTTCTGTCTGAACAGGTGGGCACAACATAAGGAGATTATGGATTGGAGAATACACCAAGGACTCAGTTATGCTAAGCAAGGGGACTTTAGAGGATGACAGTTCACGGAGTTCTCATAAAGTTTCCACATCAAACCAAATACAACATGGTTCTCCACAGTGCTCAAATCTAAACAGCATGGAATTTTCCCATCACATTTATGTCTATGACATTGTTTAATAATTAATAGGGGAAAGACACAAATATAAATAAAATGCATCTCCTAAGATGTTTATCTTGCAGAGTAAAGGCAGAAGGAAAATATTTCCCTAACATTTTTTTTCTTCTTTTTTCTTAAAGATTAATTTATTTTATTTATGTAAGTACATTGGTGCTGTCTTCAGACACACCAGAAGAGGGCATCAAACCCTGTTACAGACAGTTGTGAGCCACCATGTGGTTGCTGAGAATTGAACTCAGGACCTCTGGAAGAGCAGTCAGTGCTCTTAACCACTAAGCCATCTTTCCAGCCCCTCCCTAACATTTCATAAGTTTAAAATTTATATATATATATATCTGCCATCTGCAAGTAATTACCATCAATCCTACCACTCCAAGAGGCAGAGGCAGGCAGATCTCTGAGTCTGAGGCCATCCTGGTCTACAGAGTAGGTTCCATGATAGCCATTGCTACATAGTAAAACAGTCTTGAAAACAAAACAAAACAGAAAATAAAACACACACACACACACACACACACACACACACACAGAGAGAGAGAGAAGGGAGAGAGAGAGAGAGAGAGAGAGAGAGAGAGAGAGAGAGAGAGAATGAATATTGAGTTCATCTATGAATTAAAATTTCTACCCTGGCAAGGGAAGGTTCCAAGACTAGAAAATCCACTGCAAAGTTGTGTAACTTTGCTTCTCAGTAAAAACCACTTTCCCTAGCCAACCTTTTGCAGACCTCATTTTGTGTCATTTAATTGTAATTATTTCTTATTTCTGTGAGATAAAAGTGGATCAAATTCTGCATGCCTAGCATTGGTAACAGAAGCAACTATTCTCATTAAGGCTTTCAAATTTTCTTCATGTTTATAGAAACCTTATCCAGTTAATTGGCTTGTTCATCATTAATCATCATACTGGCCAATTCCTGGCAAACTCTCAATTGAGATTATATCAGAAAGTAAAATATTATTGGAGCAACTGGGTATATCTAGTAGTTGAAATATCTAGCCAGGCAGTGGTGGCTCACGCCTTTAATCCCAGCACTTGGGAGGCAGAGATAGGCGAATTTCTGAGTTCGAGGCCAGCCTGGTCTACAGAGTGAGTTCCAGGACATATTATATTATAAAGGTAAATTGTAAAAGGAATTTCAATTCAGCAACATGGCTGCTCTGGCAAGAGATCACATCCAGAAATTTTCTAGGTTTCTGTGATCTGACTAGAATGATAGATCTTTAATCCCTCTGGCTGGAATACAGATATGCCCTTAGTCCACACATCTTTAGTACCAAGAATGAAGGTAAAAATAGTTTGTAGAAGGAAGCAGCTATGTTTGAAAGTGACTACTTGAGGGGGAAAGTGACTAATCAGAGAAAGATTTGGCAGAATGATTCAGAGATAAGATACACCCAACTCTCATGAGACCAGGCAGAAAGTATGCTGATCTAGTCAAGTGTTGGTCATAGATTCTTTCTTAAGTTCCATGATCTGATTTGTTCCAGGAAGTTGGCTATGTTTCTAGTACCAGGAATGATTTCCCTCATTGAGTGAGGTGTTGGAGGGATGGTTGCTGGGAGGAGCTAGAAGAGAGAAAAAGACAAGGGAAAGTGATAAGAATTCTATTTAACATTTAAAAATATTAAAAATAGAGCAAGGTAAAGGTGACACTCACCTCTAATTCCAGCAGTCAGGAGGCAGAGGCAGATGGATCCCCAAGTTTGAATCCCTCCTGATCTACAGAGTGAGTTCTATGACAGCCAGGATTATGTACACACACACACAAAAACAAACAAACAAACAAAAACCCAAATATTATAAATATATGTTAACTGATTTTTCTCTACCCCAGTAGCCCACGAGCCAATGTTTGACACATAGAGGATATTCAATAAGTGTTGCTACTGTAGCAACTTCAAATCAATTAATAAGAATTCTGACTAGACCTGCCTAATTCCTTATCAAATTCCAAATCACATTCGTATACCAAAGATAAACATAGCTGTCTTCCCTTCCAAAGAAACTTTCTTTTACAGCAACCAGAAACCACCACAGAAAACCACATCTGGACACAAGGCAGAGATCAACATGGGGAGGAGCCCAGCTCCAATGGAGACATCTCCACTACAGCTCCAGCATCTATAAATCAGGAAACATCTCAGAAAAGGAGAAAAGAACGTTATGAGTCATAATGCCAGGAAGTCTGCTGTGAAGTCTCTCCTAGAAATGGATGCACAAAGGAGATGGGAGCAACGACAATATTAATGGACATGTTAACATGAAAGAGAGAAAATATTTACAATATCTTTAATCACTTCCCTGTTTGCCTGACTGGTAACTTCTGAAGTGTGTGTTATGAAACTTGTAATTATTTAAGAGCAAGAGTGTGGTAAATGAAAAATGTCCTTGTGAAACACAATTGGAAGTCACTAATTAAAGCAGGTTTAATATGTCAAAAAAATAACAGACAGTAAAAGAGGGTTTACTTACGAGCAGGGCAGAGTGAGTCAGGGTGGAGGTAGTTCAGTGAGTGTGTTCAGTTAGGTTCAGGCAATGCAGGGGATTTTCATGGGGTCAGGTGAGTGCAGTTTAGTGCAGTTCAGTTGAATGCAGTTATGTTCAATGGAGTCTGTGAAGGTCTATCCAGTTCCAGTTAGTTTCTGCAGTCAACGCAGTTTAGTTTCTGTAATTCAGGGTCAGATTTTCCAAGCAGCATAATTCAGTGAGAAGTAGAGACAAACAAGTTTGAATCAGTCATCTTGGAGAGGAGTGTTGAGCCAGAATAGCTGAGTTGAACCAGCCACCCAGGGGCCAGAAAGAACTAGAAAGGGTGATCTTATTCAGTAGTAAGCCTCTGAGAAAACAATTATATCTCACAAATAAAAATTACTTTTACAGCCTAAGCTGTCACTTGAGTTTTTTAATCTTGGCCATTCTGACGGGGGTAAGATAGAATCTTAGAGTAATTTTGATTTGCATTTCCCTGACGACTAAGGACATAAACATTTCTACTTTTTATAATTTTTATTGGTTATTTTGTTTACATTTCAAATGTTGTCCCCCTTCCAGGTTTACCCTCTGCAAGACCCCTATCCCATCCCCCCTCTCCCTGCCTCTATGATGGTGTTCCTTTACCAACCACTCAAAATCTGTAAGAATTGTGCTGGAATATTGATGGGAATTGTACAACATCTGTAGATTGCTTTTGGTAACATGACCATTTTTTTACTCTGTTAATCCTACCAATCCATGAGCACGGGAGATCTTTCCATCTTCTGATATCTTCTTCAAATTCTATTCTTCAACAACTTGAAGTACTTGTCATACAGGTTTTTCATTCACTTAAATAAATTAAGTACTTTCCACCCCAATCACGTTCCCTAATATAGAAAAAGACAAAAAATATATTCTTTTATTTTTAACTAATATTTAATTGCTGATCAACTTGATTTTGAAAGTACCTGGTAGCCAGAAATATCACAGTTTAGTCAGCACTACAATACTCTTTATAGAAGATTAATTTCTGTTGCCCTGGCAAAATATACTGACAAATACTGTCTTAGGGGAGAGTAGGTTGATTTTAGTTCACTGTTGCAATCCATCTGAAGGAAATCAAGTTCCAAGAATTTAAAATAACTACTGTGTCCTACCCAAGGTCAAGAGCAAAGAGAACCTGAAGCATTACTGCTTACAATTACTCACTTTGCTCTATTCTTAACACCACTCAGGACTCAGTCCATGACATGGAACGATCCATGTTCATGGTGGACTTTGTCAGCTGAATTGAATCAATTAATAATGCAATCTTTCCTGGTATGCCCATAGTCCAACCTGATAGACAACCTCTCATTTAGTTTCTCTTTCTACTTCAGTCTACTTTGCATCAAGTTAACAATTATAATCATCACACTCTTTGATTTGTGGTAGAACTATGTCCCAATAAATTCATCACAAATTAAAAATAGTATAATCCAAAAAATATGTATGTCTTATATAAGGAGTATTGTGAATGAATATCACAGCATTTTTCCATCCTGAGAAATATTTTAATATATGATTTTACTGAATATATAACTCTTTAGAATTACAACACCAACTCTTTGTCATAGCTTTTATCAATATTTAAACAAACTGCCAAGCACAATGGCATGGTACTTTACAAGACCCCCATCTCCAATAACACCCTAAAATATGGGCTCTCCCAGATTTCCAGCAAGTTCTCTTGAAAAATGATCTATCCCATTAAAGGATACACATTAAAGGCAGACAAGGAAAGAATGTAAAAAGGCAGAACTCAGAGAATTTCCAACATGGAACATCCATTCTCTTATTGACTGGAGCAATGTTCTTCTAAATCTGTGTTAGAGAGGGTAATATCAACCAGGAAAGATCACGCAAGAGTTTTTATTGAGCTAGGCCGTGATGGCGCACGTGTTTAATCCCAGCACTTAGGAGGCAGAGACAGGTGGATTTCTGAGTTCCAGGCCAGCCTGGTCTACAGGGTGAGTTCCAGGACAGCCAGGGCTATACAGGAAAACCCTGTCTTGAAAAACCAAACAAAACCAAATACAAACATAAAAAACCCAATAACAACAAAAAAAGAGGTTTTATTGTGCTTCATTATATAACAAAATTGATTTACTGACTAGCCACATGGTTGTTCTCAGACTCTTTGATGAGAGACAAAGAACCCTAACTATACTGAATGTTTTTCTTGCGTAATTTGTCTATAACCTAATCCTTTTGGTTAAAACGCCTTTTCTGGGGTCAAACTCCTTAAACTGATAAGTGTCTTATTATGAGTTCTAATGATTACATCTTAAAAATAAAGCCAAAGGCATCTCCTCACATTAAACAGGACAAATTCTTCCCACAGAATTCTAGCTACCTAATTGCAAATTGCTTAACTTCTGATGTCTTAATCAAAGTTCTGATGAACAATTAAGATAACTAAGCTCTTCTTTTATTAGTAACATATCGATAAGATGAACATATCGTTTCCCCTCAGAAAACATCATTATTGAGACACAAATAGGAGAATAACCTATATTAGAATGAAAGGCTGTGTTGTGATAAGAAAAGTAAAGAAAATGTTATAAAGAAACATAAAGAGGGGGCTAAGAGAAGGTTATTGGTGTTATAGACTATTTAAACTGCACTGCCTTTACATTTTTAGGAGGAATATTTATTGTCGTTGAGGTACTAGGGCAAATTAAAACCTATTTTTAGGCCAGGCAGTGGTGGCACATGCCTTTAATCCCAGCACTCCTAGGTAGAGGCAGGCAGATTTCTGAGTTGGAGGCCAGCCTGGTCTGCAGAGTGAGTTCCAGGACAGCCAGGGCTACACAGAGAAACCCTGTCTCGAAAAACCAAAAAAAAAAAAAAAAAAAACCAACCAAACAAACAAACAAAAAAAAACCTACTCTTATTAGACTGATTGAGACTATCTGAATTTATTGATATGGAATGATAATATCTTAATGGAATAATGAACACACACACACACACAGAGACAGCGAGAGACAGAGAGACAAAGAGAGAGATCAATCTTATGTCAATATCCTTACTGACCCCAACTTCTCCCACACTTTTATGGCATTGGTACTTTCTAAGCCATCAATTCTCTAAATTCTATGGTTAAATGAAATTACGTAAGGTTCCTTGAATCATTTCTATTTGAACAATAACACTAAAAAGTACTAGAACTCTACAGAGTAGATGCAACTACGGAAGAACTGTTAAAACTATAAATTCAATACTTTGTAACCCAATATAATAATAAACTCAAGAAGCTATCACTAATTGATAATATCAATACTTATAAATTAAATGAAGATAATTCATTTGTTTAATCAATGTGATTTATTTTAAAAATATAATGTTCTACTGATCTTTGTGATTTTCACATTTAAGAAATACAGTTATATAAAGACTCAAAGTAATTAACATATTATAATTTTATAATTTATGTGAATATATTTAAAATCATTTCATCTTTTGAATCATGTAATAAAGATTGCTATTAAATTTATTTAATTCTATACCACAAAATAATACAATTTATTCATCATATTTAATTAGCCTTGTTCATCTTGATAGGCCCTTCAGTCTCTCCTTCCCAGGCGTCTCTCATGTCGCTACTAACCACTGTTTTTATGTCAATTGCTATTATAGTGAGTGTTTTAGATCTATTTATGAGTGATAATTTTTTGTTTTTCTCTACATCTACTGTTTCTCTGAATAGCCTTCAAATCCATCAACATTATGGTAAATACAGAATTTTATGTGTTTTTATTTTTGTAGCTGAACAGTGTCTCATTATGTACACATACTATGCTTTAAATTATATATGTATTGTTCAATATTTAATTCGAACCTATAACTTGAATATGGAACGCATATCTTGAATAACATGAGAGCATAAGTGGTTTTTTTTTGTTTTGTTTTGTTTTAATGTGACAATGTCATTTCTTTCCATTGTATAGAAAAATCAAGGGTATTTAAAATATGTAGAAATTCTATTTTGGGCCTTTTGAGAAAAGTGCAGATTAACTTCCTCAGTAGCTCCACTAATTAAAGTTCTCACCAAGAATGTAAAAGCTCTCCTTTCTCCTAATCCACACCAATGTAGCTTGTTTTTATTCTTTAAATTATAGTCTTCAACTTAGTTGTGGTATAGCTTATTGTGGTTTTCACCTACATTATATCTGCCGTAGAATAATGCTAGTATTCATCAGTTCAAATATTAATTAGACATCTCTGTGGTTTTCTTTTTTTTTTAATATATGTTTTACCATCCTTAATTGATTTCAATTGGATTATTGAGTGGTTGTCATTGACTTATTTAGGTTTTTATGAATCATCCTATTAACACCTTGTCAGACGTACGGTTTATTTCCTCATTCCATCTCTGCAGATGTATTTCTGTATGTATACTTCTTAGTGTGTCATAATCCCATCTGTTTAGTTTTGATTATCTGTGCTAATGAAGTCTAACAAAAACTTCATTTTTTTGTACCAATATCTTCAAATATTTCCTCTAAATGTATTTCAATAATTTCACACATCATTTCAGGTCTAACAATTAAGTCTTTGACCTGTTTTGAGTAGGTTGTTTTGCTTCTTTATAGACATAGGTCTTGTCTGCTCTTTTGACTGTGGATATTCAATTGTCTTTGCCTTATTCATTAAAGAGAATTCTCATTCTCAGATATTTCTTTCTTTCATATTAGTTTCAGATCATTTGATTGCTCTTGTATGAATATATGTACCTGTTCTACACTACTGTATTGTCTCTGTGTTGATTTTTATGCTACCACAAAGCTCTTTGAGATAGGATATTTGGCTTTGTATTATGTTTTGCGACCAGGTATTTTGATTTCTCTAGCTTTGTCCATTTAGGTCATGTTGCTTTCATCAATCTATATGATGGACGTTTTTGTCTGTTTTGTTTTGTTTTGTAGGGTTTTATTATTATTATATTTTTGTTTTTCAAAGGAAATGGAAAAGAATCACTGGATCAAACAACCATAAACATTTTTGATACTAACCTACATTTTAGACACCATGACAGTCTAGCATATATATGGCACCTGCAGAATGAAAGCAACCAACTGAACCACCAACTAAAGTGATATGCAAAATCATGAGTGTTAGCTGTGTTCCAAAAAATGTCTTTTGTTAACACTAAAAATATAGTATCTTGCTAATTTTTAAAAATTTATTTATTTTACATCCCAATATCAGCTTCTGTCTTTTCTCAGTATTTCTTTAGGCAGATCCTCCTTCCATTCCTCCCTCCTCACATCCTACACTATCACCCCACCGAACCCTTGACCCCCTGCACATCAAGTCACTACAGTACTAGACACATCCTCTCCCACTGAGGCCAGACAAGGCAAGGTGGCCCAGTTAGAAGACTAGATCCACAGGCAGGCAGGCAACAGATTCAGGGATAGCCCTCGCTCCAGTAATTAAGGGATTACTAATGAAGACCAAGCTGCACATCTGTTACATATGTGCAGGGAGGGAACCTAGGTCCATCCTGTGGTTGCTCTTTGGTTGGTGGTTCAGTCTTTGGGAACCCCTAAGAGTTCAGGTGAGTTGATTCCGTTGGTCTTCCTCTGAAGTCCCTGTCCAATTCAGGTTGCTCAGTCCTTTGCCCAACACTTCTATAAAATCCCCTGAGCTCCGCTTAATGTTTGGTTGAGAGTCTCTGCTTCTCTTTCCATTGGCTGCTGGGTGAGGCATAATCAACCTCCAAGAGGCTCCACCCAGCAGCCAATGGAAAGAGATACAGGGACTTGCTATTTTTTAATGTCCCAAAATATTATCACCCTTTTATTTGTTTAACTATTCAAAATAAAACAGCAATTTTTAGCTTGTTCACAATGTCAAAATAGGAACACAATATAGAAATACATAAAATATGAAAAGATGAGTGAATAGTTAGAGCTAATCAACACTTAACATGAATGTGTTAAAAGAAAGTGAGAAATAAAACCAGGTATCCTGTACAACATATCTGATTTAATATTGCTGTTTGTATATGCTACCTTGAAGAGAAGAGGCTGAAAGGAAGGAATGTGAGAAACACATACCGAGCAAGAGTTGTAGCCCCTGCTCAGGGTAACTAGCTCTCCCTCCACAGTGGTTCTGTCATGCTATGAGCAAGAGCAACTTCCGTATTTGCCTTTCCATTTTTACCTCAGACATAATAATAGAAATTATCTCATAAGCATGGTGTAATGTTTGAATGGCTTAATGCATTAATATTATAAAATGAAAATGATTCTCAGAACAACAACTACAACAAAAAACCTATTGATAACTCTCACAGTTGTTAATGATACTGTGAATGTAACTGTTGTCCTGGACAATATAGTTAATATTGTTTAAGCTCTTTCGAAAAAGAAAGATCCAAGGAATCTTTGCCCAAATGGGATTGTACTGATGACAGTTTCGTGGCAATAGGAAAAGAATTTATTCCTCATTGTCTGAGAATATTTTTCTTTTTCTTTTCTTTTTTTGTCATTAAATATGGTCATTAAGACCACCCTGTACCCTTCCCTTGGTGACATTTTGCCATGTGAACACCCTTTAAAATGACATAAAGGTAAAATTTAAATGCATGCATGCGCATAATAGCACATAATAGTTGTCATTGGAACCCAAGTAAATGGATTACTTTAAAAGGAATTGTTCAGAAAAATGGGCCTGATAGGTTTTGGTTATTTCTAAGGGAAGGACTAAATGCATAAATCCTTTTCATCTCCCTGATTTACTTTTTATATGCAGCGATGACTAATAGATATTGTTTCTGCTCCTACATTTTGCTCAAGTAGTTCTCAAGTTCACAGAAACACTTTCTTTCCCTTGAAATTCTTTCATTTGCTACAATAGAGCAAAAAAGAAGGGTGCTAAAACACAGCCTGCTATTTCCTCACATCTGCCTTGATTGGGAAACAGAACAAAGCAATAATCAAAATTCCTTTTTATGGTGTTTACCATGCCTGCCTGAGGAGGTCATATTTTATGAGCCCAACAGGGGAAAGACAGTAATGAGCAAGTCCATCATCACAGAGATTGGCATGAATGTGACATTTTACAAGAGGCTAATATTTGTTAGTAGACCTATAGCGTGTTTGGTTATATAATAGGAGGTTCACTCTAAACTGTCAAAATTCCTCTCAGCAAACCAGCCACAGTTGAATAACCAGAAGATAAAGACACAATTAGGCTTATGTAAAAATAGGGCTTTTTAAATTTATAATCAATATTTGCTGCAAGTGTTTTATGGTACCTAACATACAAAAAGCAAATTTCAAAGAAACTCTTGTTCTTATAATTTAAAGACAAATATTTCCTGAGACTCTTGGAGTCAGAGAATCTTATTCACAGAATGGGTCTTCTGTTTGCACAGTAGTGACCTATAAACCCACTGGACATTTTCCTGTTTCACTCCGCATAGCTTGGTCTCCTCATTTATGCTTCTTTGTACTTTTTATTGTGAAGGGGAAAGATTCATGTATAATCAGTTGTCTTCTTGTCCTTAGCTAAAGGTAAGACAACATCAGCATATTTTATTCTCTGTAGCTTCAGACTGCTAGAAGATCCATGGGTGCTCCTGAAGAGTGTAGCTGAATAAAGATCCCATTTCTTGCTAAGAAGTACTTTATAAAAATCAAGGCACCTAATCAGTTCCATTCTTCTGTTCCACTGGTAGACGCAAAGTTCATTTTGTAAAAGTAGGACTCTGCTGTATGCTTCTTTGAGGTGATAAATTGTTAGCCAGAGTACCCTCTAAGAGATTTAAGAATATATCTTGATGTAATCCAAAATCTTTAGCTGTGTGGTCACTAGCCTTCTCAGAACTCAACATTGATGTCTCCACATTGTTCATGTTCTTCAATTTTACATTGATGTAAAATTTCCCTGTACCTCTTATTTGCCCCAGTGAATAGTCTATCGCTTATTTAGTTGTTCATTTATATTTTAAATGAAGGCTCCTTTGCATACATTGCTAAGCTGATAATGTTAAAAGTGTTTCTCTAGCTGGATGCTGTAGCATATTCTTGCAATCCCAGTACTTGACAGGCAGAATCAGGAATGCCATGGCAAATTTGAAAGTAGCCACCTATACATAGTGCAATCTTGTTACAAATCACCAAAAACTAAATAAAAACGTGTGTTTTCATACCACTCCTACTTAAAAGTACATGAACTGATCAATCTGCACAGATCACAGAGGGGTGTACACACAATCTTAATATGCCTCTGTGGTTTTTATAAATCTTTTTTTTTTTTCACCCAAACAAAGATCGAAACTGAAATGGTTACTGCTTAGGACTCTAAATTGTTTGACTGAATGTGTCTCAAGATTTAGGGTTTCCCAAATGCAGATAACAACCCAGACCAGAACAGTCATTGCATCAGGAGTACTCTACTGGTCTGCTGATTTCTACTGTGTTTTGTTTTTGTTTATTGCTTTCACAGTGTTATACAAACGTGGAATTCAGCTAGAATTAAAATATGACTCAATTTCAAAGCTAATTATGTATTGATATGGTAAGAGATCATATGTCTCCCTCTTGGATTTTGAAATAGAAATAGATGAAATGAATCACTGTTAATCATATGGGAATTCTGCCTGAAATTTGTTGAAGAAAGTAATATGAATTTTAGATTCTGAGCATGAAAATACTGTGGGGTTCATGTGAATTGAATTTAGTTTTTAAAAGTAGTTTGGAAAATTTCTAGATTAAATGCTTTAGGGGCCACCTAGAAATTAGAAATAAAAACGTTGAACAATGAAGATAGCATTATTTTTCGTACTATAAGAAATTTTCACATCTTCAAACTGGTTTTAAAATATATATCCCAAATTGTTAGCCAGGAGTAAGGAGGGAAATTACTCTGTCCTCAGAACAGAGAACTGTTGTCCTGACCCAGGCAAGTATTTAGATTGTAATTGCAGGGAATCAGTCCATTAGTTATTCAAAATGCTCAAGCCTTGAAATAATTATATACAGGTTAGGAAATTAGCTATGATATATTGCTTAAAGTGGAAGTAGATATGTGTTTTCCCATTCATTCATTAATAGTTTCCTTATTAGCAAAATTAAAACCCTAAACTATAACATTATAGGAAAGATAATTAAGAATATATAATATATATTAAAATTTCTATATCATGGATGTGGCAAATAATGCTTAATTTATGGCAGCTAGTAGTTTTGAATTAGGAATTTATTTTAACTAGAGTTACATTTAAAAGTTCATACTTGTCTCCTTTATATAAGCTTATGAAAATGTCCTATACATGAAATTTTCAAAGTCATCAAAATGGAAAATCAAATGAAAATGTGATTAGTATATATGGCCTTTCTTGTGCTATTTTCAGAAATCTATGGAAATAATTAAATTCTTAGCTATTCTCAGAAACTTAATTTTTCATCTAATATAAAACTCTTTTGAGTTGAGAACCTGAATACACCATGCTTAATGCATTGGTCACCTAATCTGCAATACACCTTAAAATATTTTAACACCCTTTAGACATAAAATGAAATTTAGTTGACTTATATAACATCTTAAAGACATTCCTTATATCTGTCTATACAAAACTCTGAACTACATGATCTACAAAATATTCCAGAGTGAGAGGATATCAGAACTTGTGTGTCTCCATGTGTGTGTGAGTGTGT
Source organism: Rhynchomys soricoides (assembly GCA_019843965.1). Taxonomy (NCBI): domain Eukaryota; kingdom Metazoa; phylum Chordata; class Mammalia; order Rodentia; family Muridae; genus Rhynchomys; species Rhynchomys soricoides. Next base: position 3,809,395 of record JADRCH010000124.1, read on the forward strand.
GTGTGTGTGTGTGAGTGTGTGTGTGTTGGAGGTTATGTTCTTCTTTTCCACAACTAGAGTGAGTATTATCTATGGCTGATTTAATAGTTTACTGAAAATATAAGATCGTGTGAGGCAATATATCAAAATGGATTCGATCTGTGGAGCAAAATATTAATAGTGGCATTTTCCTACTTGTATCTTGTTTTAGCCCATAACAAACCTTCCAAGAATGGGTAGTTTATGAAGAACAATGATTTGTCTGTCATGATTCTGGATGCTGGAAAATCTAAGAAAGCAATGTTAAGAAAAAGTAATGAGAGACAGCCCAGTCTGGTTCCCAAATGGCACTGGGAACATTTTTCCCTCACATAGTAAATAAAAGCTCAGAGAGGCAAGATGGCTTACCTTGTTTCATTGAACCCATTTGATAAGATTTCAATCTTATTTTTGATACCAGGATTTTCATCATTTGATCATTTCCTAAAAGCTCATAAATTAATACTATCAGCATGAATCTTCAACCTACATGTGTTGGGTTGACACCTATTTTAACACCATAGAACTATTCAAGTTGTCTTACAATTCATGCAACATAAGATTATCATTTTTGCAATATAATCAGTATTCTGAGTTATCTCAAGATCTTTAAGATCTCCTTTCCATTCCCCATCGAAGTATCTTGTAAACTGTCTGTCGATGAGGGGATGCGGATGAGGTTTAGTTGGTATGGTGCTTGCCTAGCAGACCTCATACCCTGGGTTAGATTCCCACTTCCAGGAAAGACTCGATGCAGTGGTGCATAGTGAAAACCTCAGCTCTGGGCACATATAAGCAAAAGGGTTAGGAGTTCAAACATCCTCAGCTACCTAGTTATTTGGAGGCCTGATTAGGTTTTATGGGAGCCTTGTCTTAGTTTAGGTTATTATTGATATAATGAAACTCCATAACCAAAAAGCAAGTTAGACAGAAAAGAGTTTATTTGACTTACATTTCACAGTAATATTTATCATAGAAGAAAATCAGAACAGAGATTCAAACAGGGCAGAAACCTGAAGGCAGGAGCCGATACAAAGCCTATGGAGGGGTGTTGTATACTGGTTTGCACCACATGGCTTGCTTAGCCTTTGTAAATGAAACTTTTATTTCCTCAGATGAAGAGGTGAGATAAGAGCCATAGTAAAGCTCTGTGAATGTGGCTTTGGCAGAACCTAGAGCATTTCCTTAATTATCTGTAGGCATAGGCCTGAAAGCTTCTAGCATTCATACAGTCTGATATTCCAAGCTGACTGATTCAATGCAGTTTCTCTTCGTTTCTGCTTGAATTGCTTCCATTGGCCTCATACAAACTTTGGCAATATTCTAATCTTGATCCTTCTCATTCTCTGGCTCATTCTGTCTTCATCTGTGTCTAGCTTGTTCTCTCTGCAACCTGTCTCTGGAACAAACTGTTCCAATAAAATTGCCATACAATATACTAGCCACCCACCACACTAACTCTTTTCTCTCTCCCCCACTCTTAAGTACCCTCTCTTTTCTGTGATGTTCCTGTGTGAGATGTGCATATATACTATTGCTGACTCGTTCTATCATTTTTTTCTATAATTCACCACTTTGCCTCTCAATTAGTTCTGTTTTAATCTGGCTATTTCCCTCTACAAAGTACCCTTACCTCTTTTTTAGGGATAAAATGTGTATACAAACAGCTTGTCTGTATTCTAGCCAGGTCATACTGTAATCCATGACATCTCTGCATTCTGGCTGGATCATAGAGATCTAGAAGGTTTTTGGATGGGATCCCTTTTATACGTTGCTGAATTAAAATCCCTCTACAAGTCTTCCCAGGAACCATCCATATTGTGCTGGGACTCTCCCATCAATTACTATATAAGAAAATGCCTTACAAGCTTCTCTACAGCCTGATTTTAGGAAAGCATTTCTTTAATTGAGGTCCCCTCTTCTTAGAAGACTGTGGTCCATGCCTAGTCTTATTATATCTTGTTATGCTTTCAGTTGATATCCATGGGAAGCCTGCTGTTTTAGGAAGAAAAATGAAGGAGGAGTGGATCTGTGGGAGGAGAGAGGTGAAGGACGACTGGGAGAAGTGTAGAGCAGGGGAAATGTAGTCTCAATGCATTCTAGGAAATAAGAATAAATAAAATAATAAAAATAAAAAATAAAAAATTCCAGAGGCTGTGAGCCTCTGAAATTAAAATGTGAAATGTACTCACAATGCCATGGTGATTAGAAAGTTTCCCACTCCAAAATAAAAGAGTAGCAGACCCTATGTAAATTTAAACCTAACAAGAAAGACAACATGAAATATCTATGTGGGGATGTTATCTTGGACACATAACCTGCCACAGTGCTATAAAAGCTGGATTATCAAAGTATGGGGCAACCATCTCGATGACTTTTCCAGGAACTGTGTATGTTGCATGATAGCTCTCTGAGACTGGATTTCTGCACAAATGACTCTTTAGATTGGATGGTCCAGGATATCTATGATGCCTTGGCCAAACTAAAATCTTCCAACTCTATTTCTCACTATGTGGTTATAAGTTATTCTGGGATTCATCTCCATATTCTGATATTTTATTTAATCACTCAAGGAGAACCATGCCACACACTGAACACTTTGCTTGGAAATTTCTTCCACTAAATGTCAACATGGAACTCTTTACTTCTGCTTTTCACAAAGCACTAGAACAAGGATAGAATCCCTTTAAGCTGCCACATAATAAACACAGCCTTTCCTGTACTTCCAAAACCTTGCTCCCTATTTTCATGTAGTTCATTAAAGAGAAGGTCCCTCTTCTTTTGGGCCCTCCAGAATTTACCATCATGTTTCAATTGCAATGGTGTAAGCTTTATTCTAAACTGCACTGCAAAGTCTCACCTTCCTCCATCCCCTGTCTAGATCCAAACTCCTCCCACATAGTCAGGTATTTATATAACCACATCCCATTCTTGGAACAATTACATATCCTACTTTCTTTGCTCTGTTCGAATGTAAGACTGGCCATTTTATGAATAGTAAGATGTATTTGAATACGTTTGGAAGCTAAAAGGTCAAAGGTCAAACAGCTCCAGATTGTGTGTTGCATGGTTCTCTCTTCTTCCAAGATCGTACGGTGAGCATTTAATTCCTGCATGGCAAAAGAGGATGGTTAGAGAGGTACTTTGTCTTCTTTCTCTCAAAAACTCTGTTATAAAGAATCAGTTTCATTAAGAGCAAAGATTTTTTCTCTCATCTAATCACTTAATCTACATTCTTCTCTTTATAGTATCCATAAACTCTTAGGTTCTCATGTATGAATTTGTAGGGTGTGTGTGTGTGTGTGTGTGTGTGTGTGTGTGTGTGTACATATATGTATATATATATATTCAATTATATCAGTTCTCACTAACAAAACTCAGTGTTAATCATTTATTAAAAGTGAATAATAATGTTATCACTGATTTAAAAAACAGTTTAATATAGTGTTTGTGCCCAGTGTGTAGTCTGTTTTTTCTGAAGTTAGTCAAGAACTGGATAGGGAGTAAGAGTTTGATAGAAGTGTTTCCTCCCATTGGATTCATTGTGTTTGGAAGGGATGCTGCTATTCAGTAATGAGTAGCATGGACGTACTTTAGTGTTCTTCCAAAGTATCATTCCTTCCAACAGTGCTTTTATGAGGGAGAGGACTCATAAAGTATTTTGAGAGCATTGGCTGACATTCATTCATAATGGTGTTTGTCTCCAGTTGATTCCTTAGTCATCTCTTAGGTCCAATTCTTAGGCAATGGGAAATTTTTCATAAAAAACCATGAAGTATCTCATTAGCAAATATTCCTTAGGCAATGTTCTCCCTTCTGAAGGCACATTCGCTGGAGTACAGCCTCCAAAATTGAATTGGTAGGAGAGAGTATCTTGCTTTCTGTAATGCAAAAGGAAGGTTCAGCTTGTTAACTCCAATAATCAAATCACTTGATAAAAGGTCACTGCCATAGCCCCCTATAGAAACTTGTTATTTGCAGAAACAGAACAGAATGAAATTATAAAATGATATACCACTGACTGAAATTATTTAAATTCTTGTCTTTGTCTTTATTTTAAATTCTTGATTTATTTAAAATTGGGATTTTCATGGTAGTGGCTGAAAATGTTGACTTACATGGATATGTATATTTTATGTATATTTTTTGAAAAACTTGAAATTTATAACATTTGAAAGTAGTGTCACCCTGCCCAGCCACAAAATATTCAACTCACAATTTGTCCTACCTACAAAAAGTGCAGGGATAAAGATGGAGCAGAGACTGAGAGAATGTCTAACCATTGGCTGGCCCAACTTGAGACCCATCCTATGGGCAATAGCAATCCCTAACACTATTAATGATACTCTGTTATGCTTGGAGACAGGAGCCTAACACTAGTATCCTCTCAGAGGCTTTACACAGCAGGTGACTGGAAAAGACACACAGGCTTATGGCCAAACGTTAGTAGGGGTTCAGGTAATCTTGTGGAAGAGTTGGGGGAAAGATTGAGGGACCCAGAGGGGATAGGAACTCTTGGAACTTCCAGAGACTGAACCTCCAACCAAAGATCATACAGAGGTTGGGCCTAGCACCCCTCCTCTGTAGCAAATGTTCAGCTTGGTCTTCATGTGGGTCCCCTAACAACTGAAGTTGGAGCTATCTCAGACTCTGTTGCCTGCCTGTGGATCCTGGGCTGCTTTGCCTGGCCTCAGTGGGACAGGATGCTCCTAGTCCTGGAATGGCTTTATGTTTCAGGGTGGGATGGTACTGGGAGGAGCATCTGACTCCCCCATTCTCAGAGGAGAAGAAGATAGGGTATGGAGGGAGAGGCTATGTGAGAGGGGGATTAGGAGAAAAGATGGGGTCTAAAATTGGGATATAATATTAATTAATTAATTAATTAAAAAGAAAGTAGTGTCCCATTCATGTATATGGTAGTTTTCAAATTAAAAAAAGTGTTTTCAACAGAAAATTAATTTACTCATCCAGTTACTTGTTCTTTACATTTTCAATAGCTTTCTCTGTTTTAAACCTTGAGATATATTTGAAATTCACATGTTTTACTAAATAAATGGAAATTAGCCTAAATACTGGATATTAAAACTGCAGTTTGATTTTAGAGTTTTATATATTTTTATATGTGTGTGAGTGTTTGAACTTACATATGTGCAGCACATGTTTGCCACTTCTCTACAGAAACCAAAAGAGGGGTCAAATGTCCTGGAACTAGAGATATAGATTTTTGTGAAGAGCCCTATGTGAGTTCTTGGAATTGAGTCTATGTTCTCTGCAAGAGTATTAAGCACTACTAATTCCTGAGCTACCTGTCTAGCCCAGACATTCTTTTAAATATATTGCCACTAGTATAAGGTTCACGGTCAGGTGGATGGCTCCACGCCCTTACTTATGGCAGTAGCTCAAATGAACTTAGATAACAAAGCTAAAATGAAACAAGAAGAGAGAGAAGAAGAGACAAGTCAAGACAAGAAGAAGCTGAGAATTAAGTAGTGTCAGGGAGTATATATGATCACATACATAGAATTCTAAAGAGTAAGAAAATAATATTAAAAAATAACTTGTTAAAACTTTAAATGTGTGAAAATAAATTGAGAACACAATGTAATTTTTATTTCGAAAGGCTGAATAACACAATATAAAATAAATTATTCAATTTTAATTTAGACCCAAGGAAATGGCTCTGTGGGTAAAGTCTCTGATTTAAATGCGAGAGAACTTGCATTGGGATTCCCAACATCCACACAAAATCCAAAGTATAATAGCCTGTGCCTGCAACTATAGTGCTGAGTTGTGGTTGGGGGTTGGGTAGCCAGAAGTATATATAGATTCCTGGCTATAGGCTAGCCAATGGTGTCAAACAAATGGTGTTCCCGGTTCAGTGAGAAACTATTTCTATGGATAATGTGGGAAAAATCAAGTAATACATCCAATGTCAACCTCTGGCCTCAACATTCTCAAACTCAGATATGAGTGCACATGCACACACATATATGTACATATACAGCACAAACACAGACATGTACATGTACACACATTCTTGCAAAATGATTCTGACCATTTTATGGATAGTATATTGAGGTAAGAAAGATTTTAAAAAGTCAGTAATTTGATGACTGTTTTCCTATAAGACAATACTTAAATAATTGCTCTTTGGTATGTACTAATGTGTTCTATAGAACATTACATACATTCACATATTAAAGGCCATATGGAAGATCACATGAACTTACATACACAGCATGGAAGATCTTAGCCCTTGAAGCACTGACAAGTAATACATCAAACACCCAGATTCTGGCTTTCCTCTTTCTTAGTGATTCTTGTTCTATGTGATCTATTGGTCAAATGACTTCTAATATTGCATACTTTTGTACGATTCAGTATTTACCACATATACAATATCACAGAAATGAATTTGTTCTGGATCTAGTCATAACATATAAATTGATAACATATTAAAAAATGATTCTATGAAGTTATACTATGACAATCATGTACATTTTTATTTTATATGGTAAGTAGCTATAATTACAAACATTTTAAAAGATAATAATAATATTTTATATTTAGCTTATTAATTACATTTTGGAGCTGCTCGATTTTTTTGTTAGAATATCGTGCCATAAAATTGAGCTGAAAAAGCTCAAGAATTTATTGCTGAATTTTTAAAATTTTATTTAACGTGTTTTTTTTGACATTCCAGATTTTTTTCTGACTGTTCCTCATCCCATACCTCCTCCCCGCACCCCTGTCTCCATGAGAATGTCCTCACCCCCCAACCCTCCACCCTACCAGACCTCTATATTCCCTGGGGTCTCCAGTCTCTCAAGGGTTAGGTGCATCTTCTTTGACTGAAGCCAGACCTGGTAGTCCTCTGCTGTATATGTGTTGAGGGCCTCATATCAGCTGACATATACTGCCTGGTTGGTGGGTGGTCCAGTGTTTGAGAGATCTAGGGGGTCTAGGTTAATTGAGACTGCTGGTCCTTTTACAGGGTTGCCCTCCTCCTCAGCTTCTTCCAAGTTTTTCCTAGTTCAACCACAGAGGTCAGCAGCTCTGTCCATTGGTTGGGTGCAAATATCTGTACCTAACTCAGCTACTTGTTGGGTCTTTCAGAGAGCAGTCATGATAGGTCCTTTTTTGTGAGTGCTCCATAGCCTCAGTATCAGGCCTTGGGGGCTCCCCTTGAGCTGGATCCCACTTTGGGCCTGTCTCTGGACCTTCTTTTTCCTCAGATTCCTCTCCATCTCCATCCCTGCAGTTCTTTCAAACAGGAACAATTATGGGTCAGAGTTTTGACTGTGGGATGGCAACCCCATCCCTCACTTGATGCCCTGTCTATCTGTTTGGAGGTGGGCTGTACAAGTTTCCTCTCCCCACTGCAGCGCATTTCATCTAAGGTCCCTCCCTTTAAGACCTGAGAGTCTCTTACCTCCTAGGTCTCTTGTACATTCTGGAGGGTCTCCCTACCTGATTTATTTTTGAATTAATAAATTTGTAAGAGAAATGACTATTGAAATAACCACTATGACTCAGACTTAAATATCGAAGTATGGATCATCTATAAATCCATGTAAATTCTGCTCATGGATTTTCTACAGGCTATCGCTGTAGGTGAAATAAATGGAACTATAATTAATTATTTTTCAGCCTATATTTTTATGTATATTTCTTATATACTTTAAAAGTACACATGACAAGAATTTTTAATACAAGACAACTTAAAAGCTAATTTTGCACTTAGTGACTCTATTCCAAATGCTGACCTACATTATACAACAGCCTTTTTGAAATAATAATGTAGGTAAATTTAATATTTTGCATTTCAATCATGTATCCACCTTCATTAGCCATTAGCCACATCAATGTAAATTATCATTTAAAGAAAATATTCTTTTATTTTGCAGATTGTTGCCTTGCGTGAGCAAAATGTTCATATTCAAAGAAAAATGGTATCGAGTGAGGGATCTACAGAGTCAGAACATCTTGAAGGGATGGAGCCAGGCCAGAAAGTCCATGAAAAGGTAAAATATATGTCACTTAAATGCAGGTGCTTACTTCTTGATTCATTTGATAAGATATAATCATGTAATGAAAAAATTGTAACGTGTGCTGAGTGTTTTAATGAGACATTTTTATTTATTACTTTCAGTGTGTTTATTTTAAATTTTAGTGTGTTTGATTTGCACTAGTTATATATGTATACATATATATAAACATTTTATTAATTGTTAATTTGAGTATATGTATAATTTAATTTATATATTAAAAGTACATAACATATACAATTTAAACTATATATAAAGTATTTTGTGTGGTACTGTTTTGAAGGCACTATTTTTCAGTTTATAAGTATTATTGCATACAGCGTATTAATAATGTTCTTGGTGATCAGTTCTTTTTCAGATTTAGCACTTAATTTCTTTTTCTTTTCTCAATAATCTTAGGCATACTTCTAATAATGAAACATGGTAAAGTCAAATACAGGAAGCCATTGGACTGTATCCAGTTTCATTGATTCATCCATCTAATCATTCATTCACCTTTAGAAAGAAGCCATTTTTCTCTGAGATGTAGTTTAGATGCAGGTGAAGGATATCCGTAGTCTGTTTGGTAACTGTCAAAAGATGATTCCTGTGTTTCTAGCACAAGTCAGGGAATATAAATTGTAAGTAGGTCTTAAATTAGATGAAAAGTACTTAAATATTTGCATAAACTAGTCTTAAAACTCAAGAGAATCTACTAGTTTGCCTGTAACCCATTATATTTTTGGACATTAAGCTCCTTAGGACCACATAAATCAGGGAGCTAAACTGGTTTAATTGCAAGAGCCAAGTTGTTCTAAAACCCAGAGATTAAGAAAGGAGTGACAGAATGACAGCAAATAGCATTAGATTCCTGCCGAATTGTAAAGCAAGCATTTCCTCACTGATGCTGTTGCAGCAAATAGATAGGAATTTCATTTTGCCTTCAAGTGTCAAGAAACTGAGTTACTCAGATGAGTTTCCAGAGGCATCCTTCAGATTTGATACTGGACAACAGGACAGGTCTTTAATTAAAACCACCATTTTAGAAATATTCCATGTGTTTAATTGAAATCTTAAGCTGAATAATAATAAATAATTTATGACAATTTCATAAACTATATATGAGATTAAAATAAAAAAAAAATCATTTACCTTCCCTACAGTTAAGTCAGTCAGTGTACCACCAACCTCTTTAGAACAAGGTATTTGCATTCAAACGAACTCTAAGGAAAGGAACATAAAATTTGCCATTGTTGATTCATTTACGTGATGTTATCAGAAATAGACCTTTCTTCAAAAATTATAGAGTCACATAGATTTGGTTATGAAAATTAAATGTATATAATAATCTTTACTAACATATCTATAATAACAAAATATATAATAATTTTGTGCTAATGGACTCCAGATAGAAAAAATACCTGAAATAAATTTTCAGGAATAAATAACTCAAATGCTTGTCTATTTTTAACATACATATACATACATATGTATCTGCATGTATCTACTGTTATCAACCATCAATTGATGTTTCAGTTAATGACAGATAACATAAGTGATGATATATGCCAGCTATAGTATGTAGTAAGCATATCAGCTACTAGTGTGTAATTAAGCTGTAATTCTCATATGACAATATTGTCTCATAATGTATTATTTATAATCCATAAGATTTCACATTATTAGGCATCACCCAGTTCCAAACTATAGGTAGTTTTTATCAGATTAATTCACAAGGTGCATTTTCTGAAATAGGAAGAACAACTCTATACAACTGGATTTTGTCACTAACTCTAAATGTAATATCTTTAATATAAATGTAGCAATAAATTAATTTGGTGGCTGTATTTCTTTACCTTATGTTATTCCCCAATAGCCTTGCACATAAATAAGAGTTGTTTAAAACTGCACCTCAATAGCTGAGCAGTTAAATGATTTACCTTAACGTTCTATGCTAATCTGGGTACCTCCCAGCCCCATCCCGTGATACTTGTATATTATTATTGACCTGACTCTTTGGGCTTCATGTGTGTTTCCATGATCTGTCTCAAGACCCCTTCCTCATGGCTCCGATTTCTCCATCTTCCTCACTTGCTAATCTGAATCTCTCTCTCTCTCTCTCTTTCTCTCTCTCTCTCTCTCTCTCTCTCTCTCTCTCTCTCTCTCTCTCTGTCTCCTTCCTCTGGCTGGTGGATGTAACACCCTATTCTCTATTCTGCCCAGCCATTGGGTAATCAGCATTTATTGATGAGGCAAAGAATAAATGGAAGAATTGTTTGCACAAACTTGAGTCAGGAGATAAGTGTAAGTATGCCAATGCCCTATCCAAATTGAAATGAGATATAAGGGCAGAAAAATCAGCACTTAAATAATCGTAATCCAAGGGTAAATGTTACACAGAGTGTACAAAAACATTATGATTACAACTAACTGACCACATAACTACAGTTATACATATGGAAGAATATGAGAAACTGGTGACTTGAAAACCCTTATACTTCTGTTCATTCTTTTGACAGGAATATAAATAAAACATTTAAACATTGTGATTATATAACTGTTTTTAAAAATTGTTGACAATTGAAGAGACACTTTTATGTGCATTGGATCCACAGAATATAATCATGGTTTATAACAGCTCTTCAATAGCCTTCAGTATGAGCCTTATGCTAGATAATTTTATGTCAACTTGAAACAAGCTAAAAGCATCTGAAACAAGAAAGCCTCCTTAAGGTCAGGCTGCAGACAAACCTGTAAGGCATTTTCTTAATTAGCAATTGTGACAAAGGGCCCAGTCCATCGTGGGTTATGCCATTCCTTAGCTGATAGTCCTGACTTCTGTAAGACAGGAAGGCAGACATTATAAAGAGAGACCTGGAGGTCATCATCAAATCCCTCCACTCTAAGCTCAGGGCATCCTGAGGAAGATGAGACAGAAAGATGACAAGAGTCAAAGGGGATGAAGAATACCATGAGAACAAGATCCACTAAATCAACTAATCAAGGCTCATATGAGCTTCCAAAGAGCGAAGCAGGGTCTACAGGTATCTGCATCAGGTTTTCTCTGTATGTATTATCACTATTAGCTTAGTCCTTTTATGGGATCCCTAACTATCAATGAGTCATACTCTGACTCCTGTTTATGGATTGTTTTTGGGACTCCTTCCTCTTGTTGGATTGCTATGTCCAACTTTGATAGGATAAGGTTCCTTTGCTTCATATTATTTTATTTTATTTTGTTGTGTTTGGTTGTTATCTCTTAGAAGCCTGCTATTTCCTAATGAGAGTGAGAATGTGAGTGCAGCTACAGGAAAGGGGAGGTGGATAGGAACAGAAAAACAAACAAAAAAAGCTGAGAAAGCCACAAAGAGCAAGCCAGTAAGTGCTAACATTCCTGGTGGTCTCTGCATTAGCTTCTGCCTCCCAGGATCCAGCTCTGCTTGAGTTATGCTCCTGATTTCCTTTAGTGATGGACTAAAATATGGATATGTAAGCCAAAGAAACCTTTTTGTATGCAACTCATTTTGATCATGGTATTTGATCACAGCAACATGAACCATGATCTCTCTCTGGATGCCCTCCTCATGGCTCCTATTTCTTTATCCTCACTGATCTGAATCTCTTTTTCTCTCTCTCTCTTCCTCTGGCTGGTGGATGTCACACCCTATTCTCTATTCTGCCCAGCCAGTAGGTGATCAGCATTTATTGATCCTAAAGAATAGGAGGAAATTGGTACCAAGATAGTGGGTTATTGCTGTGACAGACACGATCAGATCATATGTTTTGAGAAGGACTATAGAAGGGCTTGAAACTTTGGAAGAGAAAAGCAGTTGAGTGTTCAAAGCTTAGTGAGCTGTTCTGTGGAAATTTAGATGGTAAGAATGTGGAGAGCAACACAGACAATGGAGGCCTGGCTTGTAAAGCATTAGAGGGCAGTAAAGACTCCACAGGGGCCTTTGTGTGAAGAATCTTAGTGTCTGGCCAGCTGGAGATGAAACATCAGCTGTGATCATCAAGGAACCTGAAACACTAAAGTAAAACCTTTGTGCTTTGCTAGGACAAAGTGTGCTGGTTATCTGGAACTGAGGAATTAGCAGTGATTAAATGGAGACCAGAATTATTGAGGTCAAATCTTCTAGGAAATGATTCCCCTAGTCAGTACACAAAAGCTATGTTCAGAAGATGGTCAAGGTTGTGTCTTGTTTTGGCAGCCAAACTTGGCCATGTGTAAGAGTCTCCCTGGTGTTACTGGTTTTGGAGACATGAAAGGGCCAGCTGAGGCTTGGCACTATAGGGCATTGGTGAACTTGAAGCAGGATTAGCAGTGGAAGTCAGAATTGAAGGAGTCAGGGAGAAAGTTGAGGCTTTGTAACATAAAGAGCAGCCAGGTGAAGATATTGGTGAAAGAGCAACAGAGTTGCAACAGAAGACCTTGGCATTTTGGAGAAGTCAGCACCACAGGACAACTACCAAGATCAGTGGCAAGTATAGCGTGAAACTGGCCCCAGACTTAAAAAAAAAAAAAAGCTACCTATGTTGCAGGAGACTAAGTCAGAGAAGTGAATTCATGCCCCTTGAAGGAGCCCAGAAAAATGTGGCTGAATCTCTGGTATTCGACATTGAGTGATTTATATTGTTGAAGTTTGGTTTTATTTGTATCTAATTGTGACTGTGCCTTCATCCTTCCTTCTTGGAATAATTTCTTCTGAATTTTATAGGAGCCCACAGTTGAGAGACTCTGGACTTTAAAAGGGACTATGGATTTTGTTTAAAAAGACTAAATTTTTAAAGTGTTTGGATTTTTTAAGACTACAGACCCTTTTAAATTTGTAAAATGTTTTATCCTGATGTTTATACCAACATCTGATTTTGGGGATGAACAATAAAGGAAAGGTCTTGGCTTTAAAGTGATATTTGTGTGTCTACTTGAATATGGGTCAATTATGTTAGAAAGGGGATGCTCAATAACGAAAATGTCTCTGTAATAAGGCTGTAGGCAAGCCTGTAGGGAATTTTCTTGATTAGTGATTGATGGAAGTCGGGCTAGTCCATTGTAGGTGGTCCAATCCTAGGATAGTGCCTCTGGGTTCTATAAGAAAGTAGGCTGAGGAGCCAGTAAGCAGGATTCCTCTATGGCCTCTGCAATCTTTCCTGTATCCAGGTTTCAGCCTTGCTTGAATTCACATCATAATTTCCTTTAGTGAGAAACAGTGATTTGGACGGCTAAACCAGCTAAATCCTTTACTTCCCAAATGTTTTGGTCATAATATTTCATCAAAATGATGATAACCCTAACAAGGACAAACCTAGACGATTTGTACATTATTTTAAATGTAAATTTTAATAAGAAAACTGTGATTCATTGTATATTAAACCTCTGATTGGTTTTTCTCAATTTATATTTACAGCAAATTCCCTTATCTGATAAGTGTTAATCAAATACAAATTGAAAAATGTAAATTCTAGTTTGATCATTTAACATACAAAAAACATTGTTTGTTATCTATTTCTAGTCTTATTTTCATAGCATGACCACTTGAGATATAGCAAGACCATTGACCAATAAATTATGATAGGGTTATAATTTAATCGTTGCTTTTTAAGTCTATCTAAACTTAGGAAAACAGAATTTAGTTTGGGGAATGTTTGATAAGTACCACCTCTTGTTCAGGGTAGTAAAATCACTTAAATTACATAATCAGGCTAGATTACTAGCCACATGGGGATGTTTTGTAACAGCACTATGAGAATTCAGTTGACCAACGAGTTACAAAATAGCCTCATTGAAAGCACCCTCAAAAATGGACTTTATTACTCACGAATGCCCTATAATTATTGCCAGCATTTACAGAACAAAAGGAAAAAAAGAAGCAAGAGAATAAGTTTAGATAAAACAATTTTTAGAGGTTTCTTTGTGATCTTAGATTTAGTATTGCCCAAAGAATATTTTCACGTAATAAAATTCCAGAATGTTGCAGGTTACCTTGCTTAAACCAGGCTCAAGGGAATTTATCTTGTTACTGTTTCTAGAGTGATGGAGTTAATCTGAAAATTTCTATAATAATAGCCATGTTGCTCATGGAGACAATCATGTTCATAATTTCCATGTCGCTTGTTTCTCTTTTTTGTCTCTAGTCTCTGAGGAAACTAAGAAATGCAGATCAGTAGAATGGTAGTGGTAAAAATCCAGAAGACATGTCCTTGTGATAAATTTGGTAAAAACTTACATTGAATAATATTCATGCAAGAGTAATATTGGAACCCTGATAAAATGTGAAATCAAATGGTAGTAGGAATTAAATAAATATTATACTGGAGTTTAAGAAAAAAAATAAGGCATTATACATATAAATAAACTTAGAATTTAGAGTAATCAATTGGTGTGCAAACATCTTATATATGTCATTGTTATATTCTAGGGATGGAAGAATATCAAAATAACTAGATACTAGTGTGTAAGAAAGCTAGTAGCAACAGCTAATGAGAACAGTGTAGATAACAAAATTCTTACAGTCCCTGGTAGAGCTCACTCCCCCCAACCCCACCCCAGTAGAAAAGGTTAAAAGGGTTTTAAGCTTGGACTCTTAATTACATTATTTTAAATAATTTGCATGACAGGTTAATATAGATCTGCCATTTTTCTATTCTTCAGTAGGTAGACCTTGCCCATTTTTCTTTTCAGAGACTTGATTGAGATAATATGACCTGTGTGGACCAAAATGTTCAACATCCAGAACTTATTGTTCACATTTCTAGAAGCTAGTAAATGTGTTCTTCTTTTCAGAATTGCACAGATTTATTTTTTCCTAGTGCTGATAATTTATTTTATGTGAGAGTATTTACAAAATATTTACAACTTCTCCTGACTATATTTTTTAATGCAGAACTCAATTCACAAGGAAGGGGCATCCAAATGTTTGATTATTGTATGTGTATTGTATTCAACATTAGCTAAGGTCCAATATTTAGACTCACGTGCTGATACCTCAAATCCCCAAACTCTTGGCCAAACAACAAATCATTACTTACCCTAACGTGGGCTGCATATCTAGGTAAGAAATAAATAAAATACTTGTCTTTGCCCATAACAGTGTAGCTGATTTCATTGATGGTTATTCTGATGCTAAATCATGTTTCTATGAATACATAATTTTATATTTACATTTTAATCATATGTACATTTCCATGATGGGCATAATATTTTATACAGATGAAAGATAAACTTGCTTTTCTTTTATTCATGTTTATAGTTTTTTTTTTTACATTTGTCATCAGTCCTTCGCACATATAATTGTTTCAAACCAGTTAAGACCCAGATGGGAAAAGTGTCTCCATATTTAACAAAATGAAAATTAACCTATTGATCCAAATAATAGTAAACCTGACAGGAATCTAGTTGATATGTTGATTCTTGAATAACCTAAGGCCACAACATACAACCCACTTGAGGGCAATTCATACACATCTGTAAAACCAATAATGATACCTTTGAGAAAATAGAACCAGTGCACTACTTTAGTTCTTAGTTTAGCATTTCTGAAATTTTGCTAGTAACTTACTAGCTGTCTTAGTCAGGGTTTCTATTCCTGCACCAACATCATGACCAAGATGCAAGTTGGGGAGGAAAGGGTTTATTGAGCTTAAATTCCACATTGCTGTTCATCACCAGAAGAAGTCAGGCCTGGAACTCAAGCAGGTCAGGAATTAGGAGCTGATGCAGAAGCCATGGAGGGATGTCTCTTACTGGCTTGCTTCTCCTGGCTTGCTCAGCTGGCTTTCTTATAGAACCCAAGACTACAAGCCCACAGATAATACCACCTGCAAGGGGCCCAACCCCTTGATCACTAATTGAGAAAATGCCTTACACCTGAATCTCATAGAGACATTTTCTCAACTGAAACTCCTTTCTCTGCGATAACTCCAGCTTGTGTCAAGTTGACACACAAAACCAGCCAATACACTAACCAAAAGTAAAATAAAATAATAAAATATTAATTCTAGTCATTTCCTTTCTTTATTCTTGAAAACTATATACAAGATTTGAAAACGTTATAGGTATATTTTTTCATGAAAAGTTTATTTCATGATATAATATAGGCTAAGTCTAAAATTTGAACTTCTAATACTTAGGAAAATTAATCATAAAAATGATGAACAGAAATTCCTTAATTAAGTTTGATTTAAATACTATAATATACCGTAGTCCTACCAATCCAAAAGTATTGAATAGTTTACTTAAATGGTAATTTAAACATTATGAGAATATAAGGAACTAAGTACACTACAATTCCGTAGAGGGAACAATACAAGCAAACACTAACAGAAACAAACTCTTGGTTTTAAAGCTGGAAGAAATTTAAAATATTCTAATATTCTAATGTTCTATAAATAATTAAAAATTTATTTTAAAAAGCTGTGACTATGTTGTAGTCACATACTGTGTTGTCCGTCTTCATGGGTCTGAGTGACATCAGTCAGTATGATTGTTTTTATATTTAAATTTTAGTAACATTGTGTATTTATAGTACATTTTATTTTTGTTTTTAATTTTACTTTTATTTTCACTCATAAATACTCTAATGGGGATAGTATACATTTTTCTTTTTGATACATTTTTATATTTCTATAATATTCTTTCTTCAGCCTCAACTCTTCCCAGATCTTCTAACACCTCTTTACCTTTCCCACTTCATGTTCTTTCTCTCGAAAAAATAATACAATTTTTTAAAAATGGAGAGAGAGAGAGAGAGAGCAAGAGAGCAATTCTTAGCTAACAATGGTTATTATATGCAAATCTCAGTGCCAGGCACAGGATACAGCCCTAAAAATTGTTGGTCCACGTTTTCTGAGAAGTACCCAAAACAATACAGGCAACTGACTTTGTTCTTAGTTGTTCAACCTAAATTAAAGGTAAAACAATATTTCTAAAGTTACAGCGCACTTTAGAATATCAAGTAAGAAAACTTCGTCTCGTGACATTTTAATGTGTCAACCAAACTACTTTGCTCTTTGTGCATCAATTTCCATTATGCATCGGATATGATTAATGGACATTAAATAACTAAGTTACATCATTCACTTATATCTGCGTCCATCACATGATGAGAACTTAAGGAATTTGAGGAACATAGAAATGTTGTTTTGAAGTCACACGTGGAGTTAGAATCCTAACAGATTATTTTTGGGGGAAGAAGGCTCATATTGCTATCGTAATCAGTACACAGTCATATTTGATGACTTGGATGTGAATGGAAGCTCAAGAATTTAGCATATTACATGGCCCTTCATGATCCCTAGAAAGAAACAATAATGTTTGTATGTCACTTCAGTGCTTGAATCCTTCTAAAATCTCTCTTTTTAATAATGCTTAGAATAGAATTTATTTATGTCATTCACTTAGATTTCTGTTGTGTTGTGGAATAATATATTTAATATTTCATTCAGATACATTCTTTATATTAGTGCATTATTGATTTATACTAACTATACATCAACCACCAACATTTTTATTACTCTTCTCATTAATTTTATGCCCATCAATATTTTCCTGTCTGAATCTGTGTTCTGTATTTATTTTACAGCTCTACACACCTTTTTTTATACATTCTTTTGCTCACAGAAAAAGATAGATTTTTAAAAGTTTCATATGATTATTCCTAGTCTAGAAAAGCCTGATGACATATGGGAATGGTTGTGAATGTCATAACAACTTCTTGATAATATAATCGGCAATATATTGCTAACTATTAAATGCTGGACTGACTTGTAAAAATGGAATGGGACTGTTTAGTATTGACTCTGTAGGTATTAGTAAATTTTTACAGTATTTATGCCTCTATTATAAGAATTTAATTAATAGGAAGATCAATTTCAATCATCTACTCTTCTATTTTTCTTTTTCTGTTCTTTTTTTTTTTAGAAAGAGCAGTAAATATTAAGAAGTAAGACACACTAGACAATGGTAAACTATTTGAAATATGGTAAAGAGAAAAAATTGGCTTTTGTTTAGGTGTACATGTTGAGAATATTTTTATAACAGAAAATAAAATATTATCTCTTAAATGTACTAGTGCTAAGGAAAGGCACCAAATATTCTTTCTCACCATCAATAAACAACTAAGATTTAAATGCATGGTTAATCTGAATTGAACACATTTTTTAATGAATCTTTATTTTAAGGACTATGATTAATCATAGTGTTTTATCATAGTGATAGGAAGCTAAGACAACTTTGAAAAATCTTAGTTTTCCAAAAGGTTTTAGGATTCTAAACGGAACTTTTCCATTAGAAAGTAGTTTTGAATCCCTTTACAGATTTTTGAAGTGTTTTAATACAGCAACTCTATTAGTTTACATTGTGCATAAAATTTTACATGTTTATAGAGATATGTCTGTATAAACACCACCCCACTTCAGAAAAAGCAATTGCTTCACACTTTAAAGTTAATTCATGGCCCTGTGCAATAACGTCTAGTACCCTGGCTAAGGCAGCAGCTAATCTGCTCTTTTACCTTCCTGCATTTCTTGGGTAGAATTGTTTGGTGTAGACTTCCATGTAAACAGAAGTGTACTTGTTCATTCTTCTAGATTTACCTTCCTTTTCTTAACATAATGGCTTCTGTGAGTCATTTTGGTTTATTACAGATGGAAGTAATCTGTTGATTTTCATTGTGGGTAATATAGCAATCAAGTATCTTAACCACTGAGTTCAGATTTTCATTCTATACTTTCTCAGACATTTAAAAATTTAACTGTATAGGTGTAAACAGTTTCTTTCTTATGAGATATCAACAAATGACTGTAGATTACTAGTTTGTATGATGATTCTAGTTGGATCCCTATAACTAATTCTTATAGGGTTTGCACTGAACACTTGATAATGATACTCTCATAAAGCAGGTTCTGGACCTTGTCAAAGAAAGAGGGAGGCTATTCCAATGGATCCTGTAGGGTCTATCTGTCTATCTATCCATCCATCTATCTATCTATCTATCTATCCATCCATCCATCCAACTATCTATCTATATAACTATCTATCTATTATCTACATATCTATCTACCTACCTATCTATCAATCATCTATCTATCTACTATCTATCTACCTACCAATCTACCTATCTATCTATGTATCTATCTACCTATCTACCTATTTATCTGTCTATCTATCTATCTATCTATCTATCATCTATCTATCTATTCACTTTATATCCTGATACCAGTCCTCCTCCCACCTTTGCTCCCTGTCTCACCCTCACACCTCTTCCCCCATTACCCCCTTCCCTTCTCCTTGGAGAAGAGGTGCCCCCCCCCGTGTACCAATCATCTCTGGCACATAAAATAGCAGCAGGACTAAGTACATCCTCTTCCACTAAGGGACAGACAAGGGCAGCCCAATTAGAGGAAGAAATCCAGTGGCAGCATCAGAGCCAGAGCCAGCCCCTGCTCCAATGGTTAGGAGACCCAAATGAATGTAGGTTTTTTAGCTATATCCTCCTTCAGTGACTGTTGCCCTCCATGCTTGAAATATTGCTTGTAGAGGGGTGATCGCGGAGTAACTCTCCAGGGACTGTTCTCAGAAGAAGGTAACTGTAAACTCTTGCATTATGCAACTATCTCTGTACAACGTCTGAGAAGAGTACACTGATGAGTGAGAGATGAGCTTCAGGGAAGGCTAGTACTATTTGCTAGGTGTGTGGTAGCTGTGATAGTTTTGCAGGGTGTTAAATTGTAATAATAGTATCTTTGAACTGTGAAAACTATGAACCTTTACCATCAAAAAAATCACTTGTTTTAAAAAAGTGTGTGCACGTGGCACAAGAGATAAAGCTTGTCTTTTATTGTTAATGGTAGTTGCAAAGGCAACTAAGATCATACAGAGATGTGTGAGGCAGATGTGGATGAGTAACCATGTAACTCATGCCTGGTACTCAGATCTACTGAGGTAGCCAATGCTCAGGGAGAGCAGGACACTTGGTTTAGAAAAGGGTTAGTTTCTGCTTTTAGCCATGCTTCTTAGGAACAAAATTGCACTATCTGGGAGGATACATTTAGATTTCTATTCAAATGTTTCCTAATTTATGGAGGGTTGGAACAAACTCATGCTGTTAAATAAGCATCTCAGCAGAACAAACTGTGCTGCTCTGCTCTTCCCAGACCTTCCTCTTTCTGCTTGGTTGAGATCTTTCTCTTTTTGAAAATCATCTCCTCCCAGTCTCCATACTAATCTAGGCACAGAGGTTGAACTTAGTTTCTAAGCTTCTATGGGACAAAATTTCTTATTTCCTTGCCTTTCTTTCTTCTCATATTACTTCAGTCCCCTTCCTTTCTCCAATCCGTCCATCATTTCTTCTGTTGCTTTTTCTTCTTCCCTCCATTCCTTCCTTGCCTTGTGATTGATTCTGTTTGTCTTTTCTTCCTCTTTCCTTTCCCCCTTTTTCTTGTTTCCTCTCTCCCCATATCTTTCTCTCTCTCTCTCTCTCTCTCTCTCTCTCTCTCTCTCTCTCTCTTCCTTTTTTTCTTTCTATTCATAGGCCAGTTCCTGCTTGTGTACAATATTGGTGACTGAATTCAGGTTCTTGTATATGCTAGGTAGATGTTTTTCATCAACGCTTGACTCTGCATACACATGAAATTCTGCATATACCCAAGATTATGTTTTTACCAATTTTCTGCTTCATTATACTTACAATTTTCTCCAAGTTCAATCATGGTACATAAAATAGAAAGTTTCTTTGTTATAAAGTGAGATGGTGTTCTATTAGTATATGTACCACATTTTCTCTACCCATCTGATCAGATAGGAAGCTTGTTGACTATTATGAATAATACTACATTGAATAACAAGGTAGAGATGCCATAGTAAAATACTGCTTTGGATATTTAGTTATACATTGAGCAGTGAGCTAGCTAGATTATATGCAATTCTATTTTTCTTATATCGGTACCTTATCAATTCCACAATGACTGCATAATTTATATTCACTTAATGTAAATTCTTGCCAACATCTGCTGTCCGCTAATGTTTGTATAACAGGAATTAGAATAATCATGAGATAATATTTCATTGTGGCTTTATTTTGTACCTCCCATTTCTAATGTTGAAACTATTTTCATAAATCTGGTCTTATGTAACTATTATTTTAAGAAATGTTGTTCTAGATCCTTTGAAGGTATTTCCATATGTTTTTGTTTAGTCTTGTTGTTATTGCGTTCTCTGCTTTCTTTAAATATTTTGAGTATCGGTTTGTAAGAAACTTTTGAAACATAGATTCCCCTACTTTCTAGACACTCTTTCCAAACAGTGGAAATAACTGTTTTGACATATTTGACCATTTTCAGCTTTGTCTACTATGTATTGTGCATATATATAGTGTTTAAATATTGGCAATACAGAAATAATAATTTCGGAGGTATCATCATATATGTTATGTTATTTTAACAAAAATGTGAAGTTATTTGTATGAGTGTCATGAAAACTAAAACCTGTAATTCTAGTGTCCCATTCATCCCTCTATACAGCTACATTGAGAGAAGGATAGAGTGTGAAATACGGGGAGGGCCAACTGTCATTAAAAGCCCCTCAACACGCCACATGGAAACCTACTATTGTAGAATGTTTCTAAAATTTATAAATATATGAAAGAATTTTAAATGCAGTCACTATAGGATGGGGGAGACTGTACCTTAACTAGACATCTACAACCACCAAGAATTTACAGTGCTAGTGATGGATTACATCATGTTGAATAGTTGGATGAAATTGTCCTAAGATTGCCCAAACATCATTGGAGATTGTCAACACTTTTGATTACCATCCACGGACCGATGATAAGGCCCTATTCCCGAAAATGTGATGTACTTTGGTAATACAACATGAAATAAAGCTGGTGTCCTGCTTAAAGCTTAACCTCTAGTGACTTGTTTTCATGGTGCTAGAATGTACTTTGTACACTACAGAAGGAGACATATCACCCAGATAAAAACCCAGAAACCTACGAGGATCTGACTGCAAGATATTCTGGTTAAATAATGG
Organism: Rhynchomys soricoides; assembly: GCA_019843965.1. Classification (NCBI taxonomy): domain Eukaryota; kingdom Metazoa; phylum Chordata; class Mammalia; order Rodentia; family Muridae; genus Rhynchomys; species Rhynchomys soricoides. Next base: position 3,831,472 of record JADRCH010000124.1, read on the forward strand.
AAGAGATGTTGTGAGAATAACCAGACACCTCTTATTGATTTAAGACCCATTCAATGAGTACCTAATATTGATAAAGTGGTCGGGAACCTGAAACTCCATAAGTCCGGGTCCTTAAGGGAAAACCTAATACTATTATTCTGCTAAAAATTATCAATAAAATGACTCCTAATGACATACTGCTATGTGAATAAATCATTTCATCACACAACCCTCATTAGAAAAACTTCTTTTTATAGTAGATGCTAAAATAGACACCCAGAACTGGACTATATATAAAAATGGAAGGATTTTGAAACATACAGACCTAAATGGGATTTCTTTATCAACTGGTCTCATTTTCAGTGCTGGAGAGTCTATGTGGAATAGGAGGGAGAAATATTGTGAGAGCCAGAAGTGTTTAATGACTCAAAGGAAGAGACATCATCAATCAACAACAGGACTGATACACATATGAACTCATAGAGACTAAGGGCATATACATGATGCCCAAATTTAAACCAGACTATAGTCTCAGCACTGAGAAGGTGAAGTGGAAACAAAGTCCTGTCCTTAAACAAGAAGCTCCTTATAATGGACATCTTCTGGGAAAGGGAAAAATTAATTTTCCCCTATGGAGTGACACTAAGTATTTCAACCACATGCTAATGTGGGCCCTGTGCCTAGGAGAAGTTGGCCAGCATAAGGAGATTGAATGTTTTCAAGAGTTGGATAGGTTTGAAGGTGGGAGGATCTGGGAATATTTTGGGGAAGGGAAAGAACATGATCCAGATAAACTGTTTAAAGTGTATAAAATATTTTATTTAAAACATAAAGTGAAAGAAAGCCTGTGAAGTTCAAAATAATTTGGATCAAAATAAAAATATTACATACTTTATATTCCTATCTATCGATTAAAATGATGTGCTATATGGATCATATATATATATATATATATATATATATATATATATGATCTGTCCTTAAGCACATATAATATTGCTTTCACATATAACATATATAAAATTGGTATGTAAGTGCATCTATCACCCTGACTGAAAACTACTGGTTTGCTTTTATATTTTTTAAAATATATATCTTATTATTTTTCTGTGTCTGTGTGTCTGTGTCTCTCTCTCTCTCTCTCTCTTTGTGTGTGTGTGTGTGTGTGTGTGTGTGTGTGTGTGTGCATATGTGTTCAGGTTGTTGTGCAATCCAGAGGGAGGCATAAGAGCCCCTAGAACTAGATTTACTTGGGGCTACAAGCAGAGCTCTTTCCAGGTCCTCTGGAGGAGCAGAACTGCTCAGTGACCTCTCTGTCTCCCCCATGCCATTTTTCTTTATTAATATATTTATCATAAACATAGTTTCTCACCAACACCAGTTTGTTTCAGAATTCTTATTTCTCATTGAGAAGAATTCTTAGTTTTCCATTTTACCTCTCACACTTTGAGCTATGAATAAAGAAGAGCCTAAGTGTCATGTTTACATCTCTTCCTGCAGCGTCTATCCAATGGCTCCATAGATTCAACAGATGACACCAGCCAGATTGTCGAGCTGCAAGAATTGCTTGAAAAGCAAAACTATGAAATGGCCCAAATGAAAGAACGCTTAACAGTTCTTTCTTCCCGGGTGGGAGAAGTGGAACAAGAAGCAGAGACAGCAAGAAAGGACCTCATTAAAACAGAAGAAATGAACACAAAATATCAAAGGGACATCCGAGAGGTAGGTACCTCATAGCATTTTGTCTTTGCTTCTTGAATAGCTTCCTAAGTGTTGCTCTGAAAAGCTCTCCCTATGCACTTCCCTAATGGACAGTAGTCTTTTCTTCATGAATACCATAATTAGGATTGTCATTTTAGTTATATACCTGTTCTGTAAGACAGAAATGGTTTACTTATTGGTTCTATAAATATGTATGAATGGAAAGCTTTGGATTCAAGTCTCAGCTATTATAAAGTCTTTCTGAAGATTTAAGGACTTTTCTAGGCTCCATAGTTTTAAATTTGAATAAATGTACATGGGAGAATGAACCATGATTTTGTATAATATTGAGTGCTCAAAAACACTGCTTTAAACTCTCTCTTATTTTTGTATTGGGTTTGTGAGTGCCTGTATATGAAAATGATATGCATATGAATAATATAACCTTTCTTATATTATATTATATTATATTTTGCTAGGATTAACATAACTTTGTCAACAAAACAGAGAGAAAAAAATGAAAGAAAAAAGAAAAGAAGAAAGGAAGAATGCTTCAGATTTATAAAATGATCTAGGAAAACATTTTATTTATAACATCAAATTATCTTACCTATTAGAATAAAATTGTAAAGTACTTCTTTTCTTCTTTCTTACTCTTAAAAGCATAATTCTTTCCATATCAGAAAATTTTGCTTTTTGATATTTTACATTTTTCATTTGTACATTTTCCTATGAAGCATATCTTCATATTGTTAAGTGTATTTCTATATGCCTAACAAGTTAATATAGCTGCCTCATTTTTTGTATTCAAATCTGTTTTTCTCTTTTCTCAAGGATGTGTTATCACACCTTCCCCTACTGACTCATTAAAGGTGTAGGAATAAGGTCTTATATTGTTTTATATTACTGAATGAAAGGATACATGCTCCATCCTTTGAAGGCCTAGTAAATTTCTACTGTTCTGTTCTTGGAACATTTTTTTTTTCTTTAGGCTAGTGTTATGCCAAATTGTCCTTGGTGTCCTGTTTTCTGTTCCCTCATCTCATGTGTTTTACTGGTTTGCTCTCCTTCTCCTGCCTTGATGTCTTCCCTATCCAGTCTTCCATTGCTTTCCTTAAGTTAATAAAGGTGAATGATCTACAAAACCAGCATAGGCTCCCAGTTTCTTTCTCTACCTCCATTTTCTCTTTTCTCCCTTTCCCAAAGATTATTTATAAGCTTCTAACAGGTATTTCAGCAAAAGCAGCCTGCTGTTGCTTCTTTCACACTCCTCTGATAAACCTTACTCTCCAGCAGTTTCATGCATCCAATATTATTGCATGGGCCTAAATCATAGAGATTCCATGAAAGTTTCTATCAGTTCTATTCTGAATTGGATTCCACGGTACAACCTATAATCTGTCAGTTCAATATGTGACTTCTCCCTGTCTTCCACAGCTTTCCCTAGTTTTATGTAATCATTATATTTGAAGATGATCTTACAATACTTTACTTAGTGGGCTGACATTGGCTTATGCCTTCTTATAAATTCCTGGCTCACATAATTATTTTAAAATCTTTTAATTGCTGTATATATTCTACTTCAAGTAATATCAGAGCCATAGGTGCCTGATGAATATTTAAAGCATCTTGTCTTGTCCCCCTGTCATCCTACCCAACTTTGTTCAATTAAAGTGAACTCTTAAGCAAGCAGGACTTGCTTGGTTTCATGTTCTTAGCCTCTACCCTTTGCTCAAATGCCCTCCTCTCAAATGAGTGCTCTCAGACTTTGCTTTTTACAGGTACAAATGTTCCTTCATATTTTATTTCGATTTTAATATAACAATACACATTCCTCCTCATTTAAAACATTCCCTTCACTGAGCCCTGGTGGTTTATCTTTTCTATCTACCCATATGACTATTGTGCACATAAACCAAAATCTTTTGTTAGAGAAATGGGTACTTATCATCCTTTACCAAAATGTGAGATTAGAGTGTACATGGACTCAGCACTTACCGTGAGGGAGAATACAGTGAATACAGTGATGTTTTCACTGGTCAGATAATGATACAATTTCATATAAACTCTGGTTCGTGAATACACATTTCCTCCTCATTGCTTCCTACAGCCCAAACTTATGTGACATACAAAGTTAAGTAAGGAATATTAGGATCCCTCTCTTTTAAGTTGTTATGTCGTTACATGAAATTTTGCTCATCTTTAGCAATCCATGCCTGTAGTTTCAGAGATTTAGTTCTTTTCTTTGCATTTTAGCTACCCATTGACTTTATTTTTAGATCTTTTGCAGAGAGGATGTGGTATCTCCAGCTCTCCCTTCCTTGTTGCACATTTTAAAATAACTCCTTGATAAAAATAGTGTCTAGATATAGGTGACCAAAGATCAGGTGAGACAGGAAACATCAACCCTGTATTGCCAGGATGGTTCATTAGGAATGTATTTTAATGGGTCTGGTCTTCCCTAGCATAAGCAATTTTTATGCAACATATAATTTTATTTTTAAGCTTCCTTATTCTTAGGTCAGCATGGTTTAGTTAAGACTTGTGGAAAAGGAACATATCCCATCATCCACCTTAGATAGGCAATAGGAAACAAATGTTTTCAGAGCCTGGCAGCAAATAGAAGTGTAAGGACTAGGTATAGGTGTAAGAAGCAGGTAGGAAGTGACATCCTTTACAAGAACTGTTGAAGGAGCCAGCATTCACTCAACCCTTGCTGTCTGCATAAAGCAGAACATTGAGTATGTACACACACACACACACACACACACACACACACACACATATACACACACACAAACACACACACATACACACACACACAAACACACACACACACATACACACACAGAGAGAGACACAGAGAGACAGAGAGACAGACTGTCAGACAGAGGAGACACAAAGAGCCACAGAGAAGAACAAGAGACATAGATGCCCAGAAGATACTATGTAGAATAAAATAGTTCTGAAAGTGTTAATTTTAAAACCCTTTTAGGTGTTTTTGCTTTCTCAGACAAAAGTGTTATCCCTATCACAAGTATACTATGTTCTTTTTCCTTTAATGTCAGTGATCTCAATGACCCTTACCATTCCCATTTAGAAGGGAACTATGAGGCTCGTTGAGGTAACATAACTTACTCATGGACGATGGATGCCATCTTTTTATCAGAATCTATAAGAAATAACCACTCTCTCTCTAAACCTGGAAGAAATAAAAATAACATGTCCTCAAATTTTATGTTTTTCTCACTGTACTGTACTTCCTCAATCCTCATACTTTTCGAAGGAGGCCATACCTTTCACTGAACCAACTATAAAAATGAACTGACTAGACAAACAAACATTTCAAATTAAAATGTTTCAGGTCCAGAGTCAAATTATCAGGGCATACATAACATTTTATTAGCCAATTTTTGTACCACTCCATTTCTGGCTTAGTACCTTTGTGACCATTATGGAAATCTATTATAATGTCCAAACAGACCATTAAGTTTCTAACCATTCAAACCTAAGAACAGTCTCCAGGGCCTGTCGCAGTCTAGTTTTACTATGTGCTTGATTCTCCTTTCTAGTATTCCAACAACATATTTGAAAAGTGTTTTGATTTATCAGTATTTTTTATTTAAAAAAATCATCAAATTGTTACCACACTTTAACATGGAATTTTGGGTAATCTAAATCTGTATTCCTGTATCATGATTTCTTATGTTTGGCTTCAAGAATAAATTCTCTTATTCTCTTTCAGTTGTGGGTTATATTTTTTCATCTAAATGTAGTTTTACTCTATGGTAACTAACATACAAATTTTCAGCTACAACATACTACCAATTAAATAGCCAGTATTTTGTCATTTTTTCCAAAAAGTCAAAATTATGTGAAATTCCTATCACTTAAACTCAAAGTCCTGATTTTACTTCTTAAATATGTTTCTAATGTATTGTTAATTCTTAATATTAAGAGTTAGATAATTCTTCTTTTTTGCTCTCTCAAAATTGTAGCACAGTATGATGTAAATATAGAATAAGTAAAAGCCACTCCGTGAATTAATTAAGGAAAAACGTGGGACATAGGAGGTGGGACAAGCATTGAATTAAAAATTAAATTGTATTTTGTTTTGTCTATTAGGAAAATCTAATAAATCTAAACTGACTTATATAATTACATTTAATCATTGCTTTCTGAACATAGTTTGTAATTGCTTCATCAAGAATCTTTGAAGTTGCACTTTACCAGCTCTTTGTATTAATCTTGTTCTAAAAATAGACAGGTGTATACATAATGCAATTATTCAAAAAATAAAAAAAGAAATTGTAAACTGTGCCTTTATTCTTCAAATTTTAATCAAGGAGATATCAACCCTATATGGATACTAACATTTAACTCTCTATGTAGGTATGAGAAGGGTTAAAATTCTCAGTGAAGTTCTTTAATTACATTTATTTTGTCAATAAAGCTAACATATCTTTCTAACTTCACACTAAACAGCTTTTCTTGTATCTGCAAATTAATCAAATAAATGAATCTATAATTCCTCTCTTGTATTAGTTGAAGTATGAATAATATCTTCAATCTATTATATTACATTACTATAAAACTATATGTATTTATTATAATAAAAATCCAGTTATATATAAACTTTGCTATTTTTCTTTTTACATAACAGCTTTTAGGAACTAAAAAAAAAAAAAAGCTTTCTCTTGAGAGTTTGCAACTAACACAGAGGAAAAGCTATTTCTATGACTTGTAAGTTCAAATTTTATTTTTGGTAACACAGCCTGTAGTTAAAAATTGAATCACTAACATGAATCACTGAGTCAAAAATGCAGCTCCAAATCTACATATACTGACTCCTACAGGGAATGTATGCAGTAGATCTGAGCAGCTAAGTGTGGACAGGTTTATAATCAGTAATACAAAGTATCAATTTAATGAGTGTATATTCTACTCCAGACACTCTATAAAGTAACTAAGCTATTATATCACCCAATTCCTAGTAAATATGTGTTATTTATTAATAATCAACAAAACTAATATGAAAATTAACCCAAGAACAATGTTTACTCACAGGGTGTATCATACCAAGTTCCGTTTCCCAGAAAGAAATGACTGTCTTTTACTTCTGAAGATATTTTCTTAAAATTTCAAGAGAAAATTTTATGTGGATGATAGATTTAGAATTTTTTTTATCCCTTGAAATTGACAAATATTTCTTAAAGTCTTTATGAAAATTAAAACAAAATATAAACTCTTTGAAAAATATAACAAAAGTAAAGATCATGAATCAACATCTTTTTAAACACTAAGAACCATAATTATTTTCTGGGCTTTCTCAAACCTAGTGAAATCCTGACAACATTTTATAAAATGTTTCTGGAGTATTTTCACCAAAATAATGATCACTTTGATTCTATATGTTTATATTTTAATATTAACATAAATAACTATTCTTTCACTAGCTACTGAAGATCAGAAAGGTTAAATCAAGGATGGAAATGGAAATGAAGTTGTCAAATAGTATGATAGTTTCATGTGCTTGCCCTAGCAAATTGGTACAAAGTGATTGGCATGTAATAACTATCATTTAAAAATGCTGTGTGGGTACGTGACATGTATGTGGATGCACATATTAAAGCACCTGTGTGGATGTCAGTTGACATAGAGATAGTTCTCTCCTTCTACCCTTGTGTGGACTCTAGTCATGCACCTTGGGTTTTCTGGCTTGCCTTTGCTTAGCAAGTGTCCTTACCTGGTCAGCAATTTTTATTTCTGTTTTAGCAACTCTAATTCATTTCCTCACATGGGCTAAGGATTTTGTCTGAAATCAATGTTCCAACATGGTTCTCTCCAAGGAAAATGATGAAGAATACAGTCGTTTGTTCGAGCTTCTGGTAAATGATTACAGTGCAGCTCTTTTCATACTTCCCATCTCTATCTCAGGACACAATCAGTCAATTTAGGGTCTACTCAAATACTGCTTTGTTTCATCTCAATATGATTATAACCATAACATCTTATTTGCTTATAAACTTACTTTTATAAATCAAAAGAAAGGTACAAATTTGAAAGGAATATTATATACCTCAATACACAGAATTAGGGATGTATCTTGTCATGAAAGCAAGAGTTTCATGGTTAATGCTTTCCTTTGAATATAGAAGTAAAGAGATGAATTATTTTAATGTAAGGAATAATATGATCAAACTAGCATTCAGAATAGACTGTTGGTCATTAGCACAATAGCATGACAAAGAAAGTCAAAACTATAATAGTGAGTCTATTCAATTTTCAAGGATAATTGGTACATGTGCTCCAAAAGAGCAGCTGGTTTCTGTGTGAACAGAGAGACTAAGGGCAGCATGAATTTTCATCTTTCAGTTAATTGTTACATAAACATACATTTCCAACAGAAAAAAATTTCAAGAGGCTCACAGAGGGGGCATAGAGGAAAAGGAGCCAGAGACATGGAGATAGCTCCCTTACAACCACTTACTTCATTTTTCTCTCTCTCATTTTCCCCTAAATTTTGATTTTCAACCCTTTGAGGATTTCTGCTGGTACTTTCTCTTTTACTAAAACCTAATATAAGTCTTGCTAATTAATATATTTGGTATAGATTTTAGCTTACACTCTAAATGGCTTGATCTTATATTTGTTTTTCCATTTTAACTGCATGAAAATCACATTTATTATAACTATTATTATTACTTTGTGAATAATTTTCACAATTGATCCAATTAGTAGTTTTCCATTATATTTTCCATTGTGTTCAATGTTCTGTTTTTCTAGAAACTTCTTAGCTAATTCTTTTTTATTTTGTTACTTTTTTTTTTTAATCCTTGGTTGATTCTTTGAATCTTCCCATACTCTTTAGCAGTTTGACAAAAATCCTTTAAGTTTTCCTTAATAACCAGAAGGAGACTGCACCATTTTTATTTTTATTTCTTTGGAATCCTCTCTTTTTCCTCTGTCTTCCTTTTCTTGTCTGTAGCACTTTGTGTTGTGGGACTTAGCTCTATTTCACTCGCAACATGAAACAACGTAAACTCACCTCAGAAGAGAGTCTTAATGAACAACTTTCTAAATCAAGTTTCCCTGTAAGGATGTCTTTTTTGGAAAGCCTCTCTATCTGAGGCTTCCCATTCTTTAGACATGGATCCCTTGGTAGTAAGAGATGAAAAAAATCTAGCTGGGAGTATAGAAACAAACAAGGATGCTAACACTTGACTGTGGATGTGATATGATTAATCCCTATATGCCCTGCCTTGACTTTCCTAAAACAGTCAAATACAACTCGGAATGATAAGCTGGATACGCCTTTCCTGCAACATATTACTTTTTTCAGGATGTTGGTTGAAAGTACCAGAAATGGAATAGGACAATTGTTATCTTAAAAATTCAAAATGGAAAAAGGAGTGATCTAGGAGAGCCAGAGCACTGAAAGTGATTTTCTTTGGATAAAATTAGAATAATCATCTAAACTTTAAAGAGGAAATAAGGATTTATATATAAATAATCATATTTGCAGATGATTATGAAGAAGAAAGGATTCCTCTTTACAGACTTTTATTTCTTTTGGAAATTTGGAAGAAATGCTGCACATCAGGGTTGTAGATGAGCTCTGGACTCTAGAGAAAAGCAAGACTCCCATTAAGAATGGACTATGGCCGGGCAGTGGTGGCACATGCCTTTAATCTCAGCACTTGGGAAGCAGAGGCGGGTGGATTTCTGAGTTCGAGGCCAGCCTGGTCTACAGAGGGAGTTCAAGGACAGCCAGGGCTACACAGAGAAACCCTGTCTCGAAAAAAAAAACAAAACAAACAAACAAACAAACAAAAAAGAATGGAATAAGATAAATAATAATAATAATAATAATAATAATAATAATAATAATAATAGCTAAAGCCATCCCTCAATTCCTCATGCACCTAAATATATTCTGCTCAGTTGCAGTGATGTTAATTATGTTCATATTTTCAGAGCTGAAAATTTGGTTCTGGAAAGTAATTGTGGTGTTCATTTTCCTGGGAAAGACCTTCTCTTTTGCTCCCAGATACTCTTATTCGCTTACCATCACTTATGTGGTGTTGAGACCCTGTGGACTTTTCTCTGTCCACTTCTGCACAGTCTTTGGTGTCATCTTTGCTCAGCTCATATCTGGACAGTCATGTTGGTGAGATTTTATAGGTATACTGTCTGACATTATTAGGAGACATAATTTCACAGCAAACTCCCTGATCTGCTGGCTCTTTCAAACTTACTGCTCCTTCTGCAATTTTCACTGAACCTAAGGGTGCAGTACTGCTGTGTAGATGCTTTAGGTTGGGCCTGGGTTCCACAAGTCTACATTTTGACCAGTTGTGGTTTCTGTAGTTCTCTTTGTCTGCAATAAAGAGAAATTTCCTTGATAAGGGATGAAGACAACACTCTGGCTCCCAGATATTGGACTTAAAGGTGTATGCCACCAGCCCTGGCATACATGGAATCTTTGAAATGTCCTTGAGGAATCTTTACATGGGAAAAAAGCCATGTGCATTATATATATATATATATATATATATATATATATATATATATATAATATGTATATTATATATATATTCACTGAAGTAAGAAGACTACATAGGTCTAAGACTCTGTGATTTTCTTTTGTGTTTTGCTCTGATGAAGATGAGGATGAAATCAGAGACTTGCACATGACTTTTACAGTGTTATTTACAGGCCATGGCTCAGAAGGAAGATATGGAAGAAAGAATCACAACTCTGGAGAAGCGTTACCTGAGTGCTCAGAGAGAATCTACCTCTATTCACGACATGAATGATAAACTAGAAAATGAGTTGGCGAACAAGGAAGCCATCTTACGGCAGGTTCAGTATCTCTGTTTTGATTTTGCATTGGTTTGTGTATGTGTTCTCACCATTTGCATAAAGCATAGAGTAGGATTATTTTAGCAGATGAATAATTATGATTTAAAACTTACAAAAGTATTAATAAAACATCTTTTTTACAGTTTTTTTTAAAAAATGTAAGAAATCACTTACAATAATATTCCAATTACTGATGTTGAATCTTATGAAACAGACCATGAGGAATTTGCTTGCATTACTTCACTTAATTCTAACTATCACCTACTTGATTAGCAGCAGTCATCTTACTGGGTACTCTGCGGATCAAGGATATAACTACTTCCCAAGGTCACATCCATGGTAAATGTCAGGACTGGAAGGTCTATCTAGCTCTACAGCAAAAGAGGAGTTGCAGCCTACAAGACAATGGTGGTTACAACCCTTCTTATGGAAATGCAGTTTCAATCAAATATACACTTCCAATTTTTTGGTATAGTGTTGTTGTGTACTGCGTAAAGATTATTATCCTTGTGTTACTTAAATGAAGACTTCTGTGGCACCTTATCTGATTGCAATCCAGACATGGAACTGTAATGCTTATTCTAAGACTCTCTTGTCTCAAAGTTGTTTAAATATTGCTCCCCAATTATCTCTGCTTGTTGAATGAAAAGGCTGCTCAGTCAATGATGGAACAGAGGAGACAATAGGGCTGGACTTCTGATCACAGCCAGGGGAGGATAGAAAGAGAAGAGTTTTTCACCAGAGGTAAAGGACCAGGAGCTATCATGAGAACCACATGGAACCTTCAGAGCTAGAACAACACTAAAATGCAAGAATCTCAGGGATTTGGACTGGAAAGCAGCTAGATGAGTTTATAGGATTAGAATGGATTACTATATGTTCTGTTATTATGCCTGAAAGCTTGTTAAATAAATCTAATTGTCTCTGCCTCAATTATTTGGGAGCTAGCCATGTTAGAGAAAAAAATTACCATTGATTTAATTGTTTGTTGTTGTTAGTGGTGGTGATGGTGGTTGTGTGTCACAACAGCATAGTGGAGGAATTAAACCAGAGATACTATAAGGCACAATCCTAAAATACTGTTTGTCCTATTCAGAGAACTTGTTCATCCAATCTCTAGAGTGTGAACTCCTGTGCTACTGTATTCTTTATCTTATTCCAGTCTAAAACTTTGATTTTCAATATGTTTTGTTGTGGTGGTGGTGGTGGTGGTGCTGGTGATGGTGGTAACATACAGTACTAATACTGAGGTATATTCTATTTGTTCTAATTCATACTCATTAGAAATTTCTTTTCTGTTTGCTGCCAATGTTATGATAGTTGCTATTTTATTGTCTAAAAATTGAATAATTAAAGTTGACCACACATGAAATCATGATAACTCTGCTTACTTAGCACAGTTAATTATGGTAATAGTTGATTTTACAACTCCAAGAATAGCTGAAGTGCAAAGTTCAGAGACTTGTTCTAGCTACTCTAACTCCTGACTGTTGAAATGGTCCTCTTATCCTTCCCATTTCAGATGGAGGAAAAAAACAGGCAATTACAAGAACGTCTTGAACTGGCTGAGCAAAAGTTACAGCAGACCATGAGAAAAGCTGAAACTTTGCCTGAAGTAGAGGCTGAACTGGCTCAGAGAATTGCAGCCCTAACGAAGGTACTGCACTAAATATATGTGGTCAGCCTAGGTGTATTTGAGAAGTAATTGTCCATCAAAGTGGGGTCTGTAAGTACTCTCTTCAGGCTATGTGAAAGTTATATTAGTTGGAACTTTATTGTCTTTGTTTCTTAACAATTTGTTTTCTTAATTGTATATAGCTTACTAACAGTGACTTGAATGGTTGCTTTATAAGAAGATATCCTTGTCTATTTTAACATTAACAAAAAATGCAAAATATCATGTTGTTGATAGAGTAAATTGTCTATGGTAGTTTCTGCACATAATAATAATCATGGTATTTAAAATCTCAACAAAGATATATGAAATACAACAATTTAATCAGCTTTGTATAAGTGGCTTGCAACTGGAACAATAAGAAGTATAATTACCATTGACTCCAATTATATTGTACAATGGTGAACCTTGTTAGAAAAAAAGTTTAAAATATACAATTGAAAACCGTTAAGTCACAAAAAATACTTTTATAATTGTGTTTTCTTCTGAAAGAAACAATGAGATTGGGAATAATGTACTGCTGAACTGTTTTTCCATAGTACAAACTATACATTTTAAAACTGTTTGGTGTGATATATTATAAAACTGTTCAAACAGAGCCATGTGAACCATGGGGGACAAATAGAAATCACATCCATTTCACTTGAAAAGCACTCCTTTTGTCGCTATAACCTGATTTTCTTTTTATGTCAGTTGAAAACTGCACACATTCTGAATGTTCATATGACCATTGCAGTTTTCTAAGTTCTGTAGGCTACACACATTGTACTATAGTTATGTGAACTTGACATTACATTTTGATAAATACAAATTATGCAAAACAATTTGTTCCGTGGTGGAAAAAGAAACATGAACTCATTGTGTTTACTAGAAAAGCAAAGAACTGGTTGAACACTTTGATAGTGCTCATACGCTAAAATGAGGTATTTATATGAGAAATCAAATACCATATACAGATGCCAGGAGAGAAAACACCGGATTGTATTGTGAATTGTGAAGTATTAAGGTACCATCTGATGAAGCATTAGTCTAATAGGGTATGGCTGCTAAGTTTACACTCTTCTATAACCATAGACCACACTAGTAAGTCACTCTGGTACTTTGGAATGATGGAACCTCAAAATTTAGTGTGTACAATTAGTTAACTTCAAAATGGATCCAAAATTATATAAAGCTACCCAAGGATGTCAATATTATTATGCTTTTTCTTACAAAGAGTTATTTTATATTACTATAATACAGATCAAGACACACACAGTTGCTCTGTTTTAATGTGAGTGATATAATCCATTAGCATAAAGAGTTACCATTTTGAATTTGCTATTGTGAGATTGAATAAGAAAATAACTTGTAAAACAGGGTAGATTAATCATCAGTACTTATATTACTGAAACAAAAAACCAAAATTTAGAACTTTTCTTAAAGAAACACTGATTACAATTTATTCAATCATAGCCACAAATTAGCTATTGATAGATTTAGAATAAAATATAACTTAAAATGAAATAATTGACTTACATGACTTTAAATTAGTTGTAAATCATCTTTTATGATATAAAATCCTTAGAAATTGATTCCTTTATTACTGCCATTGTTCTGTAAACACTTCAGGACTTTCTGTCAGGATCTAGAACATGATACAAACAGATTCATGTGCTATAATTATATAGTACATGATGTAATTCATTACCATGGTGAATAAATCTCTTTTTTATCATGACTCTCTGAAATGTCATTATTTCAGAAATCATTTAGAATTCTTTAAATACTTCTACTAGTGCATAATTGATTTTTTGATGCCTATGAATTTGGCTTCTAAAAGTTATTCACAAGTACTTTCCTGTGTATAAGGCAGTTTTTATATGATTAGAAATTATTTTATTTTGTAAATTAAAACTGTTATATGTTTGAGGATAAATCAGTTCCTCTAAGCACTGTTACTTCAACCATCTTCCACTCATTCTTGGATTTTCTCTGAAGGCCCAGAGAAGAATATAGCAGTGTTTCAATTTTATTCAATTTCAATTTACAGTCATATCATTATTATTAATGGTCTTTTTTCTGTTCTTTGTCTTTTTTTGCCATTCTAAATTACAAAACATCTACTTAGATATTTTCCTTTGAGCTTTTAAATGATATTTCAGCAACTAATCAAGTATGTAATTTGATGTGTGTATATGTGTGTGTGTGTATGTGTGTGTCTTATTTTTAACCATATATATTTTTTTGTTTCTTTTTGTATCTTCTCTTACTAACTCTATTCTTCATTATGTATGCATTCACATCCTTCTTGAAATAATTTCTGTTACAATTTTGCTAAAATCCAAACTTGTTTAAAATTTCCATATATCAAAGAGTAAAACCAAGATGAACTCCTCAAGGACAAATAATAGCTGATTGATTTTTTCTAGTCTTGGGCTAGTGTCAGCTGTTACAACTTTGCTGTGACAGGTCTAAAAGCAACAAACTACATTAGTGTTGGGTAAAACTGGCCCCAGTATTGCTTATAGATGATGATTGAATTTACTGTTGGATTTTAAGATTGTTCTGTTTTTAATCATCTAGCTAGAGAGAAAAGCAAAGTAGGTAAAACTCATTTAATTCTTTAAGAATTCTTGCTTAATGCCCATAAATAAAGCTACATTTGATGTATTTATCATATAATTAACCATCAGAGTTCATTCTGGACTCCCAGTGTTATTATTTGCTATATATATTTCTGTAATTAAAATACACATTTCAACAAGTAGGTTATAATTCTTCTTGAATTTTATGAGGTATTTCATTTATTTAGTACTAATAAAAGTGTCAGTAATAACATTATTTAGACATGATAATATTTGGGTTTTGAATCTGAAGTGAATTTCTTCAATATCTCTACATGTTTACTACTGAAGGAAGAAACATGAAAATGTTATTAGTTTTAATAACTTAGATGACTATAAACTATATTCAATTACAAATTACCAACTTAAATTACATAGTTCCTACCTTTTTTGTTACTAGAACTTACAAGTGTTAAATGACATAAAACAAATGGAAAAGAAAACTCTTATAGAAGACCTGGGTTCAGTTCCCATCACTCACACTGGGTAGCTCTCACTATCACCTATAAATCCAATACTATTCAACTGCTATTCTCTCCTCGCCTCTGAAGGCATTGCAATTATACACACTAACCCACACACAGAAGCACATATGTGAATATAATTAAGTCAATGTAAAAAAAATTAATTAATAACTAATACAAAACTCATTTGGTTCAATTTGAGGATCATGGTAGCTTTCTTGCTGTTTCTGTTTAGAAGCTTGTGTAGTACTTTTGGGAAGAAATTGTGATTTCCTGTGTTTATAAAATAAATTTATGAGACAAGAAATTCATACTGTATAAATGATAAATTATATTTTAATACAATACATTTGAAATGTTAAATGTTATTCCTCAGAGTAAGTTAGAATTTGTTGTATAAAGTAGCACAAATGTATATCAACTGGTCACTATTTCTTTCAGTTACTGCATGAAATGTTTGCATATATTCTTAAAATAGTTTAAAATAAGTTTCACTATTTCAACATGAGCTAATATCATGTAAAAGGATATGTTCTAGAGTTAAAGTTGTATTACTGATATATGACTGTTTTGGTGTTGTATATATTTAACTTTTAATTATAAACTAAAATGTTGATGCAGTGTTGTGTTTGTGCATAAGATACTAATACAATTCAATGATCAGCAATGTCCCATGTGTTAACACTCTATACTCTGTGGTTTCCTGACAGCAAGACATGTAACTAACCACAGCACTAGGTAATCCTTAACTCACAAAGGGTCTGTGCATCCTATTCACTCTTGGAAACTATTTGTTTCCATAGCAACAAACTAATGCAGATGCACTTTGGTGTGGTCTTTCGTGTTATTTGGTTTTGAGCATTCACAAAGCTTCTTGTCCTTATGACATTATCATCGCCTAAAAAGTTGAGAAGTTTTAATTTATTTCATTTGATTTTTTGAAATTACACTTGAGGACAATGCCATTGTATCCTAGGACAATTCACATTGGATACAGAAATCATCTCTTACATGGATCACTGTTGATGAGGGAAACTCAATCCTGTTTGAACTAAAGAATATTCATAATAATATATACTATGGCTTAGTCCTATCTCACATTTCTACATACAAGGTTTTATGTAATCCCAATCCAAATAGGACACTCCTGAGTCATAAAGAAGAACAGTTTTCAATGTTGAGATGCAACATTTGCAACAGGTTTTTTTTCTAGGTACATGATAAAACAAAAGCTAAGATGTTCTTAAGTTTCTATCAGAAGTATCCTAGTGTTTGGTTTCTCATAATTCAAGTTATTACATGTCATTTCCCGAGTTGCTTTAATTCACCCTGTATAAGTCCATCATTGCCAGCTGTCACTAACCCTTCATACCTCAGGTTCCAGCTTTTGATTTGATCATATCATTGTCTTCCATTTACAACCATCAACTGCGTAATCTTCATCAGATACCAGAATAGCTCCTCTGCATACAATTTTGTCTACTAAAGGATTGAATTTGCTGTCACTTTTATTTTAAGCATTCTGTACTATGTTCTGTTTGGTGTCAGTGTCTTTAGTTCTGATTTTTTCAATTTTGTCCTTCTCCTTTTCCTTGACTTGTTAGTCTGATCCAACCTCTTCTACTTCATCTGATGATTATCAATATGTTATGGAAGCTAAACTACAAGAAATGATCTCCATACGTAGGAAGGTAGTCCTACTGGACTTTACTTTCTATCGCTAAATAGAATCCATCTATGTTTTTTTCTTTTCATTTATACAAAAGATTATGTTACTTTTATTTATTGATAATCGACCATCTGTGCAGTTCAGTGCTTCAGGAGCTTAAGATTGGACAATGGCAGGTTTGTGTTCAAACCATGCACAGTCTGCATGTTACATTTGGCTGACTTCATTGCTCATAAATAAGTCCAGTGTTTTGCTGATGCTTGGATATAACAGGCCCTTGTTAGCTGACACATTTCAAGCAATGCTGTTCAGCTGCCTGTTTAAAGAAAGTTTATGTTTGGAAACTGAGTTTGCAGTTGGTAGTAGCTTGCTTTACATTTTATTTCAGTTTATTTAGATGGGAAGAATTAACTCATCTTACATTTTAGGTCCAATCTTTGTATTCCTTAACAGGCTGAAGAGAGGCATGGAAATATTGAAGAACGTATGAGACATCTCGAGGGTCAACTTGAAGAGAAGAACCAAGAACTTCAAAGAGTATGCATGAAGCTTTCCCACCTATCATTAGTGTTTTTAAATTCACAGACAGCGTATAAGAGGAAAACATTCTCAACCAAAAGCTGTGTTTAAAATTGTTTGCCTATGTTCTAAGCATTTGAAAGAAAATAATTTCCACAAATTTAATCAGTAGCATGTATGACATTATATTCAGTTAAAAAAAACCCACAAAATGATAAATGTAAGCTTGGACAGCAGCGAGTTTTATTTTACCATGCTAAATATATTTTTTTCTCTTTTTTTAACTATAAGGCTAGACAAAGGGAGAAAATGAATGAAGAACATAATAAAAGATTATCTGATACTGTGGACAGGCTTCTGACAGAATCCAATGAGCGCCTGCAACTGCACCTGAAGGAAAGAATGGCTGCTTTGGAAGAGAAGGTACAGTCACAGACAGGAAGAGAGGCACATGGATGCTTAGCCATATTGTCTAAGTTGGACTTTTTCCTAGCTGGCTGTACTCATTTTTGTGTCAGGCAATCAACATATATTCCTTAGCCTAAAACTACTCAATGCAGTCTTAGATAGTGAGTTAATAATTTCAATATAATGCTATAATAACACATATTGAACAAATAAGATGACACATAATAAATGCTACATATTATTATGTTTATAAGAAACAAATGTAAGAAAGCATGCTATAATACATGCTGACATTTTTATTTATCTTCTCATTGTTTGTTAAATATAGATGAAAACAAAAATAAATATCGAGAGTGGATTACTTTGAACTATTGTGTGCTTAATATGACTAATAACTGCCAACACTGACAGCAAAGGCATGAGAGGCTATGTCAGGCAGAAGAATATTACTGTTAAACTAGAGGATTTAGAAACCATTATTTCCAACTGCATTGTTTCAAGAAACGTACTCAGGTTCGGCCTGGAATTTGATTCAAAATCATGTTTGTTATATTAATAAATGGAAACTATCACAATAATCAGAATTGTTAGAGATGGTGGCCAAACTCAGAATAAACCAGAAAAGTAAACACCCAAACCTCAGAAGCACAAACTATTTCAGAAATCTAAAGAAAATTCATTATCTTCTTTAGGCATTTTCTGTTGACATATAATTAGGAAAAATGTTTTAATAAAATGTTAGCCAATTTTGATTTCTTGACACATTAGGAAGTCAAAGCATACTGATAATAGTTGGGTAATAGTTGAAGAATAGCTTAATTCTTTCTTGTCTATTATAAAGTCTTTGGAGAATCAGAGTAATAGCTCACACGGTGATATTTATGCTGTTTATCTATCCAAGTGTAGCAAAATAGCATTTCTCATTTAAGTAATTTATTTTGCAAAAGGTTCACTGTCACTTTTAAAGAATTCAATGGAACTTGGTTTCCATAGAAACCAGGAAGTATAGTTACCAGGGAAGGAATCATAAATGGTTTTTGAATGTTAGAGTACTCATGTACCTATTTAAATAATTTTAGCATATTGCTTCTTTCTTTTTTTTCTTTTCCATAGAATGTTTTGATTCAAGAATCAGAGACCTTCAGAAAAAATCTTGAAGAGTCCTTACATGATAAGGTATTCTGGAAACACATTATCTTATTCACATTGCTGAATATATTATGAAATAAATGTGATAGAATTAATTTTGTGTTAGACTTTAAAACAGTTTTAACTTGTTATAGCAAAGAACATATTTATGTAGAAATTGAACTGTTTTTAGCATTGAACACATTGCAAACCAGTACTCTGAAAACAACTCGTGTTATCTTAAAATCACTATTAATCAATATCTCTACTAATAAATATGATCTTGTTTGGATCATATTTCTTAGTATATATTCACTACAGTTTGCAAAGTTATGGAAGTTATTTCTGAAAAAAATTAATTACTGTTATATGGAATTGTGTCATTAAGTATTTTCTAGCATATTCCTACTTCTGGGGTAACTGAGAATTGAAGAGAAGAAGCATACCTTATGAATAGTGATTTAGAATAGCAGAAGTCAAGGGCCAATCTAGGGAGTGTCACATGAGCCACAGGTAGTAACAATCAGAGTAAACTCATAATATAAAGGAATCTTCAAGGGTTTGCTATGTGACTAAAGAATCAGGCAATTGCAGATGGTCCTGCAGACCTTGTAAGCACAGAATACATAGCATAGCTAGAGATGTTTGTTAGACTGGGGGTGTTATTCAGGTGTGTGATACTTTGAAGCTAAGGAGAAGTTTGGTGAGGACAAGCCATTCACGTTGTAAGAGATATGAAAACAGGCTGATAAAGCTCAAGTTGTGAATCTTAAAAGCGGTGATCGTAATATGTAGTTTTTACTTCGTTGGCCTTGTTTCATTAAAATTTCATTTAAAATGTCAGCTTAGTGTACGTCCTCTAGTTGTGTATTGGAAACACACAAAAAGGAATAGAGGAAGAGAAAGGGGAAGTGAAATAAAGAAAAGAAAGGAGAGTAAAAATGAAATAGAAAGGGTGTAAAGGAGAAGGAAGAAGCAAAGAATTAAAGATCTGGCAGCATTACAATAATACAGAAGGTACTGAAAATGGGAGAGAAAAGTAAATTTAGTAAGTTTATAGAATGCTATACATTGTTACAATAATTTAGAAATAATAATGATGTTGTTCCACAGCCTGGATGCCCACACTCTTCTGATATGCACCAGTATTGCAGGTGTCATTAAAGATTGTTTCTATGTATTATTGAATAGTTAATAGAGGTTGCACACAGATGACAATATTTTAGTAGGCTCTTAGACACATTTAGTGAGCAGCGAGCGAGCCAGATGGAGGTTGGACCTGTGAAAAAAGCACAGAGGAAGCAAGGATGGGTGACTAGATGAATCATCAAAATTTGCTGAAGTATCACATGTTTAGTGAACTAGTTCTGACCATAATGTGAAGCTTGGCCTTGATCCTGTTATGCAGTATTAAGTTATTTAAAGATCTGTGTGCTTCTGGCAAGATCCTCAAAACCTACTCCCCAGCACCTACACAATCCTACAGCTTCAGCAATCTACCCATGCAACCAACATTACAAGTCATCTTAAGCATTAATCCTTGCTCATGTCAATCTCCTAAAAGGGTATTCCAAAAACTTCATTTTTGAGTTATTATATCATATGGCTAAGCACATTCACTAATCTTAGAACATCTAGACTTGTTCAAATGTTCACTATAATTACTATGATCACAAACTGCCATGAACAATATGTTCTGCATGTCTTTCCTGTCTTTTTTTATGACATTTATCTTTGAAATCTAAGGTATTTACATCTCTTTCTGAAGCAATTCTTGTTCAGTCCCTGGCAAGCTTATTTGATCTCATGGATTTCAATACCACTATTAAGTACTTCCCAATTTTGACCTCTACTAAGCTTTTTTCTAGGAAGAAGATGTTACATTTCAGGGCCAACTCATGTTGTCATCTAGACACTTTAAAAATTCTGATTTAACATGTTGATTTTTCAACAATATTACCTACCTAGCCCATACTCACATATACCAAACCCCACTGCCACTTAACCAGGCCAGGGTTACCAGCATTACCATTCTGAGTATATCCCTACCAATAAGTAAGCATGAGTAATGTTTACTAATATACATTAATAATGAAATTAGGTAACCAAACAAGAAATCAATTAAAGCACTTATTTATTTGACTATCTATATGTTTCAGAGTGATATACCAGCAGAAAAGTTAGCAATAGCTAACTCTCATGTTTATATAATTTTTTTCTGTAAAACCAGGTAGGCAAATTCTGTTAGTTCTATCATCAAAACATAACAAAAATCTATCCATTTTTCTCCAGTGAATATTCACGTCTGTCCCATAACTCTGCTGATATGATATTTGGAGAACTCCATATTTTATTTCTTCCCTATCTTCCAATTATATGCAAGCGTTTATTCAGACCTATTACAGTCCCCATGCTATAATGATTCTCTGCCCAGATTTTCCCCACTTGCTCCCTTTCCTTCTCCTAGTACAAAGCCATAGACTTTTAAAATGCTTTAGTGTCTTTCAGAACTATGCTTTCCCTTCATTCAAATGGCAAGTTTACCAAATCCCCACCCCAGCTATACTTTTCCTTGATATCTCTAAGTGTCCAAGCCTGAGGATCTGTCTTGTCTCACCAAATATATTTCCATCTGCAATATTTTTTTCTTGATATCTTGTTACATTTTATTCAGGATGTCCATGCAATATCATGTTACATATCATCCTTGCACAATTGTTCTATTTTCTTACCAATATCATTTATATATGAATATTATTCATTGATTGTCTTTTCTACTAATGTACATTAAGGAAAGGTATTGCATTCATTGTATGCTAGGTACACTGAAGAGAAGCTCAATGAGTATTTTTCTTAAACTGTTGAAATTATTATTTTATTTATTATCAATAATAAAATTATTAATTATCATTAGCAAATTATTTGACTATCCATATGTTTCAAAATGTTATGCTAGAAGAAGAATGTGTGCCAAAGATACTGAACCTGATAAATAATTTACAAAAATTTCAAAAGAACATGGAGTAAATAGGACTGTGGTACTGAAAATATAAAGAACACGTAAGAGAAATGTCACAAATGCTACACTGTCACCGTGTTAGCTGGCTTTCTATTGCTGTGAAGAGACATCATGCCCAAGGGAATTTAATGAAGACAGAGTTTGCTAGGGCTCCCAATCCCAGAGGTTGAGTCTATGATCATCATGGCAGGTTACATGGAATCTAGCACAAGCATGGTGTCAGAGGAGTAGTTGAGATTTTAAATCTGACCCATGTACAAGAAGAGGAAAAACAACTAACTAGAATATTGTGGGCTTTTGATTCTAGAAAGCCAACCCCCAAGGACATACTTCTCCCCCAAAAAGCCACATTTCCTAACCCTTCCCAAAGAATCCACAAACATTTAAACATATGAACCTATGGGGGAAATTCTCATTAAATACAGTCTTATTGTGGTGAAAAATGAAATATAAATTGTAAAAGCCTTTATTTAATAATTTTATTGACATTCTTTCTTTCATGATGGGTGGTCCAATTATAAATATATTTTCTTATTTATTCACATCTCAAGAAATTTTAAATTTTAAGACTATTGGCTTCCTTTTTATAATGAATTTCTGCTTCTTCCAGTCAATATTTATTTATTTATTTATTTATTTATTATTTACTGCTTCAGTCCTTCTTAGAAGAGGGAACAAAATACTCACGGAAGGAAATACGGAGACAAAGTGTGGAGCAGAGATTGAAGGAAAGCTCATCCAAAGTCTGCCCCACCTGGGGATCCATCCCATATACAGACACCAAACCTAGACACTTTTGCAGATGCCAAGAAGTGCTTGCTTACAGGAGCCTGATATGGATGTCTCCTGAGAGGCTCTGCCAGAGCCTGACAAATACGGAGGTGGATTCTCGAAGGCAACCATTGGACTGAGCACGGGGTCCCCAATGGAGGAGTTAGAAAAAGGACTGAAGGAGCTGAAGAGGTTTGCAGCCCCATACAAGGAACAACAATATCAACCAACCAGATACCCCAGAGTTCCCAGAAATTAAGCCACCTACCAAAGAGTATACATGGAGGGACCCATGGCTCCAGCCCCATATGTAGCAGAGGGTGGCCTTGTTGGACATCAATGGGAGGAGAGGCCCTTGGTCCCAGGATGACTAGATGCCCCAGTGTAGGGGAATGCCAGGGCAGAGAGGTGGGAGTGGGTGGGCGGGTGGATGAGCACCCTCATAAAAGCTGGGGAGGGAAGATGGGATAGAGAGTTTCCGGAGTGGAAACCTGGAAAGGGGATAACATTTGAAATGTAAATAAATAAAATATCCAATTAAAAAATGAAAAAATGAAGACACAAGGGATATATAAAATTGTTATATAATTATGTGGCAAAGTCTATAAACTATAAATTATTATACACATTTTATGAAAAACATTAAAACATTTAAATTGTGTTTTCTATTCGGTTTTTCCTAGTAGTTACGATGTTACAGCATATTGTTCATAAAAATTTCAAATATTTCATAAGACTTAGAATAAAATCTTATTCACTTTATAAGTAGCTCATTGAGCTCCCTCCCCCAGAGAGCCCATCAGTCTCCCCATTCTCCTCTGAGTGGGTGCCCCACCCCTTTTATTCTCCCACCCCAGTACATCAAGTCTCTGTAAAGCTAGGCAGGTATTCTTCCACTGAGGCCAGACAAGGCAGCACAGCTAGAAAAACACATCCCATGTACAGGCAACAGCTTTTGGGACAGCTCCTGCTCCATTTGTTCGGGTCCTACATGAAGACAAAGCTGAACATCTGTTACATATGTGCGGGGAGGCCTAGATCTAGCCTGTGTATGTTCTTTGGTTGGTGGTTCAGTCTTTGAGAGCCCCAAGGGTCCAAGTTAGCTGACTCTGCTGCCTGTCAAGTTCCTGTCTCCTTCTGGGCCCTCAGTCCTTCCCTCAATTCTTCCATAAGAGTCTCTAAGCTCCATCCAATGTCTGCATGTAGATGTCAGCATCTGTCTGTGTCAGCTTCTGGGAAGAGCCTCTCAGAAGACAGCCATGCTAGACTCCTGTCTACAAGTATAAAAGAGTGTCATTACTAGAATTGGGGATTGGTTCTGGCCCATGGGATGAGTCACAAATTGGGTTGATTATTGGTTGAACATTCCCTTAGTCTCTGTTCCATCCCCTACCCCTGAATTTCTAGTAGACAAGATAAATTTTGTGTTGAAAGTTTTGTGCATGGGTTGGTCTCCAAATCACTCAACTGGAATTTCTGCCTAGCCACAGGAAGTGGTTTCTTCATGTTCCATATCCCCAATGCTATGAGTCATGTCTGAGGTCACCCCCACCCATTTTTGGGTGCCTCCCTTATCCTATGCCTTTGTCTCACCTATTTTTACTGATGTGCCCTTTAATCCTGCTGAAAAAAAAATGAAATTCTTCACTTTATTGATCAGAGATTTCCAGAGGAACAGAACTGATAAAATGAGAGGATTTACTAGAATTGCTTACAGTCTGTGGTCCAACTAGTCTACCAATGGCTGCCTATCAATGGAAGGTCCAAACCAGTAGTTGTTCAGTCACAAGGCTCAAAGTCTCAGCGGGAACACATTGGAATCCTGAAGAAATGGGCTCTTATAACAGTGAAAAATGGACTTACAAAAAGCAAGCAAGCTTCCCTCTCCTTTGTTTTTCATGTAGGCTGCCATGAGGAGAGGTGGCCCAAATCAATGATGCATGTTACTAATCTTGCTATTGCATAAATTCTGGATTTAAAGTGGGTCTTCTCACTTCAAATAAATTGATAAAAAACAAACAAACAAATAAAAACTAAACACCATCCTCACAGGTGAAACCAATACTTGGGTTTTAAATTAATTCCAGATGTAGTCAAGTTCACAACCAAGATTCAGCCATCAGATTCAGTTATTTCATATAGATGGGTTGCTTAATTTAAACCCAGGTGTGATATTTCCTTTGTATTTGAAATGGCATATCTATAAGTATTCCTGATTTTAATAATATCACAGATTAGAAATATTTAGGATTAATTAATTCAAGGGAGTTAATTTCTGTTATTGACAATATTCATCATGAAAGGTAAACACAAGTTTATTTTGTGATTATATCTGGTGTTCTTTAATAAAGTTAAGTCTTTTTTTTTTTGAGTATCTGTTTATTTACCATAATTGAATGCTGATACATTCGGAGGAATCATCATCTGAGTAACTACTTTTTGATTTTTAGGAAAGATTAGCAGAAGAAATTGAGAAGTTGAGGTCTGAACTTGACCAAATGAAAATGAGAACTGGCTCTCTAATTGAACCCACTATATCGAGGTAACTTTAAGTTAAATGTTTATTTTGGTTTAGTAAACATAAATGTAAATTTACTTATATTTTAATGTTTTCTCACATAAAATAGGGTGTCATATTTCTCAGTAGACACTGTAATAATTTAATCTAAAATGCTATTTTCTGAATTCAAAGATAATTTTCTAATTTAGAATTCCTTTTCAAAGTTATTCTATCAAAATGTAACTAAAAATTTTTGTGTTCTGTGTTCAAGTATATAGTGATAAGTACATAAACATTCTTAAAGGAAAAATGAGAGTACATAGAAAAATTGCATTTTATTGCAAGAGGATATATTAGCTTTTACCTTTTTGGTTTTATTAATAATTCTTTATCATGTATTGAGAAATATTTTCCCAAGTAATATATACTGATTATAGTATGGTACCCCTCCCTTTTTGTTTCCCACTTCCACCCTCCCTCCCTTCCCTCTGGATCCACTCCCTTTCTGTTTCTAATTGCAAAGTAAAAAGCCTTCTAAAAGATAAAAATACATAACAATATATAATATACTAAGATAAAATGAAAACTAACACATAAGAATAGAACAAAGCAAAGAAATGAAATGTAAGAAGCAGATAAAATGGCACAAGAAATTTAAATATATATATATATACTCCATAAAAACACTTAACAGGAAGCCTTATTATAAATCCAAAGGACCAGTGCCTTCTACCTCACTCTCTGAATTCATGGATGTGTTGATCCAGTTGATTTTAGAGGGTCTTGTTTTCCTATCGTATTCAATCTTCTCTGGTTGTTATCCTCTTTTTACATCCTCTTCCATTGGGTTCCCTGAGCCATTAGGGAAGAGAGTTGGTGGATACATACCATTTAGAGCTGAGTATTCCAAGGTTTCTCATTCTCTGAATATTGTCTAGCTGTGGGCCTCTATTTATTAACCTCCACTGTAGGTTCAAGCTTCTCTGATGATGGCTGAGCAAAGATCTGAACTATACCTACAATGTCACTAGATTTGTTTGATTGGGATTTCATTTTGTATAATAGTAGTGTTTGGCTTTAGCCTAAGTCAATGGACTAGCCAGTCTCTGGTTCTTGGTCAGTCATGCAGCATCTGGTATGGTTTCCATCTCATGGAGTGGGTCTTAAGTCAAATAAGACATTGATTGACTATTCCCACAAGCTTTGTTCTAGCATTCTCCTAGCATATATTGTAGACAGGTTACCATTGTAGATCAGAGGTTTTGTAACTGTGTTGGCAACTTCATTTTTTTCTTTTGTGGCATGCAGAGTACCTACCCATTCCAAAGATGCTAGCACCTGTGTCTGAAGGCTCTCTGTAAGCACCAGTTCAATACTCCATTTTTAATGAGTTGTACAGTTGTAATCTTCAGCTATAGAGACTCAATGTAAATTTATGGAAAGAAACCTATCTACAGGATTGACAACAGCCTGGGATTGTTGTTGGTTTCCCCAGGAACACTTTGGCTAACCAGTTAATGAAATGTAACCCAAACAAATTCTGAAAACTTCATTTAGTGACAAAAGATGTCCAGCTTGAACTCTCATTTATATCATCTTCATATATGAGTGTATATATACATATAAACATCCATAAATTTCCCTATCAAGTAGTTCTTAATTATGGCTGTCCCTCACTACATTCCCTCCATCATCCCCATCTTCCCCTCTCCTACTCACTTGATCAAATTCCCCCTTCCAATCCATCCATAACTATCTATTCTATTCCCCTTTCCTATAGAGATACATATATCCCCCCAGTCTCTTAATATATTTATCTTCTGTGGTTCTATGGATTGTAGCTCAGTTATCATTACTTTGAAATATAAGGAAAGGCCAATCAGAGACCGCCCACCAAGGGATTGATCCTGTCTGCAGATACCAAACCCTGACACTATAGCTGATGGCAAGAAGCATTTGCTGATAGCAGCCTGGTGTGGCGGTCCCCTGATAGGCTTTGCTAGTACCTGACTAATACAGATGGAGATACTCACAGTCAAACATTGAGCTGAGCCCTGGGACTCCAATGGAAGAGCTAGGGGAAGAATTGAAGGAGCTGAAGGGGATTGCAACCCCATAGGAAGAGCAATATCAACTAACCAGACAACCCAGAGCTCCCAGAGTCTAAACCACCAACCAAAGAGTATACATTTAGGGATCCATGGCTATAAATATATATGTAGCAGAGGATGGTCTTATCTGGCATCAATGGGAATGGAACCCCTTGGTCCTGTAGAGGCTTGGTGCCCCAGCATAGTGGAATGCTAGAGAGGTAAGATAGAAGAGGGTGAGTGGGTAGGGGAGCACTTCCATGGAGTCAAAGTAGAGAGGGGACTGGATGGGGGGTTTGTTGAGGGGAAACCAGGGATGGGATATCATTTGAAATGTAAATGAATAAAATGATTAATAATAACAAGAACCTAATATTTACATTTAAGTGAATACATACCACATTTTACTTTCTGGGTCTAGGGTACTTGACTCAGGATGAATTTTGTTTCTAGTTCCATCCGTTTACCTGCGAATTGCATGACTTAAAATTTTTAACTGATTAGTAATTGTCTTAGTTTGGGTTTTACTGTTGTCAACAGACACCATACCCAAGGCAACCCTTATAAGGACAACATTTAATTGGAGCTGGCTTACAGGTTCAGAGGTTCAGTCCATTACCATCAAGGCAGGAACATGGCAGCATCCAGGCAGGCATGGTGCAGGAGGAGCTTAGGGTTCTACATCTTCATCTGAAGGCCGTTAGCACAATACTGACTTCTAGGCAGCTAGGATGAGGGCCTTAAAGCCCACAGTCAATGATACACCTACTCTAAGAAGGCCACACCTCCAAATAGTGCCACTCCTTGGACCAACCTTATTCAAACCATGGCAGTAATGTTGCATTATGTAAATACATAGCATTTTCTTTATCTATTCATATATTAAGGGGGATATAGATTATTTCTAATTTCTGACTGTTATGAATAGAACATAAATGTAGAAGTTTGAACAAGTGTCTGTGTGGTAGGATGAAGTGAAACATCCTTTGGGAATATGCTCACTAAAGGTATTGCTGTTTCTTGAGGTAGAATAATTTCCAATTTTCTAAGAAGGTATGGCACTGATTTCCATAGTGGTTATACAAGTTGGCACTCCCACCAACATTGTATGATTGCTCCTCTTAATCCTCACCTTTGCCAGAATAAGCTGTTACTTTGTAAAATTGAGCTTATCCATACTGAAAGGTTTAAGATGAAATCTCAACAGGAATTTGATTTGCATTTCCCTAATGGCTAAGGATGTTGAACATTTCTTTTGAGTATTAACCAATTGAGTTTCTTCTTTGAGAATTCTCTGTTCACATATCTGTCCAATTTTAATTGGGTTACTTGTTTTCTATATATCTAGTTTTATTTATTGTAGTTTGTTATATTTTTTGGATATTAGCCCTCTATTGTATATGTAGTTGATTAGAAAAAAACATTTTCACATTTTGTAGCCTGCTTCGTCTGAATATCAGTGTTTATTTCTATGCAGAAGCTTCTCTTTCATGAGCTCCCATTTAATTGTTGATCTTAGCACCTGTGATAATGGTGTTCTTCTGTTGAGAAAATATATCTGTGCCAAGTTCTAGTCTGTGCCCCACTTTCTCATATATCAGGTTTAGTTCGTCTTGTTTCATGTTGAGATCTTTGATCTTTTAGAGTTGAACAGGGGGATAAATATGGATCTATTTGGATTCTGCTAATGGACCCATCAGATTTTACCAAGACCTTTTGTTTTCAGATGTGGTCTTTTTTCCAGTGTGTATTTTTTGCCTCTTTATCAAAAATCAGTTATCCATAGCTGCATGGATTTTTGTCTTAGACTTCAATTTGATTCTGTTGATTGACCTGTCTATTTGTTTAATGCATTCCACACATAAATATGATAGATCCTTAAAATTACTGAACACATATCTCCCTGTTTTAATAAATTGAAAATTAATGTGGCAAATAAAATTGCTAAGGATAAAAAGAAACATTCAGTGGAGTTTAGCCAAGCTCATTTGTTCTATCATACCATCATTAGGTCAAGAAGACATGAGATGATCACTTAGTAGGAGGGTAAATATTGGGATGATAGATAGATACATTTGGCAATAATATATGTGTAATTTAGATTTTTCCTTATCTTTGTTAAGAGTCAATTAAATTAATTAAGCCATATATTTTCTAAGAAGCACAGAGGGATAACACATGAAACTTTGAAACCTATTGCTCTCCAGTACTCCACATTTATTTTACTAAGAATGCTATCTCCACAAGAGCAAAATTGTATGCCTGCTGTGCTAATACCTGTGTTGTGGCACCACATAATCTATTTGGCTTATAGTATGTTCTTGGTAAAATAAATTGTGACCTAAAATCCATGTTTCAAGTGACCAGATAAAAAGTAAGCTAAAACTTTTTTTCTGTAGGGTAGGCCAGAGAGATAGCTCAGTGGTGTAAGAACATTTATTGTTCCCGCAGAGATAAAAGATTCAGTTCCTGGAAACCATGTGGTTGCTTAAAACCATATGTCACTGAGGTCTAAGGGATCACACTCACTCTTTTGACTTTCATTAGTAGCAGAGAAGTATACAGGACATGTAAGTATATGTAGACAAGACACTCATATATAACCAATAAAATAAATATTAAAAGTTCCATAAATAGTCTTCTACTCTTTTCAGAAGAACTGTAGATTAACACAATATTCAATAATTGAGTGTTTTTAAATTCTGAGAAATACAGTTCTGTGGCCACAGAGATGCCCAAAACCAAGTACATGACTAAATGTAATATGTGCTCACAAAGTGTAAGAGGTACAATGATGATAGCGATGATGAAGACAAAGAATAGCTATTGAAATATCATAGGAGTCAATGCATAGAGCAATCATCATTGAATCACATTGAATGTATTCTAACATGTTCAAATGCAGTGTCACTCTATTTGTATTTTGTCTTAAAAATAGTGCTGTAGAAATATAAAAAGCTCCATTAATATAATAAGGATTCCTGACAGCCTGGCATCTTGATATTCACCTGAAGAAAAGATTACTGGGCCCATAATAATCAGTATCAGGAAAGTAGGTTGTGGAGACAAGACCATATATGTGAGGGTCCAGATTTTTATATTTCAGATAGACGTGTTTGCTGTTTGGTATGAGAAATAATTTTTCATGTTCTAATTCTCACAATAGATTTTTAGTATAAACATATATACAATAATATATCCAGGTTACTACACAAGCTTTCTAAATGTATTATATTAGAAGGGGGAGTTTATTGCATAGTCATATCATAGGCAAACATTTAGGAAAAATTGGTAATCCAGTTACATTGATGATCCATAAAAAATCATTGCTTAAATGAATGAAAGACATTTTTAAAACTTACTTAGACTTGCTAATTCTCTTACAGTTTATGTGTAAAATCATTTGAAAATCTAATTAGAATTAGTAGAGATATAATCTCTGTCTTCTTTTGTTAGGAGACAAGGTAAAAATTGTGATGAAGTGTAGAGAGGTAAGCAGTAATTTTTACATGAATATTGTGCAATAATTTTTACATGAAGATTGTGTAGTGCCCCTTCTAGAATGGTGTTTGCTCAGATGCTTTCTCTAGAGGTCTATTAACAATGTTTTATTTGCCAGACAGGTACACACTAGAGCTCCACATGTGATTAAACCAGATGCTCTGGAAAGAATACAGGGAAGTGATACCTTAGACACTTCTACAAAGATGAACTATGAAGAAAACTAGAATAGCATGTCACCATTGGGCACTTAAGCTGAAACTCAAAGAATACTAGACATAAAAACCTGCTAAGAGACTGTTTCAACAGAAACATTACCATGTTCAAAGGGTCAGAAATGAACTAAAGTGTAAGCTATTAAGAGAAATGAATGTTGGTCAGTTAAGCTGGGTGGAAAAGGGTGGGAAAGAGGAAGTAGCTAAAGTGAATCTGCAAACTAGGAAATCCCAAATTATAGAGACTGTAAAGGGACACTGGTGTATTGTGAGCACAATACTTTTGTGTGAGTTTTTATTTGTTACATAATTTTTAAAATAATATAGAATTCAGGGAAAGCAAAACGAAACAAGTAAGCCATTTTTAGAATGGGAAATTGTAATGTTAGACACTCCACTGTGATGCCCAAAGAGCATCACTGGTGATACACACCTATGTTCTTTTGATGTAGGCAGTTTGTGAACTGAAATTCTATCCTTTCACTCATTGGTTCAGTAGAACTAGTGCAGTCTTCACTGTGTGGAAGGCACATCTTTCTGGGTAAATAATGGCAACTAAAATTTTTAATCTTCATGTTTATAAAATGTAGTCATCTATCCGTCAGACTAAGATCATGAGTTATACCATTTCTGAGTATAGCTTCGCTAGATTACTTTTATATGTGATTCATTCACTACACATAAGCTCACTTTATTTTTACTGCTATAAAAATACTGTGTCATCAGTTTACAAAATGATTCCTCATTTCATGTGATCTCATTAAGCATCTGGTAAAAGAAGGTTTTCCTTAAGTTGTATCATCATCTCTTACTGTGTCAAACAGCGAGAGGCCATCTAAGTTTTAGAAATCTTGACAAATATGTAATAAGTACTTACCTCTAATCTCAAAGTGAGTTAAGGGAGGTGGCATGATCAATCAACAGGAGCCCCATGTTGAACAGAAAACACCTACTGATGATGGATCTGTGATTTCATTTTATAGGACAGCATGAGGTTGTTTTGTTATCATCATCATGATTACAGAAATAAATCGAACTTGCTGTAAATCTACATACAGGCAATGTGCCTGATTCTACGTTTTGATTACAGTATCATTTATTACCATGTTTATTGAAAATGAGTGTGGTGATATTTTCCACCTATTTTATCTGTAAGCAAATTGCAGCATCAAGTGTGATCACCAAGATTTGTTGTCATCTTGAACAATGATTTACTCAAAGCTAAAATCCTAGTTATTTACTAAAATGAGATTATTCACTATAAAATGAGCATATTACTGTTTCTCTAAATTGGACAACAGAACACTGCATGTTAGAAGATGTTAATATATTTCTCTATAATCAATAAAACTTAAAAGTTCTGAACTCAAAGTTGATACATTTTTCAGTAAGTAGAACCTAAAACATTTTAAAAATATAGAAATAAATATTCAGATACATACAAATGATAAAAAACAAAGGATGTCTAGAATTTAAATCACTTGACTTTGACTATTAATATTATCATGTTTCATTGTAATAAAACATTGAAAATCATAAGAAACAACAAGGTTATAAGTGTGGTTTAAAATGAAAAAAATGCACCTTACATTCAAGAATGAAAATCTACTGTGTCACCTGATGCATATGTCCTAGAAATTAACAAAGATAACGCTGTTCTTTCTTGAAGTTTATTTTCTTGGTTGTTTCTGCCTTATTGGTAATTTAGAAGCAGGTAGTTGTAAATTTAATTTATTAGACTCGATCTGTTTTTTTTCTGTATTTCAGAACTCATCTAGACACATCCACTGAGTTGCGGTATTCAGTTGGGTCCCTCGTAGACAGCCAGTCTGATTACAGAACCACGAAAGTAATACGAAGACCAAGGAGAGGTCGCATGGGTGTGCGAAGAGATGAGCCGAAGGTAATTCCTTTTCTTTCAGCATTAGTCATTTTAGCTAAAAAAACAGATGCTATTCCAAACAGAATTTCTACTAGAAGAGAAGTTGGAATGCTGGCAGTAATTTATGTTAGTTTTGTGCATAGAAAATGATGTGTTTTTAAAACGAACTAATGTGTAATAAATACCAGAGCTTTCCACGTATTTATTTAACTGCCATTATAATTTGTGTGCAATATTTATACCAATTTCAGGAATTTTAAGGTTGAGGCTCTGAAAGATTTAGTGTTCCACATTATGGGGCTAGCACTCTAATTGATTCAAATTTGGAACTAGATGTAGGTAGTGACAAAGTGCTTTAACCATTCTTTTATGCTGCCAGACAACGGGATATTCAATGTACTTGGATTCTTGAGTACTGATATTCATATTTCTCTAAAATTAAGAAAATGATTTGTAAAAATTACTATTTTGAAAATATATATATATATATATTCCGATCTCTGATCCACTCCCCCCTTATCCCCTATTCCCTCTCAGATCCATGAGATCTTCTTTGATTATTACTGCTATGCATGTACATATGTATATACAAAGTCTGCTAAGTCCATTATTGCATTATTACAACAGACCCAGGATAGTTTTGGTTAAGACAGGTCACCCTCTTTATACAACATTCAAGAAGTATATTATGTAATGAGAGTAATGATGCCCGAGCAGTGGTGGCACACGCCTTTAATCCCAGCACTTGGGAGGCAGAGGCAGGCGGATTTCTGGGTTTGAGGCCAGCCTGGTCTACAGAGTGAGTTCCAGGACAGCCAGGGCTACACAGAGAAACCCTGTCTCGAAAAACCAAAAAAAAAAAAAAAAAAGAGTAATGATGATAAGGAAAATATGAAAGAATAAATTTTAGTTTTATGGAGATTTTCAGGTATGAGTACTACATTTATAATATTTTCCCCTATGTCTTTACTTCCTTCAACTCCTCCTGTATCACTTGCACTTCTTTTCAAATTCATGGCACCCTAATTATTATTGATATATGCAAATACATGCATTTTGTAATTATATCTCTGCTGAGTGATGTGTACATGCTTAGGACTGATCTGCTGGGATTGGGTACACCATCAGAACCCTTGTCCCAATTGAAGACTGTTCCTCTTTCAGAAGCCATTATTTGCATGTAGCTCTTCTTCAAGGCTTTAGGGCTCTGTGGAATTTCCCCTTTCCAGATTGGCATGCCAACCGGTGCTGTCACTGGGCAGGTTTTCTTTATGCAAACATATTTTTGAGGTTCATTGGATATAGCTTAAACTTTTAAGTCATGTTTCTGTTTAATCAATACAGCTGTATGAGAAGTAACAAACTTCCTCTCTGCCATAAGCATATTTTGTTCATACAACATTTTAAAAATATATTCAATATTCTGGGTTTTTTTGGCTTAACAGGATCTTAATGCTTTTGGTTGATAATTAGTGAAAATAGGTCACATGTCAATTAATCTGCACAGTAGCATATAATAATTATGGAAAATATAAAAGAACAAAGACAAGATAGTCTCAGTTCTTTTCTTCTTACTTTAAGAAAAATTAACTTTTGTTATTTCATAACAAAATATTTTATAACACAAATTCTACTTCAGGACCTTAGTCATTAATTCAATGTACCACAAGCTGTAATTTAATTTGAAATACCATAGCAGTGAAATTGATTATATTAAAACCATAAAATTCAAGGGCGTGCCTTTTGAGATCACAGTTTGCAAAATAACTGATCTAATGGTTACTCAAAACTCCCAAACAGAAGAATACTATGTTAACCTAAAAAGCTTAAACCATTAAAATCAGCATGTTGGCATCAAAAGATTACTGAGTGTACAAGTGAACATGACAGTAGAGATGAAATTATGTTGTTTTCCATTATTGAAAATAATATTTTGCTCAAACCTACTAAGTACATTTTGGGAAGACAATTATTATCCAATATGTTACTTAATAATGTTTATACACTCATCTTTGCGTAGGAAGAGTGTATGACTAATCACTGAAGGAATGATAATGCTGAGTTTAAATGAAGATTGTTACATTTAGAAATCTGGAAAAAAAAAAGCATTGCAAATATAAGAGCTTATAAACAATGGCTAGCTTGAAAGGTGGTAGACTATAAAGGGTATGGAAATTTTTCACTTCTCTTCCTGCTGGTAAATGAACAGTTAATAGCTTCCATCTCATAGGATATCAGGATATATTTTATTGAACCATTAAATTAAAATGTTACCTCACAGTCTGCATTTGACTGGGCAGCTGTAAAGGTATGCATGCATGTTCTGATGCTGATGCTGTGGTTGTCAGCTTTCTGATTAGTTCCATTAATACAAGTATCTGATTCGTTCACTCATCATTCAGGTGAAATCCCTTGGGGATCATGAATGGAACAGAACTCAGCAAATTGGAGTACTAGGCAGCCACCCATTTGAAAGTGACACTGAAATGTCTGATATTGATGATGATGACAGAGAAACGATTTTTAGCTCAATGGATCTTCTCTCTCCAAGTGGTCATTCTGATGCCCAGACTCTAGCCATGATGCTTCAAGAGCAATTGGATGCAATCAACAAAGAAATAAGGTATCAATACTGATGGTGTCAAGAGCTTAGAAAACCCCAATACTTCAAAAATACCTTTCTCAACTATTAGGCTTAGCATCTCCTGGTGTCTTGTTAGATTGGCAGAAAATCATAAGTGAGATTACAGTCTTATACAACCATGTCTACCTTCACTACTTTGAAAACTCAGAGCCAATGAAACATATAGAATACATGGTTCATATGAATTATTTCATAGTAGAAATGACAATGGTTTATAATTAACATATTATACCCAAAAGAGATTGTTTTAAGTGGAAAGTTCCATTGTGCAACTAAAGATACAGAGCTTGAAATTTCAAGTATACAATAAAATAATTTAAAAAAAAACTAAACTGATTTTTTTTTTTTAATCATAACCAGTGATTCCATGAAGTTTAAAGCTATTCAACCTCAAAAGAAAATGGCAATGTTCGGTTTGAAATAAAATTTCACAGTATTTAATTGGGTATTTATTATGTGAAAGATAATTGTCATTGAGTGACCCCATATTAAAAAGACTTAATTCTCTGTCTTCTAGGCTAATTCAAGAAGAAAAGGAATCTACAGAATTGCGTGCTGAAGAAATTGAGAATAGGGTGGCTAGTGTAAGCTTGGAAGGCCTGAATTTGGCAAGGGTCCATCCAGGTACCTCCATCACTGCCTCTGTTACAGCTTCATCACTGGCCAGTTCATCCCCCCCAAGTGGGCACTCAACGCCAAAGCTTACACCAAGAAGCCCTGCCAGGGAAATGGACCGCATGGGAGTCATGACCCTGGTATGATTATGCGCCCAAATAACCTGGACTTGTTATGGTTATTCGTTCTTTAGCTAATACTACAGGATATTTCCTCTCAACTGGATTTCTGTGCATTTTGTTATTTATTTAAACATGTACATAATTCATAAATTTGTTTACCATAATAGCCATTTGTGATAGTGTGATAGTTATTATCCTTTTTTTTAACATGAAGAATTGGTAGGAAGTTTATTTTTATTTTTATTATTATTGTCGTTATTATTATTATTGGTTATTTTATGTCTTTACATTTCAAATGTTATCACCTTTACCTGTTTGCCCTCCACAAACACCCTATCCCATTCCCCATCTCTGCACAATATTAATAACTTAGCTATTTCAAATGTTACAGTAAACATCTTGGGACATAGAGGAAAATTTAGGTAGTATTTACACTAGGCATACTTTAGCAATATGTGATGTTCTTTTTTTCCTTTATACTTTTATGGAAAAACATTTTGCTCTTTAGAATGCAGTATATATATATATATATATATATATATATATATATATATATATGGATATTTTCTTTGTTTACATTTCAAATGTTTTCCCCCTTTCCATGTCTCCCCTTTGGAAAGCCCCTATCCAATTCCCTCTCCTCAGGCCTCTATGAGGGTGCTCCCCCACTCACCTACCCACTCCTCTCTACCCTCCCTGGCATTCTGCTACATGGGGGAATGGAACCCCCTCAGGCCCAAGGTCCTCTCCTCCCACTGATGTCCAAGAAGGCCATCTTATGCAACTGGAGTCATGGGTCCCTCCTGGTGTACTCTTTGGTTGGTGGTCCAATCCCCAGGAACTTCGGGGGGTCTGGCCAGTTAATGTTAATATTATATTGGTATTATAATTTTGAATATAATATTTTATCAATCTTTGAGAATTTTATTCAATAAATTTTGATCATTTTGACTCCTCACTCCTTCCCAACATACTCCCATTTCTACATACCACCTCCCAAAATTCCTCCCAACAATTTTTTCTCTTTTTTTATACCTGACAAGTCCTTTTTATGATGCCCATATACTCACAAGAATGGTGTCATCTAGTGCATTGTGAGTGACCCACGAGGACAACATTCTTAAAAAACTGTGTCTTCCTTCTTGAGAGATATCAACTGTCAATTGCTCCTAAGAAGTGAAGGCTCATAAGCCAATCCTCCTTCCATGCTTGAATGTTGATTGGCTTATTCTTGTGCAAGTCTTTTTCAGGCAACCAAATGTATGAATACAGCAGTCCTACTATATCCAGAAGAGAGTTTTGTTCCAGTTTTTCTCAGCCTCAAGATCTTTTAATCTTTCAGCTATATCTTCCACAATGGCCCCTGAATCTTGTGGGCATGGTGATATAGATATCCCCTTTGTGGCTGAGCATTCCACTGACACTGTACATTGTCTAGTCATGAGTTTCTGCAATAGCAACTATCCTGGGGAAAAAGCAAACTCTGATTATTTCTGAGAGTTACACTAATCTATGGTTATTCATATACAGAATTGGAAGGCAGTATAATATTATCTTGACCTACCAGAATAATAGTAATGTGTTATGCTTAGGACCTTAAAATAAGTACTTAGCCAGACTTACAGTACTAGAAATGTATTTTCTTCTGTTCAACAGGCTTAAACACACACACACACACACACACACGCACACGCACACGCACACGCACACACACGCACACACACATGCACACACACGCACACACACGCACACGTGCACGCACACGCACACACGCACACACGCGCGCACACACACGCACACACACGCACACACACGCGCACACACGTACACACACGCACATACACGCACACACACGCACACACACGCACACACACGTGCGCGCACACACGCACACACGTGCGTGCACACACATCCGCGCGCACACACGCACACATACACACACACACACACACACAATTGGTTGGTTACCTCTTTAACACTTGCACCACTGTTGCATAATTAGCCATGCCTTACCGCCCCATCATTACTGGAGTTCAGAAGGGTAACAAATGGGTAAACCTATTGATGACCTTTTCCCACATCATCCTACTAACAATTCTTAGTACCCTAAATGCTAGACAGCATAGGAGAATAATTCTTATTAATACCAACCTGATTTCTCCATATCTTGTGATAAAAATGTGTGGTGTCTTCAGCAATAGAAACTTGTCAAGTTCTGGTTTGTGGGTAACAGCAATGACAGTAATTTGTATACTTTGGATGTCTCTAGTACATCACCAACCATCAGCTCAAAGAGAGGTATTCCATACCTGGCCCTGGGTTTTACTTGGTAACCTATGGGTTTAAGGAAGAGTATTATCCACTCTATAATTCCAATCAAACTATTCATAGGAATATATATATATATAAACATATTTCAAAAACTTATGAAATGCTAGTTTGTTACATAATGTTTTCAAACATCAATATGTTACTTGTCCGTCTACCAGCCTTTCCTCTGCCTTCTTTTTCCTATCACCTGCTTCTTTCTGCTTTCTGCTTCATATCATCTGTGGACCTTACAATAATAAAATATTTATGTTACTTAAGTCTGAAATTTAAGCTCATAATACAATTTCTGAAAGGAAAATAGCTTAAATATCTATTCTAGAAAAGCAGTGTATGCAATCCAGGAAGTCTTTAACACTCAATAAAACTCTGTAACTGTTCTCACTGGTTTTTATAAGGATCTATGGTTAGATATTCCTTAATCTACATAAAATGTTGTAGAAAAATAATCAATATAAAAATAATTCATGTTTGAATATTATTCATTCAATATTATGACATATTCAGGAAAGAATGGAATGAAGAGAAATGATAGTCAAGTTATAGATGCTAACCAAATCATTAATTAGTTGTTTTTGCTTTTGTCTCTTTTTTTACTGCCACTGCAGCCAAGTGATCTACGGAAACATCGGAGAAAGGTACTGTAAATACCTTTTAAATGTTTATTAGTTGGGAATCATTTTGTTCTTTAAAGCACCTAAAATATTATTGTTCAAACTATTTATTAGCATAGAATAAATATTAGTGTATTTAAGTGTTGCTGAGTTTTAAGATATTATTATAACAGCAAATACTTTAAAATCATATTATTTCTGATTGCTAAGAAAATATTCAATTATGATAATTAACTCATATATTCCACCCATGATAGAGAAAGATATCTTAAAATGAATGTTAGAACAAAACTGTTTGTTTTTATTTCTTTCCACTACTGATTGCTTTTAATGTTTCATTTATTATTACTCAGTGACGAGCCAACAGATCTTGGTACACTTATCAAAAATAATTTAACATTTCTTTACCAAAAGTTTCAAAAGAAGAGAGGACTCAAAGCACTAACAAAGTAGCAGAGATATGCAGGAGGTAGGAGCGGGAAGACAGTCATTTTGATGTCTGTTTCAGAAAATGAAGAAAAGACAAGGTTAAGCAAGATTAGGATTGATTGAAGGAGTTCAGGAGGCATGAGGTGTCAAACATCTGTTCCTGGGCAATTCAGTCAGGCTAACATTACATCGCGAATATAAACATCATCTAGAGAGAGTGATTCCCAGCACAGACTATATGTCGATATGTTTTCATATAAAATTACTTACAAAATAGTTTACTATCTCTACATAGTTAGCCTGGAAGAAACAATCTCCTTATGTAAGAGGGCAACTAGATAACTCAGCCAAGATAGGTATTTACTACCAAATTTTGGCACACCAGAACCCACATGTAGGAAAGAAAGAAAAAAAAATTCAAGCAAGTTGTCCTCTGACCCACCTGGAACACTGTGGCACATCCAAGACCACATACATTTGTGCACACAGGCACACACACACTCACACATGCACACACACACACATGCACTCACATATGCACACACACATGCACATGCACAGAGAGAGAGAGAGAGAGAGAGAGAGAGAGAGAGAGAATGAATAAATTTATATGGAAAAAATACTGACCATTTTCTTAATTATGGGATAAAATCAAGACACTAAATATGACGTGAATTCAATATAAGACACAATGAATTTGATTCTAGATATAATGTGGGAATGATTTCACATTACAGCTTGCTCTCAGACACTCACCATCATCCAGATGAGGTAATCAGGGGCTGTGGAGATAGCTCAGCCATCAAGAACACCTGCTGTTCCTACAGAGAACTGCAGTTTGAACCCACATCATGGCTCACACACCTCCAGAGGATCCAGGGACCTCTTCTGCCCTCTGCAAGCTTCTGCACACGCATATAGGCAGAGAAAACACATATACTTGAAATAAAAATAAATAATTCTTGAAATTTTAAAAATATGGGTAGTCAGTATATGCTAAAACCTATCTGAATCCAGAAAACATCATTATTTCCTTAAAGAGATGTATGTTTCAGCTACATGATTTAAGTTGCTGGACTTTTTCGTCTTTTCTTAATTATGACCTATCTATGAAAATAAGTATCTCTTTATATAACTAGTACATGTAGACATCTGCAATATACATATATAAACATTTATATAGATGTAGTGTCAACTTAAAATTCACAGTTATCGCTAAGCAATCAAATTCACCTTATGTTTCAACAGCTTTTGACTTCCTCTACATGCCGTAAATAATCTAAGATAATTTTTAAAATTTTATTTAATTTTTTTTTTTTGCACTCCAAATTTTATCCCCCTCCCAGTCCACCCTCTGGCTGTTCCACATCCCATACCTCCTCCCCTGTCTCCACGAGGATGGTCCCACCCCCATCCCTCACCCCACCAGACCTCTAAACTACCAGGGGCCTTCAGTCTCTTGAGGATTAGGTGCATCTTCTCTGACTTAACCCAGACCCTGCAGTCCTCTGCTGTATCTGTGTTGGGGGCTCATATTAGCTGATGAATGCTACCTGGTTGGTGGTCCAGAGTCAGAAATCTCAGGGTTCAGGTATATTGAGACTGCTGGTCCTCCTACAGGGTCGCCCTCCTCCTCAGCTTCGTTCAGCCTTTCCCTAATTCAACCACAGGGGTCAGCAGCTTCTGTCCAGTAGTTGAATGTAAATATCTGCAACTCTCTCCGCTGCTTATTGGTTCTTTCAGAGGGCAGCCATGATAGGCCCCTTTCTGGGAGCACTCCATAACCTCAGTAATAGTGTCAGGCCTTGGGGCCTCCCCTTGAGCTGGATCCCACTTTGGGCCTGTCGCTAGACCTTCTTTTCCTCAGGCTCTCCTCCATTTCTGTCCCTGCAGCGTTTACAGACAGTTACAATTATGGGTCAGAGTTTTGACTTTGGGGCGCTGACCCCCTCCCTTATTTGATGTCCTGTTTTTCTGCTGGAGGTGGGCTCTACAAGTTCCCTCTCCCCACTGTAGGGCATTTCATCTAAGGTCCCTCCCATTGAGTCCTGAGAGTCTCTCACCTGCCAGGTCTCTGGTGCGTTCTGGAGGGTCCTCCACCTCCTACCTCACGAGGTTGCCTCTTTCCATTCTTTCTGTTGGCCCTCAGAGCTTCAGTCCTTTTCCCCCACCCAGTACCTGATCATGGTCCTCTCTTCTCCTCCCTGTGCCCTTTCCCACCCAGGACCCTCTCTCCCTCCCCCTCCTGTGATTGCTTCTCTCTCCCAAGTGAGATTGAGGTGTCCTCACCTGGGTCCTTCGGCTTGTTAAGGTTTTTGAGTTCTGTGGACTGTATCTTGGGTATTCTGTAAATATTTTTGGCTAATATCCACTTATTAGTGAGTACATGCCGCACATGCCATTTGGGGTCTGAATTACCTCACTCAGGATGATATATAGGAAGAAATCGAAGTAAGTGATTGGTTTTTTTTTTAAAAGACTGAAAAACAAAAGAGATAAAGATAGGATGGAAGATTTTGTATGGAAAATTGGTGATGATAATGAAAGGTCGCAGAAGAAAAACCACTGGCCGAAATCTGGTGTGGCAGGGTAAAGATTTGTATATTAAGTTTCACTTAAATATTAGAAGACTATATTAGGATAAGCATTATTATATTTATTTTATTGACTGCTAGATCCTTCTCTTCCTTAAGGCCTAGGATCTGTTTGTGTCTGGTGTTTTGAATAGCTGCCAATGGGAAGAGTGGAGTGTGATGGTGCCTAGAGGTGTATTTTATTTGAAGATGTATCAGGAGGAAAATTGCGAAGCAGAAATGAATCTTCTTCACAGGAACCATCGTAGGAGAGAACCACGGTTGCATCACGGAACTGTGCAAATACTAATGAGTTGAATCTGAACTATGCTCAAGGAATTTAGAACAGATGCAGGCTTTAAAAATCTTTGATCTCATCACACTGAAAACAATTATTGAAAATCGTCTTCAGACGGGATGATGTGGCTGAATGGAGGGAAGGGATTATATTAAAAGTTCTCTGTGAATTGTAAGAACAACCTAAGCCAAGCAGACAAATGAATGAGAAAAAAAGCCAGCACTGTGTTCCTGGAATGTGCGAAGGCTTCACCGTATCTAACAACCTCTTTGCACAGTATACGGAATGCAGAAACAAGGAAGGCATTTTTGCAGTATACAGCTTTAAGTGGATGCTGTAGCCACAGAAGAATCTCTCATGTGCATTCCCAGAGTCATATAGCAATAGCCAATTTTCCATACCTTTAATCTCTCTACAATGGCAAATCTGATTTTTGCAAATAATAATAATAATTATTATTATTATTATTATTTTGTATTTCTATCTCTTGAAAACTGATTTTTGGAGTTTTTCAGGATTATGAACAACATTTTTCTTTGCGATCAAGCTTCTCATCTTTTCCGGTTTTTCTTTTGTGCTTTCTTTCAGAATTTTTCATCAGTTGTAATCCTTAGCCTTCATTTCCCTCACTGGGGAAAAAAAACTATATCATGGATAACCCACAGCATGTTTTGTTTTGTTTTCCCTGTATAAATGTTTATTGAGCACTCTTACTATGTGTTTTAAACATGCTTGATCTACGTTTCATTCTGTTGACTAGTCTAAAGCCCTTTTTCTGAGACAGCACATTTTATCAACTTGTCTCACTTCCCCTTTTCTATATGTTTTCTATATGTTTAAGGATGCCTTCACTATAAGACCCTTACTAGGCATAACATCATTTCTTCAATAAATTTCCTAAAATGTGTCCATGTCCTTTTGTAGAGATCATCTACCCAGTGACTGCCAGTGAGGCTCAGAGGCATGCTTGCCTAACGTGAGAGGTGCCGGCTTTATATGCAGTGTGGAAAATAAAATGTGTGTCCATGCATAATAAGAATAGCTTTGTATTTATATAGGACACTTTTCCCCGTTAAACCATATTTCTAGGTAATAGCTCATTAGTTTCAAGATATATTATCTTTACTCTTAAATAGATAAGAGAATCATACCTTTGCTATTAAGAGCTTGCCTGCACAAGACATGTATGTCTGAGTGAGAATTACTCTAATCTCCTCACCTTAATGAGTCTTCTGTGGAGGCACTTCCATTTGAACTTAGTTTAGCTCACTGAATGCACGGCTCCTGTTTCTAGATTGCAGTGGTGGAAGAAGATGGACGGGAGGACAAAGCAACAATAAAATGTGAAACTTCTCCTCCTCCAACACCCAGAGCCATCAGAATGACCCACACGTTACCTTCTTCCTACCACAATGAAGCCCGGAGGTAAGACTCAAGCAGTGTTCACACTAAATACTTTCTGCCCCAAATTCTTCCTCTTTCTTCCCTGTTGCCAAATAAACTGTTAGATGACTTAGAGAAAAGTAAGACTCAAGGATGACTCTGTCGTTAAGAGTGCTTACTGGTTTTACAGAGGGTCAGAGTCTGCTTCCCAGATCCTACTTTGGGCAGCTCCTCAATGCATAGAACTCCAAGGGATCCAACAGCCTCTAATATCATCCACAGGCACCTGGACTCATGGGCATGTGACTCACAAACAAACACACACATAGTTAAATGTAAATTTATTATAAATATAATTTGACTTGAAATATAATTTTTCAGAATGCTCTTTCCCTGATCTCTCCTTTTCCATATCTCTTGCACCACTTGAAAATTACGAGTCATGTATCACTTGTACTTTTAAAATTAGCAAGCTAATACGTTTATATTTTTGTATTCTGTTACCTGCCAAGTAGAAAATAAGAATTACTCTCTGAATGAAGAAGGTATTTCTATTAAGTTTATGACTAGAGATAAATAAGTATATGATTTATAGGAAAATATTATAAATGTGCATTGTATTGTACTATATTGTAAGAGAAATTGAGATCTAAAAAGTCTACCTCTGGGCCTCACTTACTGCAGTCCATGCTACTGGGCTGATTCAAAATCCTCGGATAAAAAGGTCTTAGCATGAAAATGGGCACTGATCAAAAATTAAGAAAATGTGTTGAGAAAGCATTAATATGCTGTAGGATTC
Organism: Rhynchomys soricoides; assembly: GCA_019843965.1. Lineage (NCBI taxonomy): Eukaryota > Metazoa > Chordata > Mammalia > Rodentia > Muridae > Rhynchomys > Rhynchomys soricoides. The sequence continues at coordinate 3,876,269 of JADRCH010000124.1, forward strand.
TTCATAATGATCTACCCAAATTCCTAAAACTTTCAAATTAATCTCTATAACCACAGAATTACTAAATATCTCAGGATTCCATTTACATCTTAACACACTAGTCTTCTCATTGGTAATCAGTGGCAGCCACATATCCAAACACAAAAAGAATGGTTTAGAGATCAACCTATCTTCTAATGAGTAGCTTCATGAGAAATGATTTTTGAAAAGTTTGATTTCTTTGCACACTGGCATTTCTGTCTATTAGGTTGATTTCAATTACTGCTTTCAAATTGTACGCTTTTATTCTTCACAAGTAGAGGATTATATTTTTATGTATGAAAAGCTCTTTCTTTATGAAGGTTAGAGTGTAGAAACTCAAATTGCATAGGATTAGTAAAGTTTAAAAATTGTATAGTTGAGCAAATATATAGCAATATCTAACGAACAACTTTTATTAAGACATTGCCGGGCATATTGATCAAAATTGAAAACTGACCAACCATTTGGAAGTCATTTCAGTTTGCCATGCATCTGAGATAGTATTTTATTGACAGTTGTAGGTTAGGAAGAGGGTGTTGAACATTTGTAATGTGTTGCTTCTAGATCCCAATAAGATGTCATTTATAGTAAGAGAATTAGTCTCAAATCTGTGATAAGAAAGAAAGATGGCTAAAATGACCACCAATAAAGACAAGGGTTAAATTAGCAGCTTCAATTTTGCAATTGACAGATTGCCATGGGTCATTCTTTTTAAACTTTAAAAAAAAAAAAAAACTGTGAAAAAATAATGAATTCTACACTCAACAAAAATACATTATACATACATTTATTAACTTGAGCTGAGGTGGTGGATCAATTTTACAGTTTATAGGAATAAGAGGGAAACAGTTGTTCGGAACAAAATGCGGTTTCACTTCTATTAACAATTTGGAGACCCAAGGGAACAAGGAAAATACATTTCAATAACTTAGAGAAAGGTGAGAAGAAAAGGGGAAAAATCACTTTCAAAATCTACTTACTCCCTCCTTTGTCACTTATAAAAGATAGAAACTTTGTATACTCTGTGGATAGTTCATCAAAATGAACAGTCTTTCCTCTTTTGTGTTTTGAAGCAGTTTATCTGCCTCTCTTGAGCCAGAAAGCCTTGGGCTTGGCAGTGCCAATAGCAGCCAAGATTCTCTTCACAAAGCCCCCAAGAAGAAAGGAATCAAATCTTCAATTGGGCGCTTGTTTGGTAAAAAGGAGAAGGCTCGACTTGGGCAGCTTCGTAAGTATGGGGCTTTTGCTTTCTTCTACAACTTGGATTTGTCGCTTCTGAGTTTCCCAGTGTTTCATTTCTCATCTGTAAGTTCCTTTTCATAACTAGCAAGATTTCAGTTTAGTTAACCTTGTTAAGCCAGTTTAGCTTACTAAGGCTAAATAAAAGCTGGGGTGTTTTAATGCTAATTTAATGAAGTTGCACTAACTGTGAATCAAGCGTTGTTGTTGCCACGCATATTTTATTGTTGAGGAAACAAAGTCTTAAGTGATTTTCAGAACAGAGACTCCCATAAACGGAACTAGAGAAACGACTTGGTTGATAAAATACCAAACTTGCAGTTATGAGCACCTGAGTTCAGATCTCCAGAGCACATGAACAAGTCAACCTGACAACACATGTATACAACTCCAACCCTGGTAGAGTTAAAGACAGGGGGATTCTTGGCGCTTACTGGGAGATCATACTAAATACATCAGTGAACCTTAGGTTCATTGAGTGACTTACAATAAAAAGATAAGGTAGAAAATGATTAAGGAAGACACTCTAAAGCACAAGCATGACCACACACACACACACACACACACACACACACACACCACCCCTATATATTCATTCAGATTCCTGAACACAAACCTACAACAGCATATATAGACATGACATATACATAAACCAGTGTACCAGGCAAAAGAAATAGAAGAATATGCTGTTACTTAGAGCATGTATGAGTATAAAATCTTAATTATGTGAATTTAAAGTAATTTTGCAGAAAAGAGATGAAACCTAAATACACAAAGAGAAATTATAACATCAGACTAAATATGATGAAAGTGGATAAAATATAATGAAAAAGTAACAGCTACCTTACTTTCTTCCTAATAACTCTAAGGAATATAGATGAGATTAGGATAAAGAAATAAACATTTGAAGTTTAGCTAGGATAAGTTATTAAGAGTGACTAATAATATTAACATATGAAGTACTACTTTTGAAATGATCCTAAATAAGTAGATGACTATGAAAAGGATATATATGCACATTCATACATGCATACTTGTAAACATTATCCAAAATTAACAATTGAAATTTCTGAAATAAAATATATATCCCTGATACTTCAGGAAGAATATGGTCTTAGTCAAAGTTCTTTCAGTTGAAGAGACACCATGGCCAGGGCAACTCTGATGAAAAAGAACATTTATTTAATTGAGGGCTTGCTTGCAGATTTAAAAGCTCAGTCCATGAACATCCTGGTGAGGATCAGGCAAGCTTAACACAGGAGCAGTAGCAAAGATCTTTACATCCTACATTCTGATCAGTTGGCAGAAAAAAAGGTGTGAGAGGTTGAATCTTCCAGTATGTTCCTCTTTAGAGTTTACTTATTGGGAAAATGTTTAAGCTTTTCATGGTAAATGTTAGAGTGATATAGAGGTCTAGGTATGTTCTGAGATCACTTAATTCAAAAACTAAGTATTTACATGCAATGCCCCATCACTTAGGTTTATTTTCTGCTATAGCACCAAAGAATTTCTGCTCATGATGTTCATGTTTGTGAATTTAGTATAGTAAGTTTTTCATTATCTCTTCCCTGACATTCATGGTGTACTACCACACAACACAACCGAAGCTATGGGAAGCTGATGCACACGTGTGACTTACATATTTCAACGGGACAGTTGAATCTTCCTCAGCTTTCAATTTCCAAGGAGAAGGGATTCTTAGTCAATGGAAATATAATAAGAAATTAAAAGCTGTTTTTAAATATAAATGTACAGACCAGTCAAAAAAGTTTGTTTTATATAATTTGTTGACTTATTAAGGCTTTTACCAAATTATTCGCCAATTTTAATATATTTTAATTTTAACACAATTGTGTTGATAAAATGCTTCCTAAAGAGGATCAGTTATTTACTAACAATTTATTTAACATCTATGCTTCTCAAGTTCTATATTTTAACTTTTTCCCTTTAAAAATCTTTTGATTGGCCTTTACATTATATATATATATTTATATTTATTTTCATATGAACTTGAGTAGAAAATACTAAGTCATTATGATTTTTTTCAAACAAAATTGTATTTTATCGAGTTACCTAGGGTATAATTTAAAACCTAGAAAATATACAGTCTTCTTTCAATCTAAGCTCTATTTTATATGTTCAGAGGCTGTGCAGTTTTAGATCAGAATATATGAAAGTGTGCTCAGTTCTAGTTACAGTCATATCAAGTCCTCCAAACTCAGGAAGTAGCAAAACCCAATTCTGATCTCATCATAAAATTTTTATTTTCTTCTAAAACTTCCATAGCTTAAAAATGATCATGCTTTCTTTAAATATTTAAGATTTTGAAAAAAAAATAAACTTTAAATCACAAGTTGATTGTTCTTTTATTACCCCCAAAACCAAAATGTCTGATTCATCCAACAACCTGGAAATTGAAAGCATCTCATCACTTATTAAATAGATCTGTTGCATCAGTCTGCGGTGAAACCTTATGGACCCATCCAGAATTTTATGACTTTTAAGTCAGCCATTCACTTCATTTCCATTTTAAGAGAACATTTTAATTGTTACTCTCTGATTACAGATGATAATTTATGGGTGTATACTAAGGTATATACACAAATGAGAGAAATGAGGCCAAAATAGTCTGTCACTATGCACAATGGAAAATTTCAGATCTGAAAATGTACCCTAGGAGCCTTTCAGTTAGACACTGGGTGGCTCTTCATATAAGAGAACAATGAATCTCTTACATAATAAAAAAATCCTTCCTGCAGCATTAATTGCACATGAATATAAAGAATAAAATATAGTTGGCCTTCTATCTCCATTGAGCAGAGTTGAATCTGGACAGTAAATAAAGTGTTTTGATTAAAGTGGACTTATTAAAAAGCAATTATCTACCCTAGTAATAAGATTGTCAGGCTAAGAGTTAAGTTAATTTTTTCAAGATTCTGTATTAATACTGTCGAGCTTTACAAATTAGCTTGTAAATTAAATTAATTTACAAATAAATTTAAAGTAAGTTAATGAAAAACAGTAGTAACTAATTGGCCATTTTGTTCTGGTAATAAGAGAATTCATATCATGGTCAAGCTCTCAACCTTTAAACAAGAAAATATACAAAAGAAATGAATGACAATTAACTTCCATTGAATAATAAAGAAACTTTCATTAGTTTCTGGTGTATTGGTTAAATTTGGAAGATAGTATCTGATATGGTATTTGACTGAAGTTATGATTAGTATCAGATTGGTATTATTTGAAGATTACTAATCTTATGTTTATATATAACTTTAATCTTTTCTATTTAAAAACATATGTATCTCTTCATCCACTCGAAAGTAGTGAATAATTTTTTTTAATGTTCCTTCATGTCTTTTTTCACGTACACAAAATATCAAAGAGGAAGAAGGACGCAGTATTAAGCTCACAATTTTTACTGTGGTTAGCAACTTATAAATCAATATATATAGAGAGGTTTGCAGTGAAATAATGACATTATAACATGTATATTTCCATAACCAGTACACAAAAATTTTCTCTTGTTCACACCAAGAGAACTTAACATACTCTAGTATGCATACTTAACATACTATAGCAAGGAGATATATATATATATATCACATACTATAATTACTGACCTACTGACCTCATTAATATTGACACTAATTCAAGTAAGTTTTAGTATACTAGATAAGAAACATATTCCTACTGGGGTCTTTGGAAAACAGACCTAAATTGTTTCAATCTTATATTTAACAAAAAGAAGAGCATCTCACAATGTGTGAGGTTTCTAATAAGGACATAAAACTCAGCCAGATATACACAATGAGTTCTAGGAACTGTATATGCAGAACCTAGAAGCCAATAAGGGTGTCTGCATGCTTTACATTTGAGACTGAAAACGTACATCTAGGTTTGTATTCAGCAGAGTGTTTCTCACCATACATGAGATATGACAAGCTTTCTATTCAATTATTCATTCTTACCGTTCACTAGAAAAGTCAAACAGAATGGGTGTGAGCATTGAATACTGTATAATTGGCTGTTGGTACACATATATATTTACTATCTTCTACATCTATGCTTGTGAAAATGAGCAAACATCAGCAGGTAGTTCTTTTTCATTCTCAGTGCATTTGTGTGTGTAACCTTGTCCTTTGATGCATGCTGAGACAGTAATAGCAGGGCAATCCTAAAAGAAATCATGCCTCTCAGTAGTTGCTCCAATAATCCTTTGAGATGTTAACTTCAGAACGAACAAATACCTCTACTTTGATATCAAGTCACTTCTCCACAGGAGGCTTCATGGAGACAGAAGCTGCAGCACAGGAATCCTTGGGCTTAGGCAAACTTGGAACTCAAGCTGAAAAGGACAGAAGGTTGAAGAAAAAGTAGGTTTGGAGGTTAATTTTTCTCACTGTTCTAATAATTTATTATGTTCCTTTAACTTTTTTCTTTTGTAAGGAAGAAAGAAATTGGAGCTAAAACCACCTAACAGTGGTCCTGGTATTATCACAAGTACTTGGTGCTCATGTTTCATGTTGATAATAATGAATTGAAGATTCAAATTACCATAAAGCTGTTCCACAGAAGAAACTCCATAATTGAAGCCAGTGACCAAAGCATTGATTTCAAAATGTAGTTATTTACAATATACTTAGAAATAGTTTTGAAAGCACTGTTTAAGTCAAATGAAGTTCTGATTTGGCATGACAAAACAGGAGTGAAATTTTGTGTTTCCTCTTATGACAGTTATGTGTCTAGTCTTCAAAAAGGAGGATTTTGAAGGAAAAATATTTCTCTGGCGGAACATAAAGTTATCTTATGTAGGAACAGATTGTTTGGCATCTGCCAGGAAACTGATAGTGTATCTTTCCATTCACATGTAATATGGAACATTTAAACGGCTTGTAAAATGGAAAAATTTTGGGCCTCAACAGCTGTTAGAAAGGGATTCCATAAATAACGTATTTTTAGCTGCATAGTAACATTTTCAGTGACAAAAAAAGCATCACACTGAGAGCATAGTCTTTAAAAGCATTATAATTTCACTTGATTCACATTCTCTTTGTGAGTTGTTTCTTCTCCACCCTCTAAAACATTTATGACTTAGTTTTTAATATATTTTATGTTTCTGCTTCCTTCCACTAAAGAATAGTTATTGCCTTGGATACCAGTTTGTGACAGATATATTGCTACTGTTATAAAACAGACTCATTTATTAATAATTATTTATTAGTTGGCAATAATTTACTTATCCAAACCCAATAGAAATGCAATCTAGAAAAGAAATATTTTGAGAATGTTATATCTTGAATAGGATTAAATGTTAAGCCTTGAAATGTTTCTTATTTAGTCACTGATAACTTAAAGTTACATGTCAATGTTTCCCATAACCTGCTTCAAGTATCTTCATTTGTATAATCCTATTAAGGAAGGCAAATCTTTAATTTCATAGTTCTCTGTGGAGAACTTTCTTCTTTCCTTTCCTTTGTTTATATTCTGGATACTTTATTACAACTCTACAAAAGAAGATGAAATTTTAAAACAAATCTGCCTAATGGACATAGTTTATCAAAGAATACACAAAAATATTTTCCTTCATATTGACTACTGTATAAGAAGAACTCAATATCATATTGCAGTCAGTGCAGTGAGACTTGATGTGATTAGAGCTTACATTAGTCAGCACTTGCATGAAGCTGTTATTTCAGTTGCAACATTATCAAACAGTGATGTTTAGTTGTGTATCAGTTACCTTTCAGTTTACGTTCAATACTCACATTACCTGTCAGTGGCTTTTTTCTCAAGCAGAAACTTTGTTATTCAAATATTTCCCAACAAAAGTCTTGGTAGTCCTCATTCAGTTCCTGACCTTCCTCACTGAGTCTTTTAAGGGTTGAGCCATTTATTCTCAGAATGTTGTCTCCATGCGATGTTGTCTTGTTTGTCATGGACCTCTCTGCATGTATCGGATGGTGAGATCTTGCCCATCCTACTCTGTCTTCTTTCACCAGATTAGAGGTGCCTTTTTCTATTCAATAAGAATGATCATCTCCTTTTTAAAAATTGGTAGTGAGAATTGCTGGGAATAAGAATTTTGCATCTTCACCTTCCTAACATCCTGATCATGAAGTCCTTGATTGCTTTTCTTAGCCATCTAGTCAGTTTTTTAAACATTCATCTATTTGTTTGGCATAATTTAAAAGTTAATGCTAACCACATAGATATTAAACACAAAAACATAGACTGTTAAGGATTAGCCAAATATGGACTAGTTCAGACAAACAATCCAAAAAAAAAAAAAAAACTCTTAATTTCTGAATGAGTTTCAATTTACCCAAATTTTATGTCAAGTAGATATTTGGCTCTTTTAGGGTTCTTTATTAGTTGTTTTTCTCATTAGTGTCATAAGATATCTAACCAAAACCATGTAAGGAAGGAAATGTTCATTTTTGATTCAGTTTCAGAGGATACAGTTCCTAATGGTGGTGAAGGGGTATTAGTGGGAGCAGGAGGAAGCTGACCATATCCCATTCACAGTTAGGACATAGAAAGTGATCGATATTGATGCTCAACTTATTTTGCTTTTCTTATTAAGAAAAGAAGTCTAGCCCTAGGTAGAGCACCACCCACATTTAGGGTTCACCTTCCCACTTTAAGTAACCTACTCTTGAAAACTCTTCCCATCCACGTGTAGAGGTTTGTCTCTCCATGGTGTTTCTAAGTTCTATCAAGTTGATTTATTTATTGAGATGCTGGAAGACCATGTGTGTGCGAGCAAGCACTCAAGCAATGACCTATATCCCAGTCATAATGAATTATATGTACATTTTGCCTTTCTTTTTATATTTTCACTCTGTAGAGTTGTCATTCTAGACCATTTAACATATATTGATCCAAAGTTTAAATTTGTAGCATCTTCTTTGATTCCAAGAAACTTGTTATTGACAGGACTAAAGCTAAAGATGTCTGCTTGAATAACACAACCTGTCTAAATTTGAAGACAACTATGAGCAGACAGGGCACTTGTCTCTCAGTGATGACTTATCTCCAAAAGCATTAGTCATTGAAATGTTAGCATAATGTTTATGGTTATATTTCCCCATGGCTTCTAAACATTGTATCAATGTTTTCAATGAAAGAACTCGATGTGCTAGAACAATCTCCCACATCTTCATGTATAATTGAAAAATTTTGTATGAATTTGTTTAATTTTTTACATCCTCCTGAACAGATAACATTATGAAATGAACATTGATTTTGTATTAGAATCAATTTTTAAACATCATCAAAATAAAATTAACACTCCAGTTCAGCTATCAACAGCATCTACTCTAAGGAAGCAACCTTATCCTTGGAGCACAGCAGTCAAACTTAATCACCACCAATGAATCTTTCTATTAAAACTTCAAAGAGCTCAGAGTGGAGCTCTATAGATTTGGCTAATTTATTCCCATCACAGTCCTGAGGCTCTATTTCCATGCATAATTTGTATTATGTTTTGAGATGCTTCACTTTTAATCTTTGGCATTTGAAAGGTTCAGAGTGAACATACCTCTAAGCAAAGCAAATGTCTCTTAAATTATTCATACTCTAAGGTACCACAAAACTCTGCAACATTTTCCACTCAATAAATATTTATCTAGTAACTGTGATCCAGTTTTAACTTATAAATGAGTTGGAGTCCAGAACTTGTGTTCAAAGATATGAACATGTTTTCCTTTCTATGCGGTGCTGTGTACATGGAAGGAAAACAGCTGAGCTTCCATCAATATGTCCATTTTCTAGGTTCACTATAGAAATGGACTTTAGTTACATAAAGTATAAAAGAGGAGCAACTGGTAGATACTGAGCCTTTACTATCCTGAGACATCAGAGCCAGGGTACTTCCAGGTGAAAATAAGAGATCATATTTCTGCAATGTGCTTTCACAAGCACATTTATTAAAATTCAGTTATTTAATGCAGAACAAGAATTTGCTCTTCAGCCAGTATATGGCAGTCAAGAGTTCATATAGTCACTTATAATCTCTTGGTGGGCAGCTAACTAAAATGGTCTATTATAGTAGAATTTCTTAGAACCTAAACCCAATATTTCTAACATTTCTCTGGGGAAACATGTCTCAGGCTCTTACTCAGAACTGAGAGGTTGAATTTGTGCCTGTGCTTGACCCAGCTATCACATTATAGATCTGTTTTGCTCCAGCCAAGAACATTTAAAAACATTTTTGTGAAATTAAATAAGACACAAAGACTAACCAGGAAACATAATTTACTGTTCTTACATGAAAGCTAAAGTTAAGGGAAATAGTAATGCTTTCTACTATGTATGTTATCTATATCTGATCTATTTGAAGAAAGGAAACAAGTGGGAAGAGAGAGAGAGTTATTTGATCCAACTGTAGAGTGCCAATTGATTACAGGATAAGCACGATTGAACTCATATTATCTACATGCATTATGCTTTCAAGAAATATTTTCATTTAGAAAATTTAAAAGGATAAGGGCTATTTTAGATATTAAAGTCCAAGTTTTACAAATTCTGGAATAGCTTTATTTTCTAAATTAATTCTATTATTGATTTGACTAAAATTCCTATTATTAATTTGACTAAATAAGTCCGGTCATAAACAAGTCCAGGGTAAATCTGACAAATTGGAACATTTCATCCATTCATTTACAGTTCTTATAGCTCAGTGACTCTCATGGAGGCTACTGACATTTCGATTTTACAGGAGAAGTCTGCAAGGAGACACACATGGGGACAAAGAACTATAGTTAAGTTCTTCTGGTTCCATGGCTATTTATCTAAGTTAGGAGTCTTTAGAGGGAATAATAAAAGTGTCCAAGCCTGAAAGCTACCTGTCACTCTTATTTTAAACATATTCTTCAAGATTAGGACCAATGGTCTTTCTGACAAAAGAATCTGAACAAGTGATTTGATGATTACTGACCAAAATGGAAAGCACACGCAAGGCACTGTTATAAGTGACTAAAATAAGAACAGATTTTTGTCAAACCATGTAAGAGAAATCATGCCTAAGATTTTTAGATAAAGTGCTCCAATAAGATCTGTATAAATGTATCAAAAATTTATTAATTTCAATAGAGATAATTATATAATTCTTCTGTCAACTGCAGGACTATTATAAATATATGTACATGTGCATACATATTTGCAGCTCCTCAGGGATGGAGAGATAATTTCTATAAAATAGATAAATGAACAATGTTTAATAAGGAATTTTACATTCAGCAAAGATGGTGAAAGAACAAAATTCTATGCACTAACCAGATTGTAAGTGGACTTTGTGTAAAGTTCTGGGAAATATATTTGAATTTAATTATGTGCTAATTCAGAGGAACATTGTCAAAAATAGAAGACACCAAGACATACTTTCAAATTCTGGTAGAAAGATTGAGGATATATTTAATGTATAAAATGAGACCCCAGGTACTGTCAAGAGCAATATCAATCAAATATATCCTCTTCTGGTATTTTGATAAGAACTGGAGCCAAAGGCAGGGCTATTGAGCTGATAAAGTTGAGTCACCTATAAGAGTTACTTATAGAGTGATCACAGATCAGCAAGGAAAGTACTGATCACCTGAAAGAAATTATGGACCTGTTATTATATACAACTCAGAGCAATCGAACATGTCCACATGGTAGGATTTTATTTGGTGAATCAGCTTTACCTTGAGAGATTGAAGTACGTGTTCTTTAAGTTGCCCTTGCTCTAACTTTCTGGAGTTCAATTCAGAACTGAATGGAAGTCAGAAGAACATTTGGATGCTTTTTTTAAAAATCCAGCTGACTCGCATAAATACATTTCCAGAATACGTGGAATCATAATTAGGAGCTTGGGCTGGATAAAGAGAAAATCCTTAGATCAAATCAAAACACAGATACTAATTTCCAGTCAGCTTACAAAACCCAAGCCCTAGGCTTCTGCTTTGTTCATTTCAGTCCCTGTCCAGAGTCTTTAACATACTGCCAATATTATTGTAAATCTTGCCATTTACAACTCTTTTAAACCTTTTAGAGGCAGCTTCTTTGCCTCTTTGCAGCTGTGGTTCTCATGCTATACCAATCTCTCTTGTTCCAGATTGCCTTCCTATAATCCATTCTTCATATTTTGGCTAAATACATTTATCTAAGTTACATCTCTGAATGCTTTAAAACTCCTCAGTCATTCTCTAGAATCTTTGTGATGGTTTTCAAATACCTTCAAGTACCATCTACTACCCAACATTGCCAGGTTTCTACATATCTCACTACCCACACTGGGCTCTGCTTATCGTCTTGATCTTCATGGTTTTGAAACACTTATCACTGTATTGGTTAGGGTTTCCTCTGCTGTTTTGTGTACATTGCCTTTGCTCAAGTTCATTCTTCATATTTTCTGTCATAATCATATGAGTATGATTGGATATATGAGTATATCCATTTTATGTATATCAACTACCCAATAACCACAATGAACAACTAAACATTGCAAGGCTAGGCATCGTTCTATTTATTTAATATGTATTACTCTTGTAGCAAATGGCATAGAAACTGTTTTTCTTGAAGTCTCCTAGAATGGCCAAAAGCTGCATGCCTGAAGTCCCACCAAAATTAGTTGCCAGTACATGACCTGAACAAGGATGATATCAATAAATATGTTAATGTGCTCAGGGGCATCTCATGAGGTCTCAACTTTGGACAAAAGGCTACAGGTAAGTTATAAGAACAGATCAGGAGAAATAGTATTTCTCAGAGAAGAACACAATAATTGATTATCCAATATTAAATAGGCAGTCCTAAAACCATATACATACAAGTAAACAGAACTATACAAACCAAAACATTATACAGACTGAGAAGTTTATATTCATGGATTTAGAAATTCACACACATACATACACATATCTATACATAAATGTAGGAACAATTAAAGAAAAAAATCAAGAATTCAAAAAGGAACAAGATGGCACATGAGATGGTTTGGAGGGGAAAAAGTGAGGAAGAAATGATATGATTATACTGTCATCTCTAAAAAAATATTGTTAAAAGGAAGCACATTGCTCCAGGTACTACTTGGAATAAAATGGCAGTTTCAAATAAGGAAAGGTATTTGTATATAAAACAATGCCTTTTGTTATAATACAGATATAAATATAATATATACATTACTGTTTATAAAAATACTACATTCATGAGAAAACAAGCCATGTGATAATCTGAACACATGAAATAAGAAACTTTAGTATTTATTTCTTTAAAACTTATCTCTATAAAATTTAGTAATATATAATAATTGCTCTCCTTTATTAAATGGAGAAATTCCACCAATTATGTTACATTTAAATGCAGTGCCTAGGATAATTCTCTATATTCATTATCACAAATATAGCATTATATATTAGCTCCGTTTTTAAATGACTTTTCCTTAGAAGACTCAGATAAGCATCTATTCACCCCACTTATAGCGTTAACAACAAGAAAAAAAAGCCATCTAAAGACTAGCTTGGTGATCTAATGAGTTTATTTGATTACTTACAAAAGAGTGACTGACTCAAAGATAGCTACCATCACTAAAATGTCTAACTCAATGTTTTAGTCAGGGTTTCTATACCTGCACAAAACCAAGAAGCAAATTGGGGAGAAAAGGGTTTATTCAGCTTATACTTCCTCATTGCTGTTCATCACCAAAGGAAGACAGGACAGGAACTCACACTGTGCAGGAACCTAGAGGCAGAAGTGATGCAGAAGCCATGGAGGGTGTTGCTTACTGGCTTGCTTCTCCTGACTTTCTCAGCTTGCTTTCTTATAGAATCCAGAACTACCAGCCAAGGAATGGCACCACTCAAAATGGGACATCCCCCTTTGATTACTAATTGAGAAAATGCCTTTCAGCTGGATCTCATGGAGGCATTTCCTCATGGGATAATTGTGATAACCCCAGCCTGTGTCAATACCAGCCAATACACTCAACATGAGTCAGGACTCACGAAAACTCGATTCCTGAAGAAGCTTCCATGAAGCTCATAGACTTATAGTTTTCCATGAAGCTCGGAGACTTATAGTTTTCAACCTTCCATGCTACAACCTTTAATACAGGTCCTCATGTTGGGGTGATACTCAATCATAAAATTATTTTTGTTGCTATTTCATAACTGTAATTTCAATACTTTTGTGAATAATAATGTGAATATATTTATTTTCCAATCATCTTAGGCATCACCTATGAAAGGGTCTTTCAGTTCCAACAGGGTCGAGACACACAGGTTTAGAATCACTGCCGTAGACAATTTCAACAGAGTCTTACAAAATTTATGAACTCAGAACTTTATAAGTTCTCTGAGCTTCCTGCATCTGAGTTCCCGTGCTTTCTTTTGGATGGACATTCAGTATGAAGAAAACATCTATGCATTAGTAACTACATTCCTTCTAAATTACTTTTCTTTTTTTCCCTTTTACTGAGAATAGAACTTTTTCTCACATAGTATATCTGATTAGTTTTCCCACTCTCTACTCCTCTCAATTCCTCTGCAGTATTTATATTTCTAAAAGTCTTTGAAGAAGTATGTCCTTTCCATGGTCAGTCATGAAGCAAATTTCTCTTCAGAGTTGGCCCACTAACCTTCCATCATTTTACGGAATAATCATTTTTATACTCAAAGACTCTCACTTCAAATTTCATGTAATGTATATACATATACATGTGCAAACATACAATAATATTTTCTACATAGTCTATTTATGACTTGACAATGTAGGTTTGTTTGTAAAGAAATAGTTAAATTCTTATGGAAATAAATATTTCATAATCTTTTAAAATGATCCTTAAGGATTCTATTTACTTGAAGCTATTATTAACAATCGAAAATTGTTTGAAGTAGTGATATGATGATCTATAACTATACCTTGTTAGATATTTTGTTCTTCATTTACAAGGATTGCTAAGCACTAGGTACATATTGTTCTTCTGAACTTACCTATTTGAACAGATCATTGATCCTAATCCTAGACTTTATTTTTTTAAGCTTAGTGCAATGATCTTTTAATGTCTTTCTTTCCATATTCCATATATCTTTTGTTTCTTCCCTTGCCCCTTCTGTAACTATTATTTTATGTACAGAATTTCAATAAACTGAAAAAAAAAAACCTTAAATTTCTTACTTCACTTTCATGTGATAATATCTATCAGTCATGTCCATAGACATCAATGAATTTGCATTTTCTGCTCTGTAACTAGGGCTGTCTGAGCTGCTGAAGAAAATCTCATTAGGGAAAGTGTACCTGGTACATTAGTGGAGCTACAAAGCCTCCTAAGATAGTTTTCTCTCACTGATACTCTTTCCACTTGCTACGATTCTTGTTAGTTAGTTCATTCTTTTCCAATCACTCAACACGCATCTACTGCTTATTAGCTTATAATGCATCAATGAGAGGGACAGAAAGACAGAGGGAAAATTACCATCAGAAATCTAGACTACTCTACTTATCCAAGATTATTTCTACTTATTTCCTAGGCCATGATCAATTCTTCCACTCTTACCTCATCTGTGTCTTAAACAAGGCCAGAAACGTGTAAGGCTTGCAAGTCTAAAAGATTCAATAGTAATGCACACTAGAAAAGAACTCACAATAAGTCAAGTGCATGTGTGAGTCGATTTAAACTGCAATCTTTATTGCACTCATCTATTCTAACTTCTACCCACTCTTTCCTGGATTTGCTGATGATAAATGAATTAAAATATTTGTGACTCAAAAACTTGAACCTCAAGAAGCAAGAAACTTACTGAGTGAGCTGATTCTCATCTGAATATTTAAATCTAAACTTAGCTGGTTTCAAATTTAAAAAAAGCAGAGGTCCTAATATTTTAGCAGATTGTGTAGACTCCAGTGGTACAATTGATAAGGTTAATCTCCACTGTTTAAAATAACACAAACACACATACGCAAACACACACACACACACACATACACCCAGAGACACACATAACACACACATGTACACACAGACACACACAAGCACACACAGACATAGACACACAAAACACACTCCTACACACACAAGCACACACACATAGACAGAGACACACACAGATACAAATACATACACATAAACACAGAGACACACAAACACAAATACAGACACATACACAAACACACAGACATACAAACATAGACACACACAAGTACACACACATACAGAGACATACACACAAACACACAGATACAAATACACACACAAACACACAGACACATGCACATGCATGTGCACATGCACACGCACACACAAATGACATGGCAATTGTTGGTGCTGAATGTAAACTAAATTTTCCAAAAACATATCACTATTGGATTTGATTTTTTCATTAATAATATAACTCATTTATTTATGAATCTACGAAACCATCTTTGATTGTTACACTCAATGATCCTTAACTGAAGAAAGCCTATTCTTGATAAAATCAGTATTCCTATCATTGTACCTCTGGAACAATAAGATAGATATTAAAATAATAATGTTCACAGATTAATATAAACAACTAATTTTTAATTAATATTTATTTAAAAAACCCACATTATATGGAAGAGGATATATATATATATATATATATATATATATATATATATATACCCTACTAGTATATATTACCTCCTAGTTAGGCTAATACCACACATTCTCAGAGATATTTGTCATTTCTCATCTATACATTTTTGTTCTTTGCTTAACACATTTCTAAGCTGGAATTCTTAATATTCTGAAGTGAGATATCAACTCAGAATTCATTAATTATTAAAGAGAAGAAACTCTGTGTGACTGATGAGATACCAAACAAATCAGACAGACTGATAAGATAATTTGACAACTATCAACTCTGCTTTGAAATTTGTGTTTCATGTTGATTTTCAGAATTTCTATTATTTTTATATTTCAATTGTATTTATATAACTACAATCTATAACCTTTAAAAGAATAACAAATGAAGACCTTAGAACTATTAATGCTTTCCCGTGCACAAATTTAATCAACTTGTGTCACTGAAAAATGATGCTTCAATCACAGTCAGGGAAAGGATGATTGATTCCTTTGTTCATGGTCACAACCCATCCTAGATCACTGGGCAGTTTCCCCTGAAGGCTCAGAAACTGCCTTATGCCTTTTGTTCAATGTTCATGATACAGCACACAGATGTATTGATAAGAAACCCTGTTAACATGTATAAAATTATCTCTTTTAGGTCATATCTTCTGTTCCATGTGTGATGTGAAAAGAAATAACTTAAGTTTCTTAGGAAATTGTGTTGCCAACTTTTAGACATTTACGTTTTGCTTTATAAGAAAACTTAAAGAGCTTGCTGCAGCTGTCCTGGATCTGAGGCCAAATAATATGCATTTTCTCAAAGCTCCCTGGTTTCTCTGAATGAATGCCACTGGAGGAGGCATGTGCAGCGTGTTCTACCACGCATCCAGCTTTTCTTTATAATAGCTTTGCTATCAAAAAGGAAATGCTTTACTTTGCTTAATTTCTGAAATAAGAGTTTCTGCTTCATATTTTGTTATATTGAATATAGTTTATCAGTTGTAGAAACAGTTTCATTTTCTATGAATTATTCTATGTTTTGTGTAGAAATTTTAAAATATTATTCTCATGGCTTTTTGTTGGATTATTTAGCTGCCGTATTTTCTAAATGCCTCTACTACCTCCAGGGAGTCATTGGCTAAGTTCAAAACTTCATTTGAATGATCTTGGTATTGTGGAGATCTCAGTCTGGTAGGATTGAAAAGTCACCCAGTTTACACTTTTTCTAAACAACATTTATAAATATCTATTCAAGTAACCAAGTCTCCCACTAAAATCCATAAAATTGGATTAAATTTAGTATTTGTTTTTATAGTGTAGATAAAAAGAATACAATAAACCAACAGATTAATGAAGTTGTTTTGTACATTCTTCAGTTCTTATTACAGGCGTACAAAGTCTTTTAAAAAACAGTAATTATTGTAGAACTTGTTAGAATAAAATTTCTCAACAGGATAAAGTTGAATAAAGCGCACCTGCTAGCAATCTAATCAAAACCTGTATAAAAAATGGAATCCAATTATTCTGACCCTCAAATTAATGCTTTTTCCACTTAAGGTGTGGCTCTCTGCTTTACAGTTTTTCTTGAGCTTTTCCAGACTGTAGGCTGTTCAGTAAATGAATTTCTCTATCGATAACATGACACAGATGTGGTCACAGGTAAAGAATGTTCTTTGCTTTCCTCCTGGGATGTACTAGAGGCTAAGAAAATTTGGCCCTGCATGTTTCAGAGTGGCTCATACTAAATACAGACTTACTGGTCCACTGACAGACCTGCCTTCAGCTTAACGAGCCTTCTCAACACAGTTTGTGAATCATGGTGGAATAAAAACAGTACTACTGCTACTAAACTAATTTCTGAGGCACCATGTTGTTCTCCCATGAGATTGCTCACATTCTGAAAGGATGCTATTGTTTTATTCCATGGCTTTCTTTGGATTGAAATGTATCCATTAACATTTGTGTGCTTTTCTTTTCCACCCATCCTTCCCCATCTCATGAAAAGCACATCGGGGTAAGTTGACTCACAACTGCTGAATGTGTTGATTTTCAGCACCATCTTTTGTTTTGTTTAGTATTTCTCTTTTTCAGTTGTAACACAAACTGCACTGCCTCTGACCTCAAATGAAATTCACAATGTGCACTCATTGATACACAGAAAAAGGGATCATTGGTTCAGAGAAATATTTACATTGGAATTACACTGGCCTTTCGGACACTGTTAGTGCTTACTTCTATGGGATGCATGCAAAGCGACCCTGAGGACTTTATTACACTAGCTCTTGAGTTGAGTCTGGCTTCAGGAGTTAATGGGAACTCGTTAAGCCTCAATTAGCACTTTCAAGATGAGCTTTGTCCCTTTGTACTGCATGTCTGAAAATGCACTTTTCTTGAGCATGTGGTTCACTTCTTCAATGGTATATTCAAGAGGGAAACACATTTGTCCATTTTCAGGATGTATTTAGCTGGAACAGGTTAAGTGTGGCATCACCTCAGCAAGATGTTTATGATGGTTAAGGAAACCCTAGGTTTTCACCAAATCTGTGCCTTTTCCAAGTGTTTATTATTTCAATGGTTATTTTTTTCGTGATTCCAGACATATTTCTCAAATAGCAGTTTCAAACTTAAAATCCTTCCCTCATGGAATAGAGAAATCACACAAGTCCCCATTGCTAGACAAAGAACTATAGGCAACTAAGGAATGCTGAGAAAAGAAGAAATATACTTCTCCAGGAAAGAGCACAGTGATTGGTTATCCAATAGCAAATGGTCATCTGGAAATCATGTGTGTGTGTGTGTGTGTGTGTGTGTGTTTGTGTGCATATGTATGTATATGGTAGAGTATGTGTATGTATATGGACTGAGCACATAACATTATATGGTCCGATGAGCATATAACATTATATAGACTTAATATGTTTTAGTTATATATTTAAAATATTAAAACATGTTCAGGTATCAGGGCATTATTGGGTGCAGATTCAGGGTTTGGGTAATAAAAATTAAAGAAAGCTGTGACACTGATAAGCAGCCAGCGAGAGAGACACAAGAGAGCTTGGGGGAAGGACAAAGCAGAGGTAAAATGGTGGACTTATATTTTAATTTCAACAAGTTTTTTTTCTCCAAATTATAGTGAAATTGAAAAATATCTTTGTCTTATAAATAAAACATAGTATTCATAAAACAAACCGAGTTTTAAAGTAACAGTTAGGCAAAATATGCACAAGATTTTTAAAGCATTTACATTGGTACATTTCAATGACTTTCAGGAAGGGAGTAGAGATTTCAGACCACAGTGTGAAATAAAAATGACATTATTCAATGGAAATTAATACAAACCCCTCCAGTTTTCAAAAGCAGCATTGCTAATTGTATTCTGCGATCACAGTCTGTGTATGTGTTTACTCCTTTTTAATGGTTTTGAAAGTGATTAAATTCAAAATAAATTGAGGGAGGAAATTATGTAAATCCCAACTCAAACTCACAAATAAATTAAATTTCTTCCCAGAGACTAGTTCCTATATTCCAGAGTGTCTAGAATTAACGGGAAAAAAGTTTAAATATGGATAAATTCAAAGCTTAGTATGAAAGTACCCAGTAACCTGACACCTACATACTCCTTCTGATACATATTATCCTTGTATGCTGTACTTTAAAAATCAGTCAACGTTGTTAATGTCGAATTTGAAACTTAAATTTGTGAAGCTAACTATATATTTAAGTAATCAGTCTTCTGAGGCATTTGATTGGGGTTTTTGATGTATTTTTTATTCAGAACAATTATGTTAATGAAGATATACATTAGCAGATTGCAGATGTTTCACAGATTAGATGGCGCCATACAGTATTCATGTATGCATACAAGAATTCCAACTCGTTTCAGATGCTATTATGATATCCATAGACTTGAGCAAGAAATACAAATTCCTTAATAGTAGAGTAATAAATTGCATCCTCATTTCCTGTGTAGTTGAGGCTGGCATCAAACTGCCAATCTTCCTACTTGTACCTCTCAAACACTTGTATTACAGGACGATGGCTTGTATATAGTATGCCCACTCTTCAGCTGAACTCTGGGAAGATTAAATCTACAGTCTATTGGATTCTAATAGATTAAGGCATTTTACAATAAATAAATCTATGAACTCTAAGAATACTTCCTACTAACACTTTATTTGGAAGACATAGGTTCTGATACAACATTAAGAACTGAACGATTAAATCATCAAATTATTTGAAATTTTTCTCAAGCCACACATTTATCTCTTTTAATTTTAACTAAGTACCTTCAGTGAGGTACTCTGTACCATAAACTCTCAAGACATGTCTTTCAACTAGGAGATGAGAGTAGCACAGGTGTACAATCACTAGGACAGCAAGTTCACAGATTCCATTTTTGTTCTATTAGCTATTTCCATCTTCCTTTGGCCAAGACATGGTACTCAATGAGAATGGCAACGTAAAGCAGTCTTCCCGTGGTGCTGTACACAGAACCCTGTTTCAAAGCCCCCTACCCCTACCCGAAAAAAAGAGTTACCATGCATAACAGTAAGGACAGAAAGACTGCTTAGTCACATAAATTTGTCAGCCACAGGAAAGGAAAGCTGGGAGATAGTATCTTCATTTTTACCCACACCAAGGAAAATGCAATTACCCTCTTATTGTTTAGTTTAGTTTTTTTTTAAAGTTTTGGATTTTGTGGCCAGATTGTTAGGGTTTAAGTTTTATTTTTTCTCCTCAACTGCTCTGATTCTAGGTAGCATCTGTTCCTGTGTTCATATGTGTCAATACACATCATAGTGAATTACTGTGGAGTGGAAATTTATTCATATGACCATATATATGTTCACTTGCACTTGTGCTAGAAAATGCTTCACATGCAGTTAATGAATGTTATCTCTTTTTTTCTTTTTTCTTTCTTTATTTTTTTGATACTTTTTTTACATTTCAAATGTTTCCCTCTTTCCAGATCTCCCCTTTGGAACCTTCCTATTCCCTCCCCCCTCCTTCTGCCTCTATGGGGGTATTCCTCTACCCACCCACTCTCGTCTTCCCTCCGTGGCATTCTCCTATACTGGGGCATCTAATATCCTCAGGCCCAAGGGCCTCTCCTCCCCCAGATGGTTAACAAGACCCTCCTCTGCTACATATGAGGCCAGCACCATGGGTCCCTCCATGTGTATTCTTTGGTTGGTGGTCCAGTCTCCGGGAGCATCGGGAGGCAGGCTAGTGGACACTTTTGCTCCCTCCATGGGGTTGCAAACTCCCTCAGCTCCTTCAGTCCCTTCTCCAACTCCTCCTTGTGACATGCAGTGCTTAATTTATTTATACCTTAAACCTTTGCTCTCTCAAACTACTATGGAATGTCTTGCAAGAATATGAAGTTACACACTTGTAATGAGAGAAAATGCTAGATAAACTCCTAACATAAGACATTTTTACATACCCAAATCAACTCATATCTTTAAAAATTTAAATTAGTAAAAAACTTTATTTAGTAAAATACCTAGGATTTATTCATATTATATTTATACATAAAGTAATGAGTTTGCTTGGGGGGATCCTGAAATTGTAATAAAATGGATAAAACTTATGGCTGAAAGATAAATATGGAGTAGAAACTAAAATGCTTTATGATTTTAAACAGAAAGAATAGATACTTATTTTGCATCAAAAAAGGAAAAAAGAAAATAAAGCAATAAAGGAAAAAAAGAAGGAAGGAAGGAAGGAAGGAAAAGAAAAAAATCTGATAATTGAAACAGGGAGAAAATCAGTTGACAGGACTAGAAATGTCCCCCTCTTTAAAGCAGAGGTAACAATGCATAAAGTAATTTCATAAAAGAAAGTTATCAGCTCTGGTTCAAAGATAGGAAAATGGCTTAAAGGTAAATTGAGGCTCGACGTCTTTCTCACATAGGCTGATCATGCCACCTTTGGCATTTATTAGTAACAGGAAGCATGTATTTCCAGTTTCCTTTCTGTGATCCATATCAGTCTTTACATTTACTCTCCTGAAACTTTCAATCCTTTAAAATAGGTACAGTTCAGCTGCGCTATACACTGAGGAAACGGAGCTATAACCAGGAAAACAAAAACAAAAACAAAAACAAAAAAACATGTGAAAATCAGGACAAAAGTTAGAGGTATAAGAATCAAGCCCAGACAATCCCATTTTAGAGACCAAACTCTCATGTATTCTATTTAAAATCTCTCTCTCTAGTCAGGTTTATTTTTCTTGGCACTAGAAGAAGCAAGCCAAAGGGGAGAAAGGCCAATTAAAGACTGAGCTAAAAAGCATAGTGCCAGTAAAAACCAAAACCAAAGGAAGATACAGTATAAATCATGAAGGGAAGAATGAAAGGTAAGGGAAATGGGAACTTAGAGACAGAGGAATAGTAATATGCCAGGTAGAGATGGCCACTCTACAAAGTGATGGACCTAAAATAATTCTCTAGACAATAGTCTGAAAATGAAGTCTTTTATCAATGACAGCAAAGTCCTGTCCACATTGAAAAAAATATAGGGAGCATGCATTATGACCCTTATGGTATATGACTTCCTGAGGAATTAATGAATTTCATTTTTCAGAGATGCAAATACAAGCACTACACTAATCATGCAGTTTTGCCATTTGATGTATTGCTCCCAAAGATAGCAATTTCAAAGAAATTTATTAACAAATAATGTTTTTGGAGTCATAAATAAAGTAGTGTTGTTTTGTTTATGGGATAACCAAAGTAAATACATTATAACAGAATCAGACAACCTGTCCATCCATCTGTCTGTCTTTCTGTCTGTGTAACTATTTTTCTAGCTATTTGTGTATCTATCTACTAATATTAAAAATGAGATTGTGAACAAATTCTTCCTTTTGAGACCAAGTGTCTAAATAATTCTCATCTGAAAATTCTTAAATTGTCTTAAAGTTTAGATATGATAGACAAAAATACAAATAAATTAGGATATTGAAATAATATAGGAACTTAAGCTCTGTGCTAACATAATAAATGTTTCCATTTAAGGAAGTTTGGCTGATAGTGAGTTATAAAATGACTTCTATTAGGAAAGTAAGAAAACACTGGGACAGGAATTAGTATGTTTAAATATCTACTTGCTGTTACATGGTCTTATAAGTATTGTCACATTTCTATAACTTCAACTGAGTTTATCTATAACCATCTGTAGGCATGAACTTAAACTACCCATAAAAAACTTAATAAGTAGCCAGAGCATATATAGTACAGGCATTTGGTCATCTGGTTAAATTTGACTGAATATATTGCATATGCTTAAGTCTCTGTCCTGACAACCTCTCACAATTTAGACTGTCAAGCCCCATAGGTGAGTTGTTGTTTTTTAAGCTATTTAACTATGTAACTCTAAATTCTGGCCCTCTTCAAATCTATTATACTGTCAGTAACCAGCATAACCTTATAATGTACACACCATGCTAGAGCCCTGTGCATGCAGCTTCTGATTGCTTCTGCTAGCACTCAGAATCCTCTGCTTATAGCACCCCCATGCCTGTGATCTCCATGAGCTCCTGACTCTTCTAGTTCCATATGCATCACTCCATTTCTCAAGATAGTCCAGCCTTGATTGTCTTCCTCGCCCAACACTTAATTCCACTCCTTTTACTTGAAATACATGTCATTTATTCTTCTTGAGATGCCTCTTATTTTTTTGAGAGCATGAATTCTCATCTCACTTAAAAATAATACTGTTGGTCAAATTATGTCTGTTATAAGGGAACTTCCCCAGAGACTAGAGAAAAGGTGATGACCTGTCACATTGATTCCTTGGCCATACATACAATTGCTTTGGATTATTTTGTTTATCCCTATTTTTGTGAAAAGGTCTATGTAGCCCAGGCTGAACTGAAATCCATTCATTAATTAGCCCAGACATGCCTCAAACTCCTGCCTTAGGTGTCAAAGTACTAAAAACACAAGAATGTACTATCATGTCTGGTTTGTTTATTTTAATATAAGTCATATTAATGTTTGATTCTCATTGAAGTCTATGATCTTTGAAATAAGGGATTCATTCAACTGTATTCTACACGAGTTAAACAGATTATAGCACACTGCAATATATAAACATAAGATGATTGACTGCCTAGCTAACTTTCTTAGCAACACGTCATACAAAATCCCAGCTCCAAAGCACACAGAGAAGGCAAAAACAATTTATAAACTACTCAGATCAGTAATATGTTAAATAAGGAAGTAGAAAAGATTGTTTAATACTATGACACCTATTAAAAGAAATATATATTGCCTTGACATCAACGAGGAGGAAAAAAAAAAAAAAAGAACTAGGGCTAGGCATTTATCATATATGATGCCATGAGGTCCATGATCCCAGCATTAAAAAAAAAAAAAAATGAAGTGAATAGAACTAACAAAATAAAATAAGAGATGAGGATGAGATGGGGGAAGGAAAAGAAAGAAAAGGAAAGGGGAGAGTGCAGACACACTGTTCACTATCTTAAAAACCGAGATAAAGTGGCTTTGTGACCTGAGGCAAGGGGGCATGTTTGTTGTCTAGGATAGCAGAGGTGTAGCTCAAAAGTGTCAGAAGAAAAGTTAAATTCCCCTTGATACATGCCCAAATTGTCCACAATTGTCCTAATTGAAGAGATTTAAAGAAAGAATACTAATGTTTCAATTTGGACATGGTCACTTAGCAACAATAAAATAAGCAATTAAAATATATCATTGCCTATTATTTAATCTAGATAGGGAGAAATACTGAATTGGAAGGGTCCTGGTTTTACTTACATATCACAGATATTCTTGATCTTAATTTTCTTTAGAATTTTTATTTTCATTTTCATTATGTGTGTGGCCATGGGGTTATATACAGGTGAGTGCAGGTGTCTGCAGTGGCCAGAGGTGTCAGATTCTCAGGAGCCTGAGATAGAAAGCTTTGTGACCCATCTGACATTTTTGCTGAGAATTTAACTCAGGTGTCTGGGAAGAGCAGACAGGGTCTGGACAGATGGGCCATCTTCCTAGACCCATCTCTTGTTCTTTTTACTAGAAAATTTTGCATATCATAATTTCTAGGGTACCCAGCCTTTATTCCTGTTTAAAGATCAGACTTAGGCTGCATAGGCTTCCTTCTGCCTCTCTATATGATGACATACAAATTCAACATCCTTGCATGCTCACCACAGTGTGGGCCTTATTAACATGTCACATCCCATTACAGAAATCTGTCACTGATGGCAAGAGTCCTAGGACCTTAAAAGATATAAGTACATTCCTTACTGCAGATGAGAATCCTGTTCTTAAAATGATAGAATGACTTGGGAGTTTTAAGCATTCAAAACATACTCATACTGTATTTGTCCACTGCTTTTTTTTTTTTTTTTAAAT
Organism: Rhynchomys soricoides; assembly: GCA_019843965.1. Lineage (NCBI taxonomy): Eukaryota > Metazoa > Chordata > Mammalia > Rodentia > Muridae > Rhynchomys > Rhynchomys soricoides. Next base: position 3,901,484 of record JADRCH010000124.1, read on the forward strand.
TTTCACACAGATAATGACAAGTTTGTGCATGTTACTTCCCTGGAAAGAAAGATCAGTCAATATCCTTGAAAGTCTCCTCTAAATCTGGGCGCTAAGATTCATCATAATCATACCTGCAATGACGTGCACTAGATCCTTGGGGAAAGGATGATTAACCACTAAATTCTCTGGATAGGAAAGGGAAACAAAAAGGATTCTTTTAAGTCCTAAGTAAAAAGGTAGTAGTTGGCAAAGTGAACTATTTCTGCATGAAATGGTCATAAACTCATTCTAGAACTGAGGCTTGCTATTTAAAAGGCTGAATTCCAGTTATGGGGAGAAAGCACTCTGGAATATAGAACGCTCAGTGAGCTGGTCAGGCACTATCAACGTTGTTGGCTTCCAATCTGCTTGTGCTTTGTTTCATTTTGGTCCTGGAAATTCACACCAGAGCCTTGTACATGCAAGACAAGTGATCCACTACTGAATTACAATCTGAGCCTCTGATTTCTTGAGACAAGCTCATTGTGTAATCGGGAGGAAGACAGGCATACACAAATGTCATAGGTTCCAAATCGGTGGTATTTTTGCAACAGACAAACTGATTTGTCTGTTTTTATAAAGACTTCAGGCATTCACTATTTTTTTTTTTTTTTTGGCTTTGAAAAAAACTTCTCATAAGAACACTCATCCTCCCTGCATTCAGTGAGCTCCCTTAGTATTTGTCAACAGATCATCACGTTTACCACTGCCCATGCTACCTCCCAGCATTGATTTTCTCACAAGTCACCGTGTTCAAATAGTTAAAAATAACTGATACAACCCTTGTGTTAAGGTTAAGGTAGTCTGCCATTACTCTCCTATTGTGTAAATCCAGGTAAAAACCAAGTTAGTCACTTCTATAGTCTCAAATCCATGACATTAAAGTCATTGTTTTGGATTCAGCCATAGCAACTGGATATCTGGGGCAGATTTGGCACCTTTGTCTAATTCTTTGAGTTGTGCTTCTGAAAACTTGCTATGAAAGTTAATGATTTAAGTGAAATCAAGAATGTTCTTAGAGACTAGATTGCTCTGTACATTTCAACACAATCATGTCATATTTTCTATTCATCAAGAGAATAAAACTTTTCGGCATTCAGGTAGCATTATAACTAGAGTTTTATCAGTGACCTCAAACCAGATCAAAGTCTTGAACTCAACTAGAACCACTACTATTCAGAGAGAAAAGAAATAGTCAAAGGGAGACAAGACAAAGTAATGCTTGCACTCTTCAGACATAAAATCTAAACATGGTCCTTGTACGAAGAAAATATCAAAATACATATAAGCAACATTAAAACATTATGGAACACAATTATCTGAATACTCACTAAATGTAAATGGTGTTTGGCATTCCGTTCAACATTTGCAGTCATTAATAAGCAAAACTGTTAGGGTCAGATGTGTGTCCACAAGTTTAAGCTGTTATCTGTGCATACTATACATTTGGATGCTTCCGTGCCTTTGCTATGTCTAACAAGGATTCTCTTGGAAACCACATCCATATTTCACTTACCTCACTGAGCACAAGTCTCAGCTTGTAGCATATGCAAAACACAGGGCAGTTGATACCTCATCACTCTTCTATAAATATATCTGTCACAGTGAGACTAACTCTCTGGAAATAAGACTTTCAGCGGGGTGTCACTGGGAAGCCCAAGGGAATTGGATGATGGGATAGAAAGCTACATTTAAGACTGCTTGTGCCTTCCCCTGTAGATTCAGAATATCCATGATTCCAAACACATTTCTAGCTGAATAATAGTTTCTATGCAGAACTTGCCTTTGCTGTCTCCTCAACTCATATAACAGTTAACTTATATGTCTTTTAATTTACTAATGCCTTCAACTTTTTCTTTATCCCTTATTAGGTTTCCATGTATTTTTTTAAACGTCTGTTGAAAATCACAATATATCTTGTACCTGAAGGCATTCTCTCATATAATTTAAAATATGAATCTTCAATACTAAGTAACTATTAGTATTTGGAAATAGACACATGCTTTTTCGGGGAGTGTATCCATGATATATTTGCTCACATGAAAGGCATACATTAAAAATAAAACAATTATTATGCTGCAGTTTCATTTTATTGCATACAAGAGTATTCATATTGGAGGTACCTAGAATATGCTTCTCAATATATCTCCAGATGGATATAATGGCTTGAGATTACATACAAATAGATTCCACTATTTCAGTTGTGAATTATCTTAAGCTGATTTTAAATGTGGATATCAATCCTAAATTCTTAGGGGGCAATGAATTCATGTAAAGGGTATAGTTATAAGAAAGAAGCACTTACTTTCACTAATGTATTAGCCTTTCATTGGTAAATAGTAGTGATTATGAATTTAAATCTTTGGTGAATTACACACTTCACATTGCTTCCTAGTAAAAGAAATCAATTTATATTGGTGTAGTCCTCAAGTGTGGCCTGTAGTCCTCAGCTGTCCTTGAGAAATCAAGAGATCAGGGAGTAGGTAAGCAAATAGCTGTTGAAGCAAGTGTGGGAGCTTGGGTGAACCCCAAGATTTCACTGCAGTTCACTCATTTAGAAGACTTAAACTGTAGACCACAGATAGCAAAGGTTGTTTTACAGTGTTTTGTTCTTGCCTTAAGAGCATGCCTTATCTCCTGTGTACCCCAAGTCTAGAGCTCCTCGGTTTCTTCTTGGCTTGGCATAACCTTCATTGCTATTCACTTTTATCTTACTATACATTCTTTTTTTTAAGCAATATATGTTGTATTTAAGTATGTATCAGCAAAAGCTTGAGGTGGAGGTCTTTCTATAGGCAAAGGATCCAATTCATTAGCTTATGTTCAGAACTTCAAAATCTTTGAGAAAAGGAACTAACTTCTAAAATAGGATGTTGTCTCAGAGGTCATGTTTAACGTAAGCATCATGAAAACTGACTAAAACCACCACGGATGGTGTGTCTCAACATACAAGCCTTGCCTCCACCGCTAAGAGAGTAAGTAATGGAGAAAGACAGATAGAAGTGTCAAATCTTATCAGTGCATGATTACATATGAATATGTGACCTGTACTCTTACTAAAATGAAATGATATTGGCGATAACACTCTTCAGCTTAGTTGATTAATGGTATTCAAATCTTTGTGAATCAATGTTGGAGACATTTATTTTTAAATACTAATGTTTCACTCAGTGAAATCAAAAGGGAATTTCCACATGATTCAAAGCAAAGAGGAATTCAGCCATTCTGTATTCCCCTCGCATTAAACACTTGTAAGGACTTACTGTGCTTTAACAACAACCACATGCATCTTTTCTATACTAGCTAACTAGTGATCTTTGCTGTGCTTCAGGCATGAACTTCTTGAAGAAGCTCGCCGGAAAGGATTGCCCTTTGCCCAGTGGGATGGACCTACTGTGGTTGCATGGCTGGAGGTAAGCAAAACTTAAGCCAATCATTGGTACTATGGCTGTTTAAAGATAGGTAAAGACTGGTTTCTGGAACCACAGCTTCAGTTCCTCCAACTCCTCATAAAGGAAACGCGTGTTTGTCTATGGACTTTTCAGCATTGAGATAGGACTGATTATTCTTGTGTTGGAGTAAGAAAAGTTAAGAAAAAGTGTAAAGAAAAATTATACCCACATTCTGCCCTCCTTATGGGCACTAGCATAGGGGAAGAAATAATTACTGACATGTGTTGGAGGGTCTTTTGAGGAAATATCAGCACCTGCCCATCACCTCTCATCAGTAAGAAACAAACAAACAAACACTTCTTTTCAGGCTGTACTAAACGCTGATGAACAGTCTAATATACTCTTCCTTAGAGTATAATTTATTTCCAAAATAGCTATATATTGCCTAAGTTGAGACATCTATGAATAGGCAGAAGACTATCTATCATCCCTTGTCTAAATCACTTGAGCATTCAGGTTACTTTTTGATTATTAAATAGATTTATTAATCAATTAATTAAATTTAGTTTGATATAACAAGAACAGCATTTAGTGTTTCCTCTACAGTACAATATTACAGATAATAGGGCAATATTTGATCTTGGTGGAGGACAGCATTCTGACAGCGAGGAAAGGCATGTTGGACCTCAGGTTGGCTCCATGTAGCACACCAGTAGTATTGCTTGACATTTGAATTCAGTTTTCTATTCACAGCCCCTACTGTACCTGATGTCAAAGGACAGCATTGAGGTTTGTCCTGCCTCCAAGAAATAGCATACATTGAAATAATCTGGGATTATAAAATAACTTATTGTTATTATATTATTATTATATTATTATTAAATTATATAATTATTATTATATTAAATTTGGAGCTAAGTAGATAGCCAATGAGGGAAAACTAAAGCTTATTTTGCTTTAAAACTGTTGTCTTTGATTGGTAGATATAAAAATATGCTTTTCGGATTTTTTCTTTTACTGACTGAAAATAACCTGTGTTTTCCTGTTGTTATATTCATTAAAAGCAATTAATTACTAAATTTACTACTAGACAAACAATTTAAAAAAATCTCACCCCAACAAAGGTATTTCTTGTGCAGATACTATACCAATAAAATGAGCTATGTTTTGACAGAGACTTGGTTGCTATTTTAGTAAGGGATGAGCAAATCCTTCAGAAAAAAAAAAAAAAAAAAACAGATTTACTGACACTAAGGTGCTAAGAAATGACAGCCAGTGGAGCCAGAGCTAATTAAACCTATCCTGGGTGCAGAAATTGCTCAAATGCATTTCCTAATGTGACTCAAATGACAAATAGAATAAGCAAGAACAGGTATGCTGAGCCTGTGAATTGGTATTCATAATTCTTAGGCTCTTTCCTTCATCCTTGTGTGGACAGTCTATAAAGAATGTAGACTGGGAAGGAGTCTACTGCTTTTCACATAAATTATCTATATCAAAATTCTATACCATCTCATCACAGATGACACTTGTAAAAATTAATAGACAATCTTTGTGTAATATTAACCAGAGTGGAAATTCGGGCATATTAGAAGACAGCTAGGGAATCATTAGGGAACAGTGAAGGTATATGATGCTGAGTTACCTTGAAGAGTTTGAGTTTATGAAGCAAGAAAGATGGTTGACCATCTGTCACCTCAAGTGTCCTTGTCAATATAAGGTTGATTCCTAGGTGACTCCCCTTCTGGAACACAGAATAGCTTGTATAATTCCTATATTACATCTGTATATCCTGTGTTTGATTTTAGCCACAATCCAAGCTACATTGATTCAGATTTGGCATTCTGTTCATTGTCTCTTGCCCATTATAGACTTATGATTTTGTAGGACGTATAGAAAGAAAGGGTGTCTGTATTAGTTATCTATTCCTGCATAACAAATTATCCTCAAACATGGATATTTTTCTCACTAATTTTATGGGTCAGATGTAAGTACTTGAGTAGAAAATTTGGTTTGGCTAAGGTTTATCCTTTGGTCAAAATCACAAGGCTAGCAATAATGGACCTTGTCTCAATCCCTGACAAACTGTCTCTGCACTCAGAATTTAAAAGGAGAATTATAACGTAATCATTAAAGACTGTTCAAGCCACTTACCCAATGGATTTATAGATAGCTGTTCTTTTCATTATATGTAGGAGAAATTTGACGCCTGTCCAGTTAAGAGCTTAAACTTTAATGTTTCAATTTCAAATGAATTCCTGCCTAATTGTTGTTTGGAAAGTATACTCAGTGTCTTTATGTATCTCCGGTCAAAAATAATAGAACTTATCTCATGGAGAGCATGGACAGCAAACCAATTTACATATCCAAGATAACCTTGAAGACCTCCTGGAAGATGCAAAATACACTAAATGATGTATTAGTTTTCCGGTTGGTGTAAAACTATAAGTAACAAAAGCAACTAAAGAGAGAGAGGGTTTATTTTTGGCGGTGCAAGTAGCTTCTGGACTAGAAGGCCAGTGGGGGGCTGGAGGGGACAAAGGTAGGACTGTGAGTCAGGCGATCCAATGCCCCATCAACCAAGAAGCAGAAAAAGAGAATGCTGATGTTCAACTTGCCTTCTGGATTTTATCCATTCTCAAAATCCCCACCGATGGGTTTTTCTACCCACATTCAGCATTGTTTTTCTTACTCCATTGCACCCTTCCGGACAATTTATCACAGGCATTCCAAGAGGTGTGTTTCACAGGTGATTCTGACACCCAATTACGTTGTAACAAAGATTCAACCATCACACATACACACTACTACGGTTATTCTAAACTCTGTATTATTTTTTGTTTCCTTCCAATTCAACAGCTCTGGTTGGGAATGCCTGCCTGGTACGTAGCAGCATGCAGAGCCAACGTGAAAAGTGGTGCCATCATGTCTGCTTTATCGGACACTGAAATCCAAAGGGAGATTGGAATCAGCAACCCTCTGCATCGCTTAAAGCTCAGATTAGCCATCCAAGAGATGGTTTCTCTCACCAGCCCTTCCGCTCCTCCGACGTCGCGTACTGTGAGTCAATGTGCGCCCCTCCTTCCCATGATGTTGACCACACAGCAGCCTAACCCCACAGAGCAAAATGTGGCAATGCACATTTCAGTGTCAGGATGAATTATTATAAAGAGATGTGACTAACTCCTCATTAACTTCGCTGCTACTTTTAATTGGTTTTCAGTTGAGGAGCTCTGATTCCTATCAGTCTTGAAAGCTGCAACCAAGACAGACATTGGTGCTAGCATATAGATGATTGTTTAGATTTTTTTCCCATGCTAAAAGACCCCAAAGCTTGCTGTTTTTCAGAATCTCCTTTTCTTTTTAACCCATCATCTTTTTGGGACTATCCCAAAGTGTCACAGGTTACTGAAGAAGCATTGCTTAGTTTATTACTGATAGGAAAATTTCATGCTTAAAATAACCATATATGATTTGTTTTATAAATACAAATTGGATTCCTCTTCTTCAAGATGTGCCACCCATTTATAAAAACTCTTTAATGATTGTATCCATAACGCAGCATTAAAAAATAATATTACTAAAAAAAACCCAGGCATTCATAATTACAAATACAGTCATCGAGAAACAGTCTCAAGTGATGTTTTATTCCACTATTGAGTAACTTTTTGCTGATAAATGGATAATCTCTACTGTGAACTAGATTCCTCCACCCCACCCCTTAAACAATATAACATGTGGGAGAGTAAAATAAAATCAGTGGTGCAGCTTTCAGGCACAGAACTGACTTCAATGTATTTTTGAGATGACCTTAAAGAATTTGATGCAAGCCTATCATATTTACACCACCTCCCCACACACACCCCCAGTGTACTGGAGTCTAAAGCCAGAAACTCATGGTAAGATTTCAAAGAGCTGTATATTTCTTGTATAATTACATATAAGTTACTTCAGTACAGTTTAAAAAATATATATATGTGGTTTCTACTTAGAGTGCTATTTCAAATAGATAAAAATTCTTACCATGTGAGCTTGAGGATAGAAATTTCAATACTCAGACCTAGGTCAAAAGCTGGGTGAGTTTGATGGCATGCCTGTAAGCCTGGAACTAGGAAGCAGAGATCTGAAGTAGGAGAGGGAGACTAGTTAAACTTCTAACTTCCTAGTTCAACAAGAGAACCTGCCTCAGTGAGGTGGGACACCATTAAGGAAGATACTTAAGGCCTAATTCTGGCCTGTATTTGAACATCTGTCTATGTGTGTGCATGTGTGCACGCGCGCACACACACACACACACCACAGTCGTTTTGTCAAACATTCTTCCCAGTAATACAGAGGATTTAAACTATATATGGCTCAGAATTCACAAAATAAAAATAAGGAAAGAAGGCTTATTGAATGGTGATTTCAATATGAAATTGCTTAATTCCTACGAGGGAGACAGAAACAGAGTAGGGAAAATCACAATCTTTTAAATAACAAAACTTTCTGGAGAAGAAGTTAGCATTTTCATTACATTTTAAGTTAAGATATGTTGGAGCTTTTTATTACTACTTTGTAATCTTTCAAAATTAATAACAGCATAAATATATTCTTCAAGTATCAAAATAGAAATTTCATTGTTGCATGTCTTCTAAAATTTATATAAAATTTATATAAACAACACTTCTACTATATAAACATAAAATGATTTCTATTAGTTAAAAAATTAATTTATTTAATAATGCCATTAGGTATAAAATGTGTACGTGTACATATACTGTTGCATAAAATGTGTTTATGTGCATAGCAGTAATTGTAAATTGGGAATTTCCTAACACCTTAATCATCAAATTGTGTTGCCATTCCTCCTGCCTTAGCCTCTGGTTACCAGCTTGCTTATATTTAAACCTTTTAAATTACTAGTACACTTAATAGTTCAGTAGGTTTTCTAGCAGTTGTCTGAGCTTTCTAGAATGTTTTCAATGTTTCCACCAAATTAAAGGTGTGGCTGCCTTTTTACTAATGAATTAAAGCCCTTTTGTCACAGGGATCATATGTATCAGGCACTATACTCATACAAAAGGCATGTGGCCAGCAAAGCTGTGCCTCGTTCAAATTTAATCTTCTACATTTATTTTCTTCCTTATACTCCACCTTCATAGACCCATTTACCTAGTGATATTTCAAGTGTAATTTGCTTTACAAAACAAAACTTTCGTATGCAATGCTATTCAAAACTATAATAGGAGGCAGAGGTGAAAGTAATCCCTGTCAATGAGCTGTGGGTTTGTTTGAATGAAAACTGAATAAAACAGAAGAATGATGGAGGATGGCTCCTAGGGTAGACCTTGGTCGTGCACACATATGTGTACACACGAGCACAATCACCTGTATGCCCCCCCCACACACACAACTTTAAGATCAGAGTTCCAGAAGATTTAAATTTGAAATTTTAAGTTAATGCCCTATATAATTTGCTTATAAAAGGAACAGTACTTCAAAATGATCTAGATATTAACAAATTTTACTTTGAGTAAGATACTTTGTAGGAACATTCTGAGGTCTGGGTAGTTGAGTCATTATATTTTGACAGCCAGAGAACTTGCTACTTCTCCTGATTAACTATCATGGGTTATTAAGGTAATGTAGCATTTATTTTTCTGTCATAGCTCTTTCCGGGATGATTTAATTAGGTAGGGACGGGAATTCTTAGCATCCGTTAGGAATTTTCCTCCCAAGTCTCACTTAATAATATTCTGTAAGTATTCTAGCCCATCCTCATTTAAAAAGGGGGAGCAAGCCAAGGGAAGCACAATTTAAGGAGGTACGCAGTATTAGGTGTCAAACCTGCATTTCCATAATGTTAAAAATGAGTACTTCCTTAAGTCTAGCCCCATAACATATCTTTCCCTCCTTATTCTATCCTGCCCTTGTGGTATGATTTAAACTTTTGCTATTTTTCCAGTATGAAATATATAATTTCAGTTCTGATTAAGACATGGAGAATCTGACATTCAAAGGTATTTTGGCATCATTTTGGGAAATTACTGAAAAGTGGCAATACAGGATTCTAAGCTTGCAACACTGTAGTTAGTAAATGCACTTGTGAACTCATTAATCACCTGCTAGAGGATGCTGGCCGCTAAGAAGGCTATTAAGTTTTGTTCCTTGGGTCACATATATTTGGGTATTGAGCATAAACTGCTTTGGTGGTGAGCTTCTCAGAGAGTCACAGATTCTTTGAGGTCTGTCACTTGTACAAATACTCTTGGCATGATTTTTACCCTTGTTCTCAATGTCTAGGATCATTTAGTTATTCATAGCCTCCTAGATAAGATGTTCACCTCCTCTATACAGTCTTGGACCTTTAAGTGACATAGACTCAGATGAGAATGGAGTCCTCTATGGTGGGAGAATGAAGAAAGCAAACTGATTAATTTACCTGCTGGATGTAGGCTTGATTACTAAGACCTTAAACCAGAGCTATTCTGGAATGGTAGCACATATATTTAATTTCAGCTCTTAGAAGACAAAGTTTGAGGCCAGCCTAGAATACATAATGAGTTCCAGGCCAAGAGAGAATACATAATGAGATACTGTAAACAAAGAAACCAACAAAAAATCAAAAACAAACAACGAAAACCCCAAACATCAACTTCTGTTGACCTGAAAGGACTGCATAGAAGATACATTTTGGGTTACTTCACAATATTATACGACAAGAAATGTTCTTCAAACTCAAAGCATCGTGGGGTGGAGAAATGGTTCATTGCTTAGTGTGCTTACTGTATAGGAATGAGTTTATGAATTATAATGCAAGCAATCGGATAACAAGCCAGGCATCCCAGACATGTTTGTAAACTCCTCCAGTGAAGTGGACAGAGGGAGAAGAATAATTGGAATGTGCTGGCTTCCAGTCTTGCCAAGAAGGCTCAAGCCTCATGCTCAGGAAAAGAGCATGCCCTAATAGGAAAGATCAGAAAGGGATAGACTAAAATGTTCAGAACCTTCTTCTGAACTTTGCACATGTAGACAGGTACTCCCACCCGCACAGACACTGAAAACATGTTCATACATCACACCCACTCACACTTGGTTCCTACACATGCCCCCAAAAAAATCAATAAAAGCACATTTTAAAAAGCCATCTTCACATGAAATGTAACTTCTGAACATGCTGCTTCTGGAAGTATGGAAATTACATTTTCACACATTGTCCTGGAATTATACTCATTTTGTAAGTACAGATAAAAATATAACTCTAGCTTCTAGAATCTTACCAATCCCAGAATACTTTGCGTGCTGACCAGTGCAGAATTTCAGAGTACCTGTGAAACAGTTCTGCTCCATTAAGACATAAAACTGATCAAGGCCCTCATACAAAAGTAAGATCATCACTATTTGGAATCAGAATCTATAGAGAAGCTGCACAATTCAGAGTTAATGAGAATTTCGATGACATGAGTAGCTCTTGTATTCTAAATGTCTTTCATAAGTGGGTAATTTTATTTTATAGGAAAAATTGGCTTGGTAAAATTCTGAAGCTGTTAAATAGGTTAATTTTGTGCATATATATGACATCTGGCCTCTGTAAATTTTCTGATTTATTAGAATTATAAATTTTTACTATATAAATCTTTGTTATAGAAATATGTTTGCACATGTCATATAGATTATACATACATGAATAATATGTATGATTCACTGATATATAATTTTGTGAGATTTCTCTTATATAAAGTAATATTTGTTTTATTTTATATATCATTATTTTAAATTATTTCAAAATTATATCTTTATATTCCTAAAAATTTAAACATTGTATTAGGTAAATTAAAGAAAATTCCAGGAGTAACATGTGATATTTTGGCATTGCCTTTGCTGCTCCTTTGAAAACGAGGAACTAGGAAGTTTCATGACTTGGATAACTTTGTATATAGATTTGCTAGAAAAAAGAATGTGAAATTTGATGTGAAGTGGTTTTCAATAGGAGGAACCTTAAATAATATCATGATCCTTATGTTAATAGGTAGATTTTAGATTCAAATCATTGATTGTATGGTATAGAGCACTGATACCAAAGATTATTTTGTTGGAAAAGAAAGGAGAGACTTTCTACAAGAATAGTTCATTGTAGACAAAGAATTACAATCCAATCTGTGTCCCAGCATAGTGTGAGTGTAACTCTGGACAAAGCTCTTACCTTGCATGCAGAAGAAAAACGTGTAATAATGGCATTTTGATTACTTTTATGTTCCTGGAAAAAAAAAGCAATGAAAAATAATTTACTTTGTCTTATAATTTCAAAGAGACATAGGTAATTATGGTAGAAAAGACATGGCAGCAGGCAGGGAAACATTGTGGTAGAAACCAAAAGCTGACAGACCAGCTGTGTCTATAGTCAGGCAGCACATATGCACAGAATTGGAGCCTGCCTGTAAAGCCTCAAGATCTGGCCATAGTGACTCAGTGGTCCACTGAGACTCTACTTCTTAAAGTTTCTACCACCTTCCTATACATTGTCAGCATAGAGATTGAGTTTTCACACATTTGAGCCCATGGAAGATATTTCACTTTCAAACCACAGCAGATGGCACTGAGATAACAGCTGAAAAATAAAGAAATGAATGCTTTGAAATTTATCAGTATTGGTGAGGCTGAGAAATGCCTTTTTTTTAAATGAACAGTATCTGGAAATGATGGTTCAATTATTTTTCTTCTCCAAGAATTCAAGGAAAAATACATTTATTGAATTAAAAAACAGGTAAAGCTGATGCTATTTTTCAGTCTTTGAGGTGTGTTTCTTCCCCGTGACAGTCATTTTACCATTTCCAAAGGCACTGATAAATAAAAATAGGTGAATGAAATTCTCTTGATAAACATCTGATATACTGGGTCACCATGATAGAAGGCAAAGTTGCTCGTTTTACAAAACCATCAGGTTCAGATGAGCACATTCCTTAAGAATGTGAAGTTTTAACGTGGCAATTTTAGATTCAGATTCAAAGAATGATTACAAAAATGAGTATCATAGCATATCTCTATCCAATTAGTCCTTTGAACAAAAATAAAGGGGGCTTTCAGTTAGGTGTTCATGATGCATGTATAGATCACAATCAGTTTGCTATGTGTAATGCTGTTAACTGACAGAGCTGCCTCATTTCTGTCTACCCTGGTTTCCTGCCGTGGATGATATTCTTTCCTTTGGGTTCCTCATTAGCCTTCAGGCAATGTCTGGGTGACCCATGAAGAAATGGAAAATCTGGCAGCTCCAGCAAAAACGGTTAGTCTTCAAAGCTACCTTGAACTTGAACTAAACTATTTTGCTATTGAGAGAGAGAGAGAGAGAGAGAGAGAGAGAGAGAGAGAGAGAGAGAGTTACTATAAACTAAAAAGCCAGGATATGTTTATGTAGTTAAACACAAGAATAACTTATGTTTTATTTATATATTTATGTTAGTATGTTTTTTGACAATTTAAAATGAAACTGTGTTAGATCGCTATTGCTTTATATCCTAAACGTCTGTATGTTGTACTATGCAAACAGTAATGACAATTTAGTAATATTTAGGAACTTTGGAAATGCTGGTAGTCAGTGCCTCTTAGAACTTGAATGGTCAAAGGAATCTGGTTATTTAATTCATTGTAGAACAGCTCACATTGAATATTCACTTTTAATGTGATTATGTAGGTCCCTGGACTACACCATCCCCCATGTGGCCTGCTATAAAAAAAATTTATTGAAGTGTTATCTCCATTTGGTTTTACAAACACAGTTTTAAATTACTTTGAGGACTCTCATCACCAGCTTTAAAAGTGTGATGTTTTGCAGTCATTCTTAATAGGAAGGATCAAAGTTGGGCAGAGCAAGAACTTTACCTCTAGCAATTTTATTTTAAACTACTCTTACTTTATTTCTCATTTGAAATTTTGATTTTCTAGAATGGAATGCTGTAAAAGTATCAATGCAAAGTCCCATCCCAAATTGCATTTTTAATAGCATACTCTCTTCTGTTTTCTTGGTTGGCTGTTTTTGGGTGTGTTTATTCATAAACTTTGACAGAAAGATGCAGTTATTTTCTTCACTTCATTAATTTCTAATCTGTAACATTTCTGCATTATATATTGAAACACATAATCATAAGTTTTACTAAACTAAAAAATGTATATATATTTATGAGTGACCAGTTCAAATTTTCACAAAACTCATAAACTCCCATATGTTTTATGTATATTTAAATTAGAGTTAATTAAAACTCTATTATGTACTCTTTATCTGGGAAATTGAATGACTATAATATGCATATCTGCTTATATAAAAATAATTAACATAAAATTATGCTTCTAGTAGAATTTGAAATTAATTTATGTTTACCTGCTTTATTAATCACTTCCTGCTGCTAACCCAGAAAGAATCTGAGGAAGGAAGCTGGGCCCAGGTAGGAAACTCATATGCTTTAAGACATAGTTAACTATTCAGATATGAACTAGAAAATACTTGTAGGTCATGAATTTGAAATAATCACTTATATTAGTAATGAGACTGATTATTCTTAAATCAATATTATACCTAATATTATAGGTGCATCTTTATGTACCATATGTTATAACTAAGATTATTATCATTTCATAATTAGTGTATATAACAGGGTAATTTTCTTTCTTCCTCTGAAGATGGATCATAACATCAATTTCTCTGTAATCTATGTAACCACGATAGGTAATCATTCAAGCTGTGTTTCTGGGGAAATTTTACAAAGACATTTTTGGTGTCCCATATGCTGTAAGGTATCATGTGTAGTATGTGGGTGTGTCTGGGAGAGTGACAGGTGCTAGCACAGCAAGGGTAAAATGGGACCAATCCCAATTAGTAAACATCACAGGAGACAGAAATTTATAGTAAACAACCCTGTATGTGCAAAAAAAAATAAAGCATACATTTTCTTCAGTATTTCTATAAGTTGGGTAACTGGAAAACTAAACTGAGAAAATAAAATCTAGCTCTTTTATAAGAATTTTTATTTAAACATGCTATAGCATAGTGTTGTAATCAATTTTGAAACTAACACAAATTTCATAATTAAAAAATTCATATCTTTTCTATATTTACATATAATTAGAACCGTGGATTCATAGCACAATTAAGAACTACGTAGACAATTCTTTCAAATTAATATCCTTTAAATTAATATCTTTTAATAATATATTAAATTATATAATATAACAACATATGTATTTTAAATTGGAATCCTTAAAAATGAATGACCCTTTTATAAAAATTTGGTTTCATAATGATGATTGACATGATGTATATTTTACTTCTTTTTGAATGCTATGTGGCAGGAACAGTTCTTACATTACGAAATAGAATTAGCTTATCTGTCTTAGTTTTTCTATTTTATCATGCCTGCTTTATGTACATAAGTCTAAATTTCTGGTTAAGGAGTCTTCAACGTATCCTTCCAGGGAATGCTGGATATACACTCCTCTTAAAAGCATAGTGCTGACTGAAGTGTCAGCGTGCTGTCTTTCACAGTCATTATTTTTTCTCTGTTTGTTTACAGAGGTTTCAGGCTCACAGCAGACTTTGCTCTGACACAGGATCATTGGCAATAGGACCATTGATGAGAGGGAAATTGCACAGTACCTTAAAAATACAAGAAATAAAAAAATTCTACTGGTACAGAGATGAGATCTTTAGGCCTAAAACCCATACCATACATCTAGCTATATCTTTTCTATTAACAAGTCACATATTTAGAAAAACACTTACTAATTTAAAATATACAATGGCGTTAATAATTTTATAGGCAAATGTATTCAGAAATTATGCAGTTTGTTTTCTGCTAAGGAAATTAAAACACATGTAGTTTAAATATTTTATCGTCTTTGTTGATACATAGTATCGTGATATCATAACAATTACATGTAGTTTAAATATTTTATCGTCTTTGTTGATACATAGTATCGTGATATCATAACAATTACATTTCAGTCATAATGATTGCTGACACGTTCCATTTACCATCTCATTTTATTAGTTAAGAAACTTGACTGCTATAAAACAATTCCAGTGTCCGGTTTTTCTACAGACCCTGGCTTATGGAGATATGAACCACGAGTGGATTGGAAATGAATGGCTTCCCAGCTTGGGGTTACCTCAATACAGAAGTTACTTTATGGAATGCTTGGTTGATGCAAGAATGTTAGATCACCTCACAAAAAAGGATCTTCGTGTCCATTTAAAAATGGTGGATAGTTTCCATCGGTAGGTTTTCCTCAAAGAATAATGAAAATGAAATGAAACCATAAGCAATATGCAGTGCTCTCTCTCTCTCTCCCTCCCTTCCTCCTTCTCTCCCTCTCTCTCTAGACACACACACACACACACACACACACACACACACACACACACAAACAGTAGAAAGAAAATGTTTGCTGTTCACAAGGTTTGTGAATTCTACTTGCAAACGTGTTCAGGTATAATACTGAAGGATTTTCTAATGGAGAGCTATGTTTATGATACATCCCTGAACTTGGAGGTTAGCCTCTTGAGTTCTTTATATATTTTGAATATTGGCCCTCTATTGGATGTGGGGTTAGTGAAGATTTTTTTTTCCCCCCCAATCTGTAGGTTGCCGATTTGTCTTATTGACTATGTCCTTTGCCTTACAGATGGTTTTCAGTTTCATGAGGTCCTGTTTATCAATTCTTGACCATAGAGCCTGAGCCATTGTAGTTCTGTTTAGGAAATACCCCCCCCCATACACACACTCCCAGGACAATAAGTTCGACACTCTTTCCCATTTTCTCTTCTATTAAATTCAGTGTATCAGGTTTTATGTTGAGGTCCTTGATCCACTTGGACTTGAGATTTATGCAAAGTGACAAATATGGATCTTTTTTCGTTTTTCTACATACTGACTGCCAGTTAGCCCAGTACCATTTATTGAAGATGCTTTCTTATTTCCAGTGTATACTTTTGGCTTCTTTGTCAAAGATCAAGTCCATAAGTGTAGATTCCCCCCCCCCCCGGGTCTTCAATTCTATTCCATTGATAAAAAGTAAAAATTAAAAAGAGTTAGTCTTATAATGTATAACTTTATTTTTTCTTTGATTTTATATTTTGTTTTATATACAAAAGTTATATGTGGGGTAGAGAGATGGCTCAGTGATTAAGAGCACTTACTGCTCTTGCAAAGGACCCAGATTCAATACCCCACACCCATACTGGGGGTTCCAAGCATCAATAAGTGCAGTTCCAGGGGATCAGATGCTGATGCTTTCTTCTGATCTCCGTGGGCATCAAGCATGTACATGGTGCACACATATGCATTCAAGGAGAACACTAGCACATAGAATAAAATGAAATTTCATCTAAGAATAGAAGAAAATGCTTTTTTTATGGAAAACAACTGAATATTCACAGTTTCAGTATATAAAGTTACATGGTTAGTAACCATATAATGTAAGGACATGCTAGAAAAAAATAGCAGAAATTCTTCTATAAAGTCTATAGGGATCCTGATTTTTACATAATTGTTAATATTTTGGGTTATTAGCATATTTGTTTTTGAAAAACTACTATGATTATTTTGTTTCAAAGCTGTAAATATGTGGGAAAGGAAAAAAATCTCTTATTTGTGTTCTAAATAAAATGGCTTATCATGAATTATATACTGTTCGTTAAATACAATGCTATAGCCTGGTAGTCTCTACTTTAGGTGATAGAGGCTAAGTTCAAGGTATAGACAAGTCTGTTTTCTTTGGAGGACTTCCATCCTCCTGTGTGTCTATGTGTATGGTCCCTCCTCTGTAAGTACACACTCCTACTGTCTGTGACTTTCCAAATTTCTTCTTAGAAGAATATATCAGGATATACTTGGTGACCTCATTCATGTTGTTTCATTCTTAAGGGTCCCTTCTCCAAACACAGTCACATTCTGGGCTGTGGTAGAAAAAGCTTCAATGTATGTGTTTAGGGAGACCTATGTTTATAGTTCCTTTTGTAAGATTTCAGACGCTTGTGTCATATTGTTGTCAGTAAAATGTGTGCTATAGAAATGCAGCCAGTGTATGTGTACAGACTATAGAAATGCAGC
>JADRCH010000124.1:3918990-3958990 GCA_019843965.1 Rhynchomys soricoides
ATGTGTACAGACTATAGAAATGCAGCCAGTGTATGTGTACAGACTATCTAGGTTTTGTGTGTCTAAATAGAAGCCTACTGCTAAACAGTTGAACAATCAATAATAGTCATTTTTTAATTTTTCTATCATATTCTTCTACAGCCTTATTCTAATAATTACTGAATGTATCATTATTAAGTCTAATCTTTTTATTCTCCCTGGGCATCTGTGTGGTTTTCTTTTCATAACTAATGTTGTGAGCCCTTAATCACTTCCTGTCTCCTGGGATCACCATTTCCCTGTGTCCTACATGCTATGTGATTACTATTCACCAAACAAAACAAAAATAACAAGTTGCCCTAATCTCATCATCCCTACCTCCTCTGGAAATTCTCCCCAATTGCATCTCACACAGAGTGTAAGTCTTTCTTTGTCATGCCCAGATTTTTCAGATGCGACGGTATCTGCCCCTTAATTTCCAGGCTGAATTTCAACTCTACAAGGTGTGCCTCATTAGCACTTCACCTTGGAAATTTCATCCACAGTACTGCTGTACAATATATAATGTCCGTGTTGCCCTTAGAGCCCAATGTTTCATGTATTCTAGCCTGCTGTGTGTCGTGAAGTTTTCTCTTCCACGGCACCCTTTCTCAATATACTCCGGCTTGTTCTTTCTCACACACTTGTCTGTCTCAAGTGTTGTCGCTATTTATCCTATTTGGGACTCTGCTTCACTAATTAATTCACTCCCGTTTTATGTTTTCCTTTAATTAGCTAGAGAGTCAATGATTTCCTATAAATTTATTTCTGTCTCTAAAAAAGGACGTTGAGGTTTTTGGGAAGAAGTAAAACATTAATTTGCTAAGGTGTACGGGAAAAGATGCCAAGTTGCAGACAAATGCAAAACTCTCTGGAAAAAGTATGTGTATATATATGGGTGTGTATGAAATTGTGGATAATTATTTCCAAAACTATGAATACCAAATGCTTCAAATATTTTCCTATTTTAAATTTTAAATATTTTGTTTAGTTACATTCCAGTCGAATATTTTCTTTTTATAAGAATTTTTATTCTTGAGATAATTATAAGTTAATCTTTCTGAACTGAAGGGTGAAATTGTGAATGAAATTGATAAATATGCCCAACTAGAAGTAATGTACAGTTGGCCATATTTAATAACAGAATATTCTCCACCTACTGATCCATATTCTTTCTTCTCCTTTATGAAAATAGAACAAGTTTACAATATGGAATTATGTGTTTGAAAAGACTGAATTATGATAGAAAAGAACTAGAGAGAAGACGAGAAGCAAGTCAACATGAAATAAAAGGTAACATACCCTCCTTTAGTATGAATGCCTTTACTGCAGAGATTTGCACATCTCTATTCTTAAACCAAGGTCATGGATATGATGACACCACCAGGATGTATTTCATATTTTGTTCCAAGTGTTGTTGCTATTTTGTCCCCAATTATAACACAGAAAAGAATATTGACATATCACAGGACTAATCATTTTAGGGATATACTTTTGACTTTCTGGAATTAGATTTATCTTTTTGAACCTATTAATTATATATTCTGTGTCTGTTAATAATTGCTCTCAGTAGGCCTTTTTGTCAAACTTTTAAACAAATGTTGTCATTATAATTCAGAAAACAGTATTTTGTTGCTACAGCAGTTGATCCTGGTTATAGAATTTGAATTTAATTTCAGCTCTCAAATATTTTTCATGAATAGTTATCAAAATATAATGCATATTTACATAGAAACTCTATAAATATTGTCCTTCTAAAGTTCACCAGCCCACTAATAATTTTAATTCAGAATTGTGTTAAGATGCAAGGCTGGCAGTTGAATCATTCTATGTACAAAGACAGTCAAATGCAGACACATTTGAAAAGTTCTATATTTAATAATTAACCATTCTATTATTCAGTTTTGAATTACTATAACAAAATATCCAAGGTAAGCTATCTTTCAAAAGAAAAGATGAATATCCCCAGTTGGGAGGCTAAAGATCCACACAGCATAGCACAGACTTTTGTGGGCATCTCACTTGCCCTCATAAACTCATGGTGGCTAACGATGGGGAAGCAAACAGGGGTGATAAACAATTACTTTGACAGATAATATTCTGGATCTTACCAGACACAGTCACTTAAACAGCCCACTTATGAGAATTAGCGAGAGATCCACAAGAATTGCATTACTCCCTTTAAAGGGGAAGTATCCGTGGCTAATGACCTCTCATCAGTCTCCTCTTAAGGGTTCCACACTAACTTCACTCTATCATATTGGATAATCACCAGCATCCAGCACATTTGAGGACACTGTCATATCAAACTATTTGCTTACCATAATCTAGAGAAGAAAACATGATTTAAAAGCCAGTGTGCTAGATTTTCACAAATTAAAGACCATTAGATATTTCTAATCGTTAAAGGTTTTCTAATCGAAAACCAAGTGTTGCATATAAAATAAAGGCATCCACAGACCTCTGGTTTTAATAAACCATTTTAATCTGTGCATATTTTTTAAATAGGAAAAATCCTTATTAATTGTGTCTAAACACTTTTGAGAAAAAAAATTAGATATTGCCTTGGATAGGATTTCTATTGTTATGATGAGACACAATGGCCAAAAAAGCAAGTTGAAGAAAAAAGCATTTATTTGATTTACAAGGTCCATATATTCATCATTGAAGGAAATCAGCACAGATACTCAAACAGGATAGGAACCTAGAGGCACAAGGCATGGTACAGAGGCCATTGAGGGTTGCTGCTCACTGTCTTGTTCCCAATGGCCTGTTCAGCCTGCATCCTTAAAGAAGAACCACTGGCCCAGGGATGGAAAGACTCATAACCACAACAGGCTGGACCTGGCCCTCCTCCAATCAATTGATAATTAAGAAATGGCCAACAACCCGAACTTATTGAAGCATTTTTTAAATCGAACTTCCCTCCTCTGAGATGACTTTAGCTTGTATCAAGTTGACATTAAATATCCAGCACAGATATGAAATTATCAGTTCGATCCTCACTTCCTGCGACCCATGAATAAACACTTGCAAGCATTTTATCATATTGAGTGGGATAGTCCATGCCACATTAACCACTTAAAGTTAGTACAACTCTCTTTTTATCTTAATTTTCTTTGGGGCTTATTTTACATATGAATATGGCATGCATTACAGACATCTAGCTTGCAATATTAAAATTTAACACTGTTGTACTTCTATTTATGATTATTTGTCTCAGGCTTCCCTTACATTTACTTCTGTGAACTTCTGATAATTTATCTCCAGCAATTTTGAACATTATAGAAAGCTGTACTTGAATTCTATGAAGATGAATATTTGAAATGTTTTTCTGTATATACTGTTTTTCGATAAGTAGGTAAAGACACAATTGGTTTCTTCTAACAATTCACGTAGCTTGCTACCGAGAAACAAGAATGTATTTTCTCTTTGTCAAAATGAACTTCTTTGATTTTTCTTTATTTTTCCAACACCAGGAAACTGTAGGTTGTTCAAAGTATATTGTTTGACAGTTGAATTAAAATTTGGGAACTAATGGACTGAGGACAGATCCTAGAAAGAAATGTGTTTGACCTAACAAAAGATGTTTTGTTTCATGAGCAGATTTTGTCCATGGGATACCACTTTCTGGTGTGCTTTCTGAAGCATTTTTCCCAGTTAGATTTCACTTTGCCTGTTCACAGTACACGAACTTCTTTACAGCGGGATCAATCTGAAAGAGAAGAATTACTCATTAGGCCCAGTGGCAAATGTTCTGTTATTATTTGGCAGTTGCTGCTTCGTCTGTAGCTGCCCTGACTCACTGTGATTACATACAAACAACCACATATGATAAGTGGCTGAGAGTGAGATCATAAATAGCATTTGCTTCCAACAATTGATCTGATGGCATTTAGAGAAATAGCTCTCAACTCTGACTAGACTTCTCTGTTATTATCGGAAGTGCTAATTAACCTCGACATTAGAAAACAGGTTTCTGATGTGAGGAAGGTGTTGAGAACGTACTTTTAGTTTGTTGCTAAGAAACAGTTGACATTGATCTCCAGCCATTTGTCGTTTAGGTCAAGAGGATTCCTGTTAAGTATAAATGCCAGGGTATAATTTTGCCATGAAAGATATTTATAATATCATAGTTACTGTGATGCTGTTCTGAATAAGAAAAAATTATAATTAGAACTTATTTGTCTTAATCTCAGAAATGTGTTATTTCATTTAATTATTTTTAACTATATGTATGATGGGAATTTTTCTTCCTGTGTAATCGCAGAAACAAGCCAATAGTTCTTAGACTACCTAACATGAACAAGCAAGTTTATGTACACATCTGCATCTATGTAATGTAAAGTTAAAAACTGGTGATTTATTGCCATTTTTGAAGAAAGTTTATCTCTTTAATCTAAAAGAAATATGCATTTAGTAAAAAAAAAATAGTTGAACTAGTGGTATACCATGTCCACATTACCCAGAACAGGTAAACAATAATAAGGAATCTATAAATATACTAATAGTAAAGGCAGAATCAATACATTTTCAGAAAAACAAAATCTGAGACAAAGTTATATTGGAAAAATAAATATCAAAAAATTCTAGACCAAAAAAACTGTGAAGATCATCTAAATTGTAGTATGGATGCATAGCCAAAGAATGTATTAGAAAGTTATTATTATTACTCCTGCAGATAAGAATGTCCAGAGGGCTATGATCTTACACAGAATTACAGCAAATAACAACTGAAATTCGTCAATGATTGTAATGGGCAACGGAAATTAAACCTTTACATTATCTAGAAAATAATATAAGGGCTGAGCTATAGAAGACTTTAGTAAGTTAAGAATGTGCAGTTTAAGTTTTGTTAGCACTTGTGGCAGAATAATATAGCCTGGAAGTACTGTACTAAGGAGTTAGAATAAAATTTAAAAGAAAAAATATATAATTCTAAAATGGTAAGGAAATGAAAGCTAAGACAAGTATAGTTTTGGTAGATTTACACTGAGATGTCTGAGTAATGATATTAATTATATGTACCAACTAATATGGTCAAAACAGACATTAAAAATTAAAATTGTCATGCTATGTGTAGAGGAAACACCATAATATAAAAGCATTGGAAACCAGAAGCAATGGAGAAACAC
The DNA here is from genome assembly GCA_019843965.1 of Rhynchomys soricoides. Taxonomy (NCBI): domain Eukaryota; kingdom Metazoa; phylum Chordata; class Mammalia; order Rodentia; family Muridae; genus Rhynchomys; species Rhynchomys soricoides. Next base: position 3,924,144 of record JADRCH010000124.1, read on the forward strand.
ATACAAGTATTAGTCAGAGCTAATACAGGCTAATGTCAGAATGAGACCCATGAGAAAATAAATAGCACTATTGTAGAGCACAGTGGTATTGTTTTTTGCAAAAGTAACTTTTTTTTTTTCTTTTAAGCCAGGCGTAATTGTCTCAGAGGCTTACTGCTCAATGTGTTCACTTTTTCTAGCTCTTTCTTAATTCTTTCAGGCTGATTCAACTGTGTCTAGCTTGTTCTCTCTGCAACCTATCTATAAAACTGTCCTGGTAAAAACTGCCACTGAACTCCACAAACTGAACTGCCACCAACAACTCCCCCCAACTGTACTCCCTCCTGTCTGTCCTCGTGAAAATTGGGCCTATGCTATCTCTGATTTATTCTCTCAAATCTTTCTCTGACTCATCACTTTGACTACCCCTCAATTAGACATCACGTTCAAACATGGCTACTTCCTTCCACAAACTAACCCTACATTTACTGTCAGGAATAAAAGAAGTATACTACAGAAGTGTCTGTATTCCAGCCAGATCTTACTGCAATCCAGGGTGTGCCTGCATTCCAGCAGAATCATATAGACCCAGAAGGTCTTTGAATGTGATCTCTTGCTAGAGCTGGCATGATGTACTGCTGGACAAAAATCCGTCTACAGTTTTATTTTTGCATGAGAAAACCCATGCTAATGACAAGTAAGCTAGATCAAGTTAATAAATGTTTTGCAAACTTTATGTAAATATGCACATAAATACATATATTTAAGTATAAATTTTACTCAGAGAGGAAAATATTTATAGAGACACAGCTTTCAGTTTTACACTAGGAAACACTTTGATCTTTTGTCTACAAGTAAAGAAAACCTTTTATATTTTCTTATTTAATCTTTAATTCTTTATTTTTTTCTTTGCAGAAAGCATTATGCTCTATATATGATTATTATAGATTTTATGCATCATTCTGTTGATTCCTAAAAGAAACATAGGATAATATAATGAATAAAATCCTTTTTCAGGTTTTGCCTCAAACAGGCACACAAGGCATTTCCTTTCAAGGTTTTATTTTAGGAAGTTAATGTTAAAAATGTTTTCAACTTTATTAAAATGCCACTTTTAAACAAAGAAAAATCAACTTAATACTAAAGTGCCAATGTACTTTCTTTATTATGTTGCTATTATGTTTTCAATGTAATTTCAGTTAGGAGAAGAGGCTCTTCTAATTATACGCAGTATTGAAGTAATATTTAAGATGCCTTTCAAACGAAGAAGAGCATTAGATCCATAATGCTGAGAGAGAGAGAGAGAGAGAGAGAGAGAGAGAGAGAGAGAGAGAGAGTAGTGAGGGGGAGAGAGAGAGGGAGAGGGAGGGAGAATGAGAACTAGGAGGGAGAGGAAGGAAGGGGTGGGGAGGAGAACTATCCCCCTATCCCCATCTGGTGGCAAAACACGCAATTGCAGTTAGACCCTGGGGATTAAATGAGGATTTAATAGCAAGAAACACTTTCAGGCAGTGTTTAGTATGATAAGTATGTTGCCATTTCAGTAACAATAAGCATTCTGAAAATATCAACTTATTGCAGGATTTATTACAGCAAAAGTTGATGATTAGAACAGTACGTTCGTGTAACAGAAAGGAACCAGCAGCCTTAAGGAGCAGAACTGTAGCTAGGTCAGATCGCGATGGCTCATTGCAACTAGGATTTTGCTCGTTATGTGAAGTATTGTATCTTGACATGTTTTGTGTGTGTCTTTTCCTAGATGTTTTAGTGTGGAGCAATGATCGAGTCATTCGCTGGATACAAGCAATTGGACTTCGGGAATATGCAAATAACATTCTTGAGAGTGGAGTGCATGGCTCGCTTATAGCCCTGGATGAGAACTTTGATTACAGCAGCTTAGCTCTATTGCTGCAGATTCCAACCCAGAATACCCAGGCAAGCATGCTCCTTCATGCTGCATTTCACTAGGTCTTGGTTAATAACAAACAAGACCTTTAGGAAAGTGGAGGGCTGTGAATTTACTCTTGGTTTTTTGTTTTTTGGGTTTTTTTCCTAAATTTATCTTCTTCAGTACATATAAACACAGTCATGTGTAAAATGAAATAATGTGATATATATATATCACATTATATAATATGATATATATATATATATAAACAGTATATATATATATATATATATATATATATATATACTGTTTCAGTTCAATTAGACATATATCATGTCTTAGGGTTTCTATTCCTGAACAAACATGACCAAGAGGCAAGTTGGGGAGGAAAGGGTTTATTCAGCTTACACATCCACATTGCTATTCATCACGAAAGGAAGTCAGGACTGGAACTCAAGCAGATCAGGAAGCAGGAGCTGATGCAGAGGCCATGGAGGGATGTTTCTTACTGGCTTGCTTCTCCTGGCTTTCTCAGCTTGCTTTCTTATAGAACCCAGGACTACCAGCCCAGGGATGACACCACCCACAATGGTCTCCCCCTGCCCCCTTGGTCACTAATTGAGAAAATGCCTTACAGCTGGATCTCATGGAGGCATTTCCTCAACTGAAGCTCCTTTCTCTGTGATAACTCCAGCTTGTGTCAAGTTGACACACAAAACCAGCCAGTAGGTATAATTTGTCAGACATTTTCATTTCATTATGGTAAAAACTTTCAAACCAGCCTGGCATGGTGGCACACACCTTAATCCTTGTACTCAAGAAAACGAACAGGCAGATCTTGCCTTTAAGCCAAGCTTTTTCTACACAGTGAGTTCTAAGCCAGCCAAGGCTACAGATAAACTCTGTCAGAAAGAAATTAGAATATTTCTTCTAGCTTAGTAGTGCAAAATGTATTATAGTTACCTGTAATGGTTCTGACTCTTTGCTCCCTTCTGACTTTGTGCCCACTGAGTAGCTTTTTCTTCAGACCTTCTCTCTACTCTTAACCAAAGTCCTACGATCAAATTCTATGAGCTCAATTTTGACATTTACCTGAGATATTGTGCATATATGTCTTTCTGCACCTGGCTTATCCCAGTTAATATAGTCATGATTTATTTCTGATACTGGAACTTTAATTGTAAGTTAACGAATTGCTGTCTAAACACAATCTTAAAACAAGAAACGCGGAGACTTGGAGTTTGTGTAGTATAACCCCCTTCCTGAATACCATGCTTCCCCAATGCATTCACTGTGAGTGATGGCTGTCAATCTCTGTGTCTCTAAGGGGGAGTCCCTCTTTTTATATGTCTAGTTATACTTACATTTAACTGAGTGTTCCAGTGATCCCTAAATCTGGGGAGTGTTATGATTCAGCAGAGTCCCACACAAGTTAAAATACCTCCAATCTTCTTCACAGTCCATACAATAACATTTTAACAGCTACAGTACAGGAATTCTTAAATATGTGAAGTTTAAACTGGGCACGGTGCTGTGCCGCATGCCTGTAATTCCATCAATCTCATGGCTGAGGCATGGGGACCATTAGTTCCAAGTGAGTCTGGGGTAGAGTCTTCTTATGTTTTGGGGTTCACAGTAGGACTTTGTCTCCAAAAAAGAGGAAAGTAAGAGAAAAAAGAAAGAGAAAAAACAACTAAACAAACAAAAAACACACAAAATATCTAGTTTCAATTTCTGAACTACTGTTAAGTTTGATAAAATCCAATGAAGGCAACTTTATTTTGTGTTTAATATTCTTAAGTTTAAATAAAATGCTCAAAGGAAATAAAATAAACATTTAAAGTAAAAGCCTTTTGACTGTAGAGGGTCATACAAGGGTCTCTCTGTAGTTTGCAGAGCACAAGATCAACAAATAAATCAATAACTACAAGAAAAAAAAAAACTTAAGGCCTTGGAACTAAAGTGTATTTTATAACACATCTTCATATGAGTAAAACTTTTATGTGTTTTGATAAAATGTAACCAGTAACAGTGGGTTTTATTTGATGTTAACAGGCAAGGCAGATTCTTGAACGTGAGTACAATAACCTCTTGGCCCTGGGGACTGAGCGGCGACTGGATGAAGTAAGTTGTTACCTCTCATTCCAAATTATCTTACAGTGGTTTCTCCCAGAGCAGGATACACTGATGGACTGTCCAGTACAAAATAGTCATTCCTGAAAGCATAGATATAAGTACCAACATAGAGACTCACCAGTTTATATGTAGGAATCCATATGCAGACACATATATGAATTTAATAACAGTGGAAAAAAAGCTATTAATTTGAAAGTGAGCAAAGAAGGGTATTAGGAAGGTTTTAGAATGAGTAACCAAGAAAAATGTAACTGTATTTATAATCTCAAAAATAACAAGGAAGTCATGAACTTGAGGGTTAGAGTGTGACAGGGGTTGTAGATAAAAAACGGACGGTGGAGAAATGATGTAATTATATTTTAATTTGTAAAGAAGTTCCTTAGAGCATACAGGAAGAATGACAACACATCTGTGCTTTGAAGAAATGCTGCTTACCAATAAGCAAGTTCTAGGTGTAATATCTAGAAAGTTTCTCTCCTGTTCCTTAATTTTAAGTTATATTTCTTAGTTTTGACTTTTTATTTAGGACTAAGAATCCTGAATGTTCTTACTTTGATATTTCGACATTGAAATGTAACTTAAAGTAAGACACTATGCGTGTGTGTGTGTGTGTGTGTGTATGGAAAGTGACCATGAAGTTTCAAGAAACAGGTTTTTTATTATAAGCAATTAATATACTAGTATTGATAAGTTCACCTTTAAATAAGGAACACGGTTATTTTTCTCAGCATCATTACACCTTCAAAAACAATTTCAGAATATTAAAATGGAAAAAGTTTGTTTCAATTGAATTGGAAAAATTTTGTACTTTTATATTGAGGTGCTGTGCTTTCTTCAAAATAGAGAACAGCTTCAAGATCATTGGTTATGATGGTACAAGAAGCCCAGCGCATAGTAAACACACACTTAAGTGGTTTAGAGGACAAGGACCATGTAAGCAGATGCCTGAAATGTTTAAATGCATTGAAAATTTACAATCTCTACAACTGAAAGACGCTTACCATAGCCCATTTGAGATCTTTTAAAATAAGATTTTTTTTTTTTCTGGAAGAAGTAAAAATGAAATCTTTGGGTAGAGTAGAAAACTCTTGTGTAATTCCTGTGGAAAGTATTGTGTTCCTTAACTACAAAGGCAGCTGTTGAAAAAATTTTTCTTTCTGAAAATGTACGTAACTCAGTGTAGAGGGTGAACCTAGAAAATGCAAGATTTTAGGTTCAATCCAGTTCTACTGCCTTGATTCTTCATGGTCTCTATTTTCATGGCAGAGAGAATAAACTAAAAACTACATGCACAAAGGCTCATGCTAACCTCCTCACCATGAACACTGCCCTATGGAACTGTGTTCCTTTGCACAATATAGATCACGCAGCAGGCAAGGGAAATGAGGAGCAGAAAAAAAAAACCACCTTAACAGCAAAAAAGACTACTCCCAAGTGGAGACCTGTGCAGCATGTTTCAGAAGTATTCTGTTCAACCTGCCACTCTCTCAGGGTGCACTCAGTCACCTGTTCTTCCTATTCTGGTGTAAACGACGGGTTTGCCCACAGCCCATATTCCCCTGCTACCTCAGTGAGTCGATACTCAGTTTATTACACATGTGGCTGTGGAGCTTCAGGGAGTATGTCTTGGTGATCTTTGAAGGTCACCAAGATCTATGTGGAATGATTTGTAAATTTGTTAGCAATATACACAAAGAAAATGGTGAATTACAAGTTCCAACTCACTAATTCAAAAAAAACTAATCGTTGAACAGGAATTTTGTTTATGCAGAATGATGAAAGTGATTATTTCATTGAGACACACCAGAATTGGTGACCTGAATTACATATTTTTCTTTATTGTAAACGTCATACACTGTATCTTAATTATGCTTACTTCCCCCTAAATGCTCCCCTAAATCCCCCACATATTCCCCCAACTTTGGATACTCGTTGGTTTGTTTGTTTGTTTGTTTTAAACACACAGAATCCAATTAATGCTGCACATAAACATTTGGGAGCATGGCTATCCAAAGTGGTCAACCTCCCAGGGGTCACATCTTTAGAGAAAACTATCAGTTATCAATAGCTCCTAAGATCTAGGATCTCTTCCTTCTCCAGACTGGAATTCTGTCTGGTTTAAGCTTGCTCAGGTCTCTGGCCTGCAATCACAACCACTGTGAGTTCATATGTACAGCTGCCCTGCTCTGCCTGGAGCAGCTTCCATGTAGTCATCTACTACCTCTGGCTCTTACTATCCGACTGTTTCTTCCACGATGATCCCTGAGTCTTGGAAGGACAGGATGCAATGCAGATGCCCCACATAAGACTTTTTCTTATTCTCTGCATCTTGACTACATGAGCACCTCTATTAATCACCATCTATTGCAAGAAGAAGTTTCTCTAATGACCTTTGAGATCTACACTAATCTATAGGTACATTGGAAAGTCATTAGGAGTCAGGATAGCGCTATATCCCTTTAACAGAATATTAGGTTATTAATAGGTTCTCTCTTAAGACTTATATTCCATCTAGCCACAAGCTCTTGACCATGAAAATGGCAAATGGCTTTAAGTATGAGTTGTGTGTTATGGAGCAGACCTTAAATTAAATCTGAAAATGGTAGTTTACACCCATAATGTGAGTTCCGCCATTGCGTCACAGAGCATATTTTGGCAGGCCAATAGTCCTTGCAACTCACATGCTTTGCAGCTTTATAAGACTGACCAATAATTATTTTTCTAGTCTAGTATTTTTCTTTTCTAGTACATTATAGAACTATAAAAGCTAGCTAATAGGGATGAAGTTTCTAGAAGAATCCCAATTTTTATTCACCAAATTGTAAGGCTCATATATCTGGCATTTTCAGCAATAAGCTATTCCCACCATGTTCTGAAGGATAACCAGGAAGATTGTCCTTAGCATGTAATATTTATTAACTTGAGTTTCCTTTGGGCATCACCTTAAAATCAGGTGTGCTAGTTGAAAGGGTGGAGCCCAGGCTACAAACGCTTACAAAAATTCCAGTTGATTTGGAATCACCTAAAATCGCACAAATCTCAAGTTCAACATTTCTTATTTAGATTATAGCCCATTGTATATATGCTAACAAGGGTGTCTTTAATATAGATTGTGCATACTATCTAACTTTTGTGTATATGAAAGTGATATTTGTTGATTACATAAATCCTTTTTTATTCTACATAACAGCTAAGAAAATTAAATATATTATCTCATAATGGAAAACTAGCATAATTCATAACAAAATAAATCCAATGATCCATTTTGATAGAAGAAAACCTTTAGTATTTTATAATTTCAAGGATGTTTAAAGGTGACAAACTTTAGATTTGAAATCATATTAATTTTTTAAAATTTTATTTCATCTCTTTTTACAGTCCAAGTTTTATCCCCCTCCAGGTCCACCCTCTGACTATTTCATATCCCACACCTCTTCCCCCTGTCTCCCCCACATCTGCCACCTCCACTTCTCAATCCCAACCCCACCAGACCTCCCTACTCTCTGGGGTTTTAAATCCCACATTTCCGTCATATTTACTATCTCAATCTGGAATCAACAGAGGGGTTCAAGAAGAAGCAATGCATAGTTATGTGTACTTGACAGACTGAATGTAAACAAACTCTATCATGAGCTCCCAAACACACAGATTTATGTACTATAGCTTTATTTGTTTTCATGACATCAAATTCTACCTTTGTGTTGGCAGAGTGATGATAAGAATTTCAGGCGCGGATCAACCTGGCGAAGGCAGTTTCCTCCTCGTGAAGTTCATGGAATCAGCATGATGCCTGGGTCCTCAGAAACATTACCAGCTGGATTCAGGTTGACCACAACATCTGGGCAGTCCAGAAAAATGACGACAGATGGTACAGTAGTTTTACATTTCTGTTTATGAAGTAAAAATCTTGTCTAGACAAAACTATATAATTCTTCAACTTTGCATACCCTTCTGGAACTGATTTTTTTTCCTTAAATTAGTTTGCTTTGCTTGAAATTTACTTTGCTTTTATCAAGAAGAAGACCATTTGAAAACTTCCAATGCATGAATCCATGACACTTGATATGCATTTGAAAAATAAATTATAACCCCTGAAAATAGCTCCACTAATGTCCACATCTAGAAAAAAACAACATGCATCTTCACAATTTGTGTTTCTTTACTCTTCTATTGAAAAAAATGAATATTCCATTTAAAATGGAGATTGGATTGAAACTCAAATCCCACTAGATAAGGAAATTTATTCTACTGGCTCTTTTACATGTTGAAATATTACAAATTTTATATTTTATCTTTCAAATTTGGATTCGCCAGACATATTTTCCTCTGACCAAGGTAAAAAGCCTTAAACAAGCACAAATATGACAAGAGAATTAAACAAACACAAAACCAACAGTGATTTACCAATCACATCTCCTTCTGTGGACATTAGACTTTTGATGCATCTTTCAGAAAAGGAAACAGTCATTCTGGAGAGACAACTTAGAAGTAATAATAGAAATCCCCAAATTATTTCTGTTTGGTAGGCATTAAAGAAAAATAGTCTTCCTCTTATTATTAAGATAATAATCCAGAATCTTCATTTCTTTTCAACCTGTTATGGCAATTAACATTCATCTGAGCATAAAGTGTGGTCTTTGATCTACATTTCTTTTAGCGTGTTAATATTTTGGAACTTGTTAGCAAGGTTCATGAATGGTTTAACATGGCTGAAATTAGCATAGAAGTTTGCCAATACACAGAGAAAAACAACACAATCCACAATACTGTGTTCTCTGAGAGTAATCTTTACAACAAAAGCAGACTCACCCTTGGGAAGTGCTTTGCTACTGATTTCATCTAAGGAGGAATACATAGCAAGTGGAGAGCTCAGCTGAATTGAACTCCTCCTCGGATAAATTTTCATTAGTCTCTGAGTCTAGAGGAGAGGAACGTGAGTGGCTTCTGCCTGAGACAAGACAGTCTACAAATATCTTCTGGATCCCTTTATGCAGAGAAAAATCAATCTCTCTCATCTAATGTCTGAGAACCTCTAAAGCCCTTTTCTCATTTGCAGTTGCTTCATCAAGACTGCAGAGGTTAGACAACTCCACTGTTCGCACATACTCATGTTGACAAGTCACTCAAAGGAGGCAGCACTGACCTGCTGTGAGTAGTTTCTTTGGCTGACCAACAACAAACCAACAGAAAGATGGGATTCACAGAGTCTAGTCAATACAATCTGTGCCCTTTGGTATGGCCTAGCCATGCAGAGGTGATCGCCCCCTTGAAGAATCTTTAAACTGTAACTCTTCACCTAGCATTTCCTATCATTACCTGTCTCCTGTGTTTTCTGGTCTGCCTGTTGAAGGTCTGTCACTCAGTCATTCCACATTAATGGGTTACTAAGCATATTGCTTTCGGGGGCATTTTAGTTTGATTCCATAAGGTTTTATTAGTAAGAGTCTGGCATTTGAAAAATAAATAAATAAATAAATAAATAAATAAATAACAGATTGGAAGTGACTTTCTTAGAAGGAAGTCAAAATAGAACAAGAGAAATTTGTACAAGTTCACAGCCCAATAGTGTAAGAGACAGGAACTTAGATGTGAATCAATATTAACAACAAAGTTGAATATAAAAATACTAAAATCTTGACATCTTATTTCCTATCATTATGATTTATATTTGCTGAAATAAAGTATAAATTTTAAGAACCTGGGAAATATAACATAGAAACAAAAATTAAAAGAATTAGGATGAGAAATTGCATAAAACTTTGTTAGACACATATAAGATAACAGCATTTATAAGGAAATGCTAATCAGCAATAAATAGTGCTATGTCCATAAAACATGAAATTTTATGTTAAAACTTTCATATATGTAAAACTGGCTTCCTAGATTTATAAACTTTAAATGTGTGAAGAATACATTAACCAAAAATTTGGGTATACCAAACTATTCTATCATATTCCATGAGCTGATATTTGGAAGAAAATAGTTTTTCAACTGTATTTGTGTCCAGAGACAGGAGAAGGAACCAGTAGAGAAGCAATCTTCCTGTGCTGTTTACTCATTGCCTTGAATCAACATCTATGTACAACATATCATTGCTCTTGGGAGACTGATAATGGAGCTGACATGCTGCATTACACAGGTCACTAATTAAGAAAACAGAAAACAAAAGAAGCACTCAAATAATTTAATTTCTCAAATGGTACAATAATATAAACATTTTGTGATATATAATTTGGTCTCATTAGTCATGGAAGAGACTTTTCAAAATACTGTTTATAACAGATGCAACACATCGCATAATGATTTTCACAGAAACGTAATAGTTTACTAGCTCATAAATGACTAATATGTTCAGTAGTGCTTGCTGCTTAGCTTTAGACTCCTAAGTAGAATTGCTCTTGAACTATTTGCAATTTTTTCCTACATGTTATTCTAGTTCATATTTTTTTTTTTAGTTTTTAACCATTAAGTGGAATAAAAATAGGATAATCAAAGGCAATACTTTATTTTTATTTTGGTGAGAAATTAAAATGGATGTTATGAAAAATAACCCTAAATATACTTTATATTTGTCCACTGTGTCAGTAATAGTAGTGTGAGATTTTTCCATGTGATGTCATGGCTGGAGTCTATGGTGTAATACATACTGCTAATACAGAGATATCAAAATATGCTGTTTTATGTTCTATCATGATCAAAGAAGAGCATAATTTTAAAAACTGTAAAATATATGAACTAGAATATAAATCTATCCTACTGAATATGCCAACTCAACCCAATTTAATAATTAGCAACCTAAAAAAGCTTCAGAAGGCATGCTGACATTTTATATGACTTATTTCTTTCTAGTACACTCATACTTTCCCTGAAGTTAAAGTCTACTTATTGCTCCTAAAAAAAAAAATAAAAAGTAAATAAATGAATGACGAATATAAATGTCACACCATCTACTGTAAGTTACATCCTCAATACCTTTCCTTGCACTGGGGTTCTAGGACAGGACTATTCAAGCTGCATGGAGGTATACACCAATGCAAAGGTGTGGGATCCACTGGCTTGGAGTTGGCAGTGAACTCATGCTTTATATCCCCTTTTCAGATGTCATCTTTTCAGTCTACACAACCTAAAGTGCACTACCACCAAAGGAGACAAATGGAGAAGCCTTGGTGAAGACTGAATTCTAAGGAAATAATATAAGTAACAGTTTACCAAACGTTAACTATGTGACTCTGGGGGGAGTTGGGTATTGAGTTTGGTTAGTTTACTATGATTGTAATAAAATGCTTAAGTCATCTGATATAAGAGCATCATCCACGTCATCAATTCTGTACGTCTGATGCTTTTATGAGCTGGAACCACTTGTTTTATTCACGTTGTAATATAATAGGCATTTATGTATTACTGTGTATCATTTCTTTTTAAATGTGTAAGTCTTCTGTAAATGGATATAAATATGATTTTTTAAAAAAATAAAATATATGGTTCATGGAGTCTCGAGTGCAAACATTGAACAATTCCAAGTACTGTTTGTATTTTACCATTTCACCATTTATACGGTTTTTGAATTGTAACAGTCAATCAAAATGTTTCTTAGAAGTGTGTTTCATGCTTCAACATGCTGCTCCTTCAAGTCTGTCAAACCTTAAAGCTGAACACCTGCCTCTGATCACGTGATTTAACCTGGAGCCCAAAATGACCTTTAAAGGCAATCAGGGATGTGATACCCTCTCTCTCTCTCTCCTTACAGAAGCACTGTGATGGCTCAACTTGTTTCAAAAGAAAACAAAGCCAAACTGTTTACAAGAGTCAAATGCAATGATTTTAACAATTTATATGACAAAAACCATTACCTAATCTTGTTGCCTGTGGACCAAGAAACACAACACACACACACACACACACACACACACACACACATGCACACATGCACACACATACTTTATTAAGAACTACATGTTCATTCAAGTACCCTGAACTTCCAGCAAGCACTGGACAGTGAATGTCAACCATTGTAGAGTCTGAGGTCCATTTCCACTGGGGGTGGGGTGGAGGGATAGAACCCCATAAGCCACCCCCCTTTTAAAATCACTGTTAACAGGGCATTAGCCAGACTCAAGTCTGATATTACAAGCCTTTAGCTGAAATAACCATTTTTTGTGACTTCCCTGAATTCACTTTCATCAGAGGAAATAAAGACAGAACGATTAACGTATACAGTGTATAAAAAGTAAAGATGAGTAATCTCTTCCTTGTGGCTTTATTTGGTGGTGTCACTGTTGTTTATTCTTTATTGATATGGGAGATTTCAAAGTGAAACCTATTTAATAATACCATTGATCTAACTGCTGTTTTCCTGCTGCTTGGTCTTATTTAACGCAAGACCTGTCATTAGTAAATTAATTTTTTTTTGTATTTTAATTCGTTATATTTGCACGTATATTTGTTTCGATGTCTATTTTTGTTGAACAGATTCAATCAAAAGGTAATGGTAACAGAAACCCTCTCCATTATCAATAAAAAAGAAATGCTTCCAGTTTTCTGCTTAAGCTTTGTTTTCTAGTAGCATAACATTTAATGATGTATTTGAATTACCAAGAAAATTATTCAACAATTTCAAATGCAATTTTATTCAAAATTGAGTCTGCCACTAGAGGGAGGTCTAAACTAGCAGATAGAAGTGGTTTGGATTAAAAAAATTTATTTATTGCTTGAGTAAAAACAATGTGAAAGAACATCAAGACTCTTGATTCATCTAAATGAAATAGAAGAGAGAAACTCTGATAGCCATATGCAGAAAGATTTATACTCATAATTATACACCTGTATGACAAACAGTTTTGCATAGCTGTAGTGAAACTCTTGTGGTAATTAACTTATAAGGAAGAACACTTTATTTTGTCCCACGGCATTTGATGTTCCAGCTCAAGAACCGGCAGTCTGCATGCTTTGGGGTAGAATGGTATGGTCAGAAGGAAGCCTGTAGTAGAGAAAACTGCTCACCTCATTGACACAAGAAATGGAGCAAGATGCTGCTGCTAGGGTCACATAAAAGGGCACATTTCAGTGACCTGAAAACTTTGCATCCTTAGTCAGGCATTCAGCACAGAAGCTTTGGAGAATAATCAATATCCAATTACATAAACCACTCACACCATCACCAAAAGCAGTTTCTTCTTTTTAGAAATTACATAAAAAAATATTGATGATCTGTAATAGGTCCTAATAGTGTGATGCAAAGTATCAAACTACTTTATTCGAAAATTACGTAAAATATGCTTTAATATATAAGAAAATTTCTGTCAGCAATACTTCTGGGTGTTTTGATTTGGGTTTTCATTTTCCCTTTAACCATCAGTGTTAAGAATTCAAACACTTTAAACTTCAGTTCAAGCCCTTTCAAATACAACTTTATATAATTAAAACACATTTTGACATATTAAAAAGTTTCATTTATGGCTGTATTTTATGGGGAAAAATAAATCACACTCTTTAAACATTAAAGGTGCTTTTATTTTCATTTTGCAAGCATTTTACAAATTTAAAAATTTCATAAAATTCAAGATCATAGAGAAGTCATCAAAGTAAATTTAAGTACTGTCACATTTCTTGGCTTATATTCTTGCTATCAAAGATACGTTGAATTCAAAATATTTTAGATGCAATATGACAAACAAGACAAAGCAAAAACTTTGTGGTGAGATTTTAAAATAGAAAGTTCTTTAATTTTCTCCCAAGTTTGTAAGCAGTCTGATGACTTCATTTTAGCACCACAGCCGTGATCACTGCCTCTAGTCTGCAGGGAATATGGATTTCCTCCTTGAAGCGTAAGAAAAACAGCTACTTCCCATGTGTGAAAACGTGTTGCTTGTTTGTTTGTTCATTTTTTGTTTGTTTTGTCTTTTATTTATTTATTTTTAATATTCTTTCTACTGGAAAACAACCCATGCTTACTTGCTGATGTGTCCCTTCAGATCCAATAAGGAGAAAAATCTACAAATGGTCCATAGATGAAAACTACTCAATTCTTAGATCTGCCTGAGCTTATAAATGGCAAATAAGAAAATGACAAACTTATTTAAAATATCTGATTCTTGTGGAGAAAGTGATGAGCTGTATTTTAATGCTAACATACTAAAAATAATTGACTTGTAATCCCTACATGTGTGATAATGGAAAAAATGTAAATATACAATGAATAATTCAAGAAACTCAAGAGATTCAAGTTACAAAATTCAGTTGGTTGGTTTATTTCAGAATACCAAAATAAGTAAAGATGATAAAAGATACTTTTTTTCAATTTTACCAATAAAAAAGGTAGTTTAAGCAATAAAAAGCCATTTATTATCCAATTTGCATCCCAAAGTTGCCTAAAAGGTGCATATATATATATATATATACACACAGTTTTATAACAAGAAAGTTGTAATTTGTTAATTCTCACCTGTATTTCTTGTATTTGGACTTATCTGTTAGGACACAGACCAAAGAGGCCTAAAATGAGAGCTTTACGTAAGATATGCAAATTTTTTATGACCAGTAAATTCTAATATGTTGTTATTTAACTATATTTAATCTATTTGGACTATTCTGTGAGACCACTGTGCTCTTCACAATGTTTCCAAAAGGAAAAATAAAATGAGAAATTATTCCAAGAACTGAGATTCAATGAACAAGGTATACTTTTTGAATTTAAATAAACACTCTAAAAAATAACACATGTAGAGTTCCACTCTAGTAAATGGATATATTTCTATAAACTTATTAAAGGCTTATTTCCATTTTTTGAAAAAGCTCCATCCTTTTATAGAAGTGTAGACAGAAACATATGTTAGAGCATAATTTTTAGATGATTTAGCATTTATTCAAATTCAAATTAAAACTTGCAATAAAAGTAAAGGATTGGGGTTCTCTTGAAAACCAGAGGCTCTTGCAGTGTGGTACAGCCTCTCTCCTGAGCTATATTTCTTTGGGATCTGATAGGGATGCTCCCTTGATGGAGCACATGATTTCTAATATTTAAGGCTGTATATTGTTCTTAAAATCACTTCTTGGGATATGCACCTCAAGAACCACCATAAATTCATTGAGCACCAGCAGTATAGCTCTGTGGAAGAGTGCTTACCTAACATACATAAGGCTCTGGGTTCAACTGTTATGAGAGGAAAAAGTGCTAATTTGGTGCTAACCCCAGCAATGATGAGTAAGAAGCAGGAGGACCAGGATTTGTGAGGCCAACTTAGGAAACATATCCTTGGGGGGGGGGGGGGGGCAGAGACACAGAGACAGAGAAGAGAGAAGGCTCATTGATATTGACATGGCTGTGACAAAGTATTGACATTTAGTTTAAAATGAAAACTTTCCAATTTCTTATAGCATCTTTCTTGTAATGCCTTTCCACTTGGAGGTCATCCCTGATTCTACTGGGAAATGAAGGCATCCAGATACACAGAGTCAACCGTGACAGGGGATTCCGGAAGTCTTATCTCTTCAAAATATTTAGTGGAAGAATGGCTAGGTTCTCTACCAGATACATGCCTCCCCTTACCCAGTACAAGTAACATAGAAGAGGTGCTTGACCCTGGGGTCCTGTGTTGCTAAGCAACCTATTTTGTCTTGATAATTACCTAGAAGCATGGTAGTCATCTTTAAAATATTAAACAACATTTGAGTCTCTGCAACAACATTTTAAATTATATTCCGACTTTGATTTCAGTTTAGATTTTGATCCAAGTGTGGCTGATTCTTATCTCCAGAAAGCACATTTATAGTACAGCTACTTTCAATTAAAATGTGTTTGTAAAGCACATGAATTTGTAAAACCATACACCAAGGATGCCCCTTACTATACTCGATAGCATATAATAATCCATGTTACAGAAAAGAGGTAACCGTGCAAACTGGCTCACATGAAACACAACGTATAGCCTCTTTCAGGGGCCACTAGATTGACTTAACACTACAGCTCACATTTGAGTAAATAAGGAATTTTTTTCAAGTATTTGTTTATAGAAAATAAATGACTTAAATCCAGTGAGAAAGTTAAGACAAAGTGATTGAAAATAGTAAACAAAGATCACACAGCCTGCTTCAGCACTTCTTCGATGTGACCAAAAATGCTGGGGTCCTCAATTGTAGGGGTTACCTGGAAATAAATGGGCAGTGCCAGATAAGTATCCTCCCTTGAACTTCACTGTGACTTTGAACAACAAATAGCGATATGCTCTGTTTTATCGCTCATTTTTATTGTTGTTTTTAACTTTGTTTTGATTTTTTTCCCTTCAGATAGGGTCTCATGTGGTACAGGTTGGCTTCAAATGTCTTGGGTTGGAAAACTCAGCCTTGAGTTCCTTATCTGCCTTGCTTTACCTCCCAAAGGCTAGAATTATAGGCGCATAGAATTTATACGCCCAATTATTTCATAAAACACCTGGAAAATAAGGAATTTCAAGCCAAGTACTTAAATGTTGATCTTTTGAGATAGTAAAGGAAAGGATTTGTTTAGCAAAATTGTTGATATTTCTATATATTTCTCCAGAGTTTTTGTTTATTTATTCTGAAAATTGCTTAGAAAGTTGTTATTATTATTATATAAAAGTTTTGATTAAATTACAGATGTTCACGCCAATAACATGCCTTGATATTGAAATATATATGTGCTTGAATCAGACTAAAGATTTCAAAAGAGATTCCTCTCATAATAGTAAAAATAATTAGAAGTGACATGTTAGAACACTTTCGATTTCTCAAATACTTCACTTTCTCATCATGGATAGTCATTAGTGACTGAAATCAAGCAATGTGTACATTTAGTTCAAAGGAAAGAGTTTCTGCAAGTCTGTTTGAAATCTACAAAATTGCTGAAAGCAAAGTTCCCACAACAGTCCCTGTGATTAAAGCACACGATATTAACCAATACTTCTTCCTCAAGCTCTCCTTACAGAGAATGATTTGGTAGAGATAAAATTCATGATTGTAAACCTTTATCTTAGTAGAGTTTTTCTGGTGCCAAAGACATTGTGAGAATTATTGCAGGACTCAGCGTTATAGATGCTGAATCATTTACCTTATAGGGTTTGCCATTGACCAGGGCAGACAGTGTAGACCGTGGGATTTTGCCAGACCTTGTTTTGGGTAACTGTTTGACGAAAACTGCATTTCGAAAAGCAGCCACGGGGCCAATGCTCTGCCGAACGTGTTTCACAATCTCTTCCAAAACTTGTTCTTCTGTTGCATTTATGTCTAGGGAGACAGTTGAGCTGTTAAGCACCAAATTAATGCCACTCATTCAGGGCCAAACAGTTAGGGATGACAAACATGTCTCACCTTTCTTCAACACACAGAGAGCTAAGGGGACATGACCTTTCAAGGGGTCTTCCTTGCCAACCACAGCGCAGTCAGCCACGGTGCCGTGTGAAAGGACTGACTATAATGAGAAAAGACTTGCCGTTACATAACATATATGCTTATAATCTTAACTCGTAAGAAAAAATATCACGAAATCCAGGGCTGCTGTCCGGAAACTCACAACTGGTTCACGTCACTACATTTGAGGTGAACAGCTAGGGTTCCTATGGCTGTTACTAAGGGCTGAGGGTGACAAAGAGGAATTGCTTAGCTTACCCAGAAAAGAAAGGGCTTGCTGCTTCTACTTAATTGCGTATTAACTAAATCAAAGAACGTGCTGTGGGTACCACACATAAACAAAGCACACAGGCCTTCTCTAATGGCAAGCCTTGAGTACATTTGACTTTGTATCAGGGTTGCCTCTGTAATAAGGATGCTCCATGATAAATGAGTGAATTTATTTTTGAGGAATAAGCCCAGTATTCTATCCAGTGCGTTGTCCTTCCATCGAGAGAGGGTTTTTATAGCACTTAAGGGAGGTTTGCCATGAAGTATAGTCCGTCCTTCCTTCCT
This sequence comes from Rhynchomys soricoides, assembly GCA_019843965.1. Classification (NCBI taxonomy): domain Eukaryota; kingdom Metazoa; phylum Chordata; class Mammalia; order Rodentia; family Muridae; genus Rhynchomys; species Rhynchomys soricoides. Next base: position 3,942,064 of record JADRCH010000124.1, read on the forward strand.
TCCTTCTTTCCTTCCTTCCTTCCTTCCTTCCTTCCTTCCTTCCTTCTTTTCTTTTTAATACAAGATTTCACCATGTTGCCTTGGCTGTCCTGCATCTTATTCTGTTGACCATGCTGGTCTTGAACTCTGAGATCTGCCTGCTTCTGCCTCTTGAGTGCTGGGATTAAAGGCATGCGCCACCACATGTAGCGGTACCCTAAGCTCTCTAGGTTATATAGAACACAATACAGCTATCTCTCTAGGATCACAGACTGATCTACCACAGGAATCATACATGCCTGTGGCTCAGTGGTCTGCTAAGGTGAGACTTATAAAACGGCATGTGTTTTACTTTTACATCCTCCTCTAAGACTGATGGGTATTTCAGGCTTTCCAAATGTCTAACAGGAGAGAACAGTCAATAATCTGAATACAAAGCTCATTCTCTAGAGCCTTTTCTATCTTCTATTCATTCATTCAATGAAATATTGGATGCTTTCTAAACCGCAGTGGTAATAAGTAGGCCCAGGGAAGAAAAAAAATACATCAAGTATTATTTCAGGGAGCTTAGTCCACCAGGGAAGATGCTTGATTTGTATTAACAAGTATATGTAAAAGGAATACTACTTCTGAAGATATGTGTTATCTAAATGCAAGATACATGGACCACAGGGACATCATCCCTTAGCAGATAACCGTAAGGAGATATAATTTGGATACTGTCTCTGTGCCCTCTGGTTAGTCTGGCTAAGGGTTTATCTGTCTTGTTGATTTTCTCAAAGAACCAGCTCCTGGTTTTGTTGATTCTTTGTGTAGTTCTCTTAGTTTCTACTTGGTTGATTTCAGCCCTTAATTTGATTATTTCCTGCCTTGTACTCCTCTTGGGTGTATTAGCTTCCTTTTGTTCTAGGGTTTTCAGGTGTGCTGTTAAGCTGTTAGTATATGCTCTCTCCAGTTTCTTTTTGGAGGCACTCAGAGCTATGAGTTTTCCTCTTAACACTGATTTCATTGTGTCCCATTGGTTTGGGTATGCTGTACTTTCATTTTCATTAAATTCTAGGAAGTCTTTAATTTCTTTCTTTATTTCTTCCTTGACCAAGTTATCATTGAGTAGAGCGTTGTTCAGCTTCCATGTGTATGTGGGCTTTCTGTTGTTGTTGTTGCCATTTGAGCAGCCTTAATCCGCAGTGATCTGATAGGAGGCATGGGATTATTTCAATCTTCTTATATCTGTTAAGGTTTGTTTTGTGACCGATTATATAATCAATTTTGGATAAGGTACCATGAGGTGCTGAGAAGAAGGCATATTCTTTTGATTTAGGATGAAATGTTCTATAGATATCTATTAGATCCATTTGGTTCACAACATCTGGTAGTTTCACTGTGTCTCTGTTTAGTTTGTGTTTCCAAAATCTGTCCATTGATGAGAGTGGGGTGTTGAAGTCTCCCACTATTACTGTGTGAGGTGCAATGTATGCTTTGTGCTTTAGTAAATTTTCTTTTATAAATGTGGGAGCCCTTGCATTCGGGGCATAGATGTTCAGAATTGAGAGTTCTTCTTTGTAGATTTTTCCTTTAATAAGTATGATGTGTCTTTCCTTATCTTTTTTGATGACTTTTGGTTGAAAGTTAATTTTATCCAATATTAGAATGGCTACTCCAACCTGTTTCTTGGGACCGTTTGCCTGGAAAATTGCTTTCCAGCCTTTTACTCTGAGGTAGTGTTTGTCTTTAACACAGAGGTGTGTTTCCTGGATGCAGCAAAATGCTGGGTCCTGTTTATGGATCCAGTCTGTCAGTCTATGTCTTTTTATTGGGGAATTGAGTCCATTAATGTTAAGAGATATTAAGGAATAGTGATTGTTGCTTCCTGTTATTTTTGATGTTATTTTTATGTTTGTGTAGCTATCTTCTTTTGAGTTTGTTGAAAGATTACCTTCTTGCTTTTTCTAGGGTGTAGTTTCGCTCCTTGTGTTGGCATTTTCTATCTATTACTCTTTGTAGGGCTGGGTTTGTAGAAACATTCTGTGAAAATTTGGTTTTGTCATAGAATATTTTGGTTTCACTATCTATGATAATTGAGAGTTTTGCTGGATTTAGCAGCCTGGGCTGGCATTTGTGTTCTTCTAGGGTGTGTATGAGATCTGCCTAGTTTTCATAGTCTCTGTTGAGAAGTCTGGTGCAATTTTGATAGGTTTATCTTTATATGTTACTTGACATTTTTCCCTTACTGCTTTTAATATTCTTTCCTTATTTTGTGTATTTGGTGTTTTGACTATAATGTGACGGGAGGAATGTCTTTTCTGGTCCAATCTATTTGGAGTTCTGTAGGCTTCTTGTACATTTATGTTCATCTCTTTCTTTAGGTTAGGGAAATTTTCTTCTATAATTTTGTTGAAGATATTTACCGGTCCTTTAAGTTGGGAATCTTCACTCTCTTCTGTACCTATTATTCTCAGGTTCTGTCGTCTCATTGTATCCTGGGTATCCTGGACGTTTTGGGCTAGGAGCTTTTTGATTTTGCGTTTTCTTTGATTGTTATGTCAATGTTTTCTATGGTATCTTCTGCACTTGAGATTCTCTCTTCTATCTCTTGTATTCTGTGGGTGATGCTTGCTTCTATGACTCTTGATCTCTTTCCTAGGTTTTCTAACTCCAGGGTTGTCTCCCCTTGTGATTTCGTTATTGTTTCTATTTTCAGTTCTTGGATGGTTTTGTTCATTTCCTTCGTCTGTTTGATTGTGTTTTCCTGTAATTCTTTAAGGGATTTTTTGTGTTTCCTCTTTAAGGGCTTCTAGTTGTTTACCTGTGTTCTCTTGTATTTCTTTAAGGGAGTTATTTATTTCCTTCTTAAAATCTTCTAGCATCATCATGAGATGTGATTTTAAATCTGAGTCTTGTTTTTCTGGTGTGTTGGGTTATTCAGGGATTTCTGTGGTGGGAGAGCTGGGTTCTGATGACTCCAGGTAGCCTTGGTTTCTGTTCCTTATGTTCTTGCCCTTGCCTTTCACCATCTGGTTATCTCTGGTGTTAGCTGGTCTTACTCTCTCTGACTGTGGCTTGTCTTTCCTGCAAGCCTAGGTGTCAATACTCCTTGAAGGCCAGTTCTCTCTGAGAGGAATTTGGGTTTGGAGAGTTGTGGTACAGGGTCAGCTCTGGGGTAGACTGAATCCAGAAGGATCCAGTCCCTAGCTGTCCCTTTGTTCCTGTGTCCTGATGGCTCTGCAAGGGTCCCTCTTGATCTAGTGAATTTGAACAGAACTGGTGGTCTTGCCTGTGCTTGAAGGTGCGTCATCACTCCTGGGATACCAGCTCTCTCCTGGCACTACTTGAGTATGGAGCCCTGTGTCAGAGGATCAGTTTCCCCGGCCACCAAAAGAAACCAGAAGACCACTCTTCAGTCCTTATGTCCTGGGGATTCCAGGTGGGTCCCTCTGAGCAGACAGGCTTGCCCTCACTCCTGGGAGGCTAGCTTTCTCCCAGCCCTATTTGGCTATGGAGCCCTGGTGTCCCAGGCAGAGATCTCCCGCCACAGATGGAAACCAAAAGGCTCCTTCCCCCCTGCTATTCCTCAGTCCCTGTGATCCAAGGATTCCATGGGCAGACTGAAATTTGAAAGCATATTTTTTACCATATCCATAAAATTATAATAAAACAAGCAGAAAGTAGAACTTAGTATATAGGTTGTGCCCTTACATATATACAGATCCTCTGTGACTTACCAGTGCCAAAGTGGTATATTTGTTATTAAAAAAAACTAATATTGGGCATTGTCATTACTCTCATCCACAGTCTACATACTTGTGTATCTTTGCTGTAATCTATAGGTGTTAACAATATATGAAATATGTCACCGCTGTACAATATACAGAATAACCTGGCTTATATAAAACTGCGCTGCCTGACCATCCATGCCCTCTTTCCATGAACCCTTAGTAACAATGATTCTCTTGCTCTTTCCAAATTCCCACATAATTAGAATTATACTGTGTATGTTTTCAGATTGTATTTTCATAGTACAGAATAGATTTAGAGAAACAAAGAGTTACTTTGATTTCAGTATGGAGAATAGCAAACTATTGTGGGAGGGATCAGTTTAGACAGGGTAGCACTCTAAGGGTCTTATAGTATATACTAAGCTGTGGGGGTAGATATAAATGTATATGAAGAAGAAAAACAGGCAATATATGATAATGTTTTGGATCTGTGGTGTGAATAATCTAGAGAAATTAAGGAAAACCCTGTAAGGTGGTAAGATGATGATTAAAAATTTTAGCTAAAAATTGCTAGGCTTAGGAAAAAAAAATTATGGAATGTTTCCTTTGGGTGCCTTGGAGACACCCAAGTAGAACACTTGTATACAGGGATTGGAGAAGATTCTGGATCTGAATATCACATTTACATGTGATCCATGAAAAGATGACAGTGGAAGCTGTAGACATAGATCACATTATTTAGGAAGAAAGTAGCAAGAAAGAAGTTTGAAGGACATAAGGAACGTCAACATCTAATGGACACACACACACACACACACACACAGAAGCAACTGGCAAAGTAGAATAAAAAGCCAGAAAGACCAGGTAAAACACAACACAACCAAATTAGGAATGTACCACCTTTACGATCCAAGTGTTTTTTTGTGGCTGATGTTGTTTTTTGTTGATATTGCTGTTCTATTGTTTTCTTTAATGAAGCCATACTGAAAGTGCAGGGTCTTTTTTTTTTTTTTTTTCCAAAAAGCTCAGAAACTCAAGAAACACAAAATTATTTGGTACAGATCCAATACGTGACCTCACGTGGTCCTGATTGTAAATACAAGTCATGACTGCACCACTTTTCTGAACTCCTGGGTTGTATTTCCATGCACACAGCTGAGATTAATACATGCTAAATTAGTGCTTTAAGAAAGGAATTTATTCTCTGTCTGTAGACATTCCAAAGTGCTTTACATTTTTACAATCTTACTTTTAAAATCCATATGTTGAAAATACAGACATAACTTAGTGCCTGGTTTTCTTAGGTAGTTACTCTAATTGGTTGCAAGTCTTGATAGCAAAATGCTTGCCCAGAGCAAATGACATATAGATTTAGTAGACTAGATACTTAGTGTCTATTTGATTGGATAAATGAAGAATGGCTATTTTACTTGGTTATCTAGAGTTAATGGTCATCAACACAAGGTGTTCAATAGTGCCCCAAGCCTCTGTAACTTAATTTGTAAAATGTTAATGTCTTCTATTCAAAGGACATTTATTGAATAATTCTTTCAGGTTGTGTAATTAGTAAGATGATACTTGTACCCAAATATAAACAACAAAATTTCTTCATTGTACTTTTTACCAATTATCATTCAGTTGATTTGCTTTTCTATCTTTAACAGGGATACCTGTTGATCTGGTTAGGAAACTGCTGATTATTTTTAAAAGCCAAGAATAATTTGTGCATAAATCACTCAGTTCCCTGGAATATATTATCACAGTGTTTCATTTTCCGGAAACTCACGTCAGCTCTAAATAAAGTACATTATAACACTGGATAAAATATAATGCCATTCAACCATTCAGTAGACACTCAAAAGGAAGAGGGGAGGCTTTCTTAGTTGTTCTACAAGTGGCATTTGCATCGTAAATGATAGTTTTAAATGGATAATTTAAGAGAAAAGCATCAAAATGCATGTTGACAACATCTGAGATCAAGAAATCAATCAGAATCCCACTGGGAGGACAGTGAAAGCTCTGTCCATGCATTTGCCTCTGCATGAAGCCAATGAACCACTGATAATGGACTTGAATTAAGGAGATAAGACAAGGCTACTACTTAAAACACAGCTCTCTTGGTAAATAACTGTCATTGCTGTTTCAAATATGGCTACTTTTCTATAGGCCACTTTAATGAATTTATAAGATCCTAAGTTCTGAAGGAAACATATTCAAGTTTTAAAGGTATGTTATTAAGACTAAGCAACATTAAACAGACTCAATAGTTTGTATTTATGTTCACACACAAACACACACACACACACACGATGCATGAATTTGAAATAATTTAAGGCAGAAAGAGAGGAATTAGAGTGGGTATGTATGAGAACGTTGGAGGGCATAAAGGATAGGGGGAATGATCTAATATTGACTAAAAAAATTTTAGTAATTATTTTAATGTTAAAAGAAATATTTCAAGTCAATCATTCTCTATGTCTTTCTGTGGCAACTCTTGGTCTCCACAGCAGGAAGGAGAAAGATGCTTTTCCAGTTCCTCTGCCACTGGAGTATTCCACATGCTTACAAAGGTTCAGGATCTTCATCAGGATTCTCAAGATATACTCAGAAATTTTGTCTCTACTTAAATACAATAGTCATTTAACATTGTTGGGAAATTAAATTGCCACAGGCCTTTAGCGAGGACACAGCATGGTTTTGACAGTGGATTCCCACACTGCCCGGATGACATTAGATTAATTAACAAACTGAAACTCTAGCTACAAATGAAAGAATGAAGTTTGAGAGTCCAACATCTTTCTCACGAACACTGTCTACAGCACAAGATCAAGCTTCTAAAAGGCCTCTCGCTGGCTCATGTTCACATTGCCACACGCACTGTGAACTAAAAATTTTAAGTCACAATTTTCACGAGAACACTTTGAACTTCCTCCAAGTTTCTCAGTTCTCTAGCTCCTTGCTAGGCTTTGAAAGATTAATCAGTGTTTAAAATAGATCTTATTACTAAGTAGTCACAGAAGGCTATTTCTTGTTCAGGGATCTGCAAGAATAATGTCCTTTTAAATTTATAAAAACTATGTGACAGTTCCATTTTCTTGTACAAAGAATGGAAAGAACAGATTTTTCTCAAATATTTCTGGCAGTAATTTTTCACAGACTATCTGCTGATTTCATGTTCACTAATTTAATACCCTTTTCAATTTTTAATTAGCCTTCTAATTGGTTATCCAATACCAAATGCTCAGTCCTAAATTCTTATACACACAAGCAATACTAAACAGGCCCAGAAATATAAATAGATATTTATGTATACTATAATTTGATTATATTATACTATAATAATTATAATATAAAATAAATATAGGGAGATTGATATAAATATAGATAAATATAGATATATAGAGATATATATGTATCAAGAGAGAGGGGTAGATAACTAATAGAGAGAGACATGGAGATAGAAATGGTATAGATTTACATGAGAAGAGCCCATGGATTTAAAAAAGTTATTTGAAAGGGGTTAAAGGGAGTAAAAGGAAAAAGGAACTCATATGATTGTATTTTAATTTAAATAGTCAAAGATTTTAAAGTTTTACTTAGTGAACTAAAAATGATAGTTATTTTTACTGTATTAAAAAAATGTCAATTATTTATTACTTCTATATAAATGGATTTTTCAGTACACTTAGAACCTTGCATTCTTTTGAAACACACTAAACATAAATTTCTGCTTATCACAAACTATAGCCATTTAAAAACAAGATAATAGTATAATATCACTAAAAGTCATGTGCGGTAGAGTATATTATGAATTACTTCTCACATTCTATTTCTAACAGTGTTTACAACCGAGCTTTCCTCACCAAAAACTTTAGAAAGTAAATAGTAAAATTGAGTATGTCAATAAGAGATAGTAAAATTATTAGAGAGAACATTGCAGGCACATATTGTATATTAATTTTCTAAGAGATTTTATCAAGGAAATGCCAATAAGTCAGTGAGTCTACAGGAGATTCCAGATTAAGAAAAAACAAGCCAGATATGAAATGAAGTGATTAGGTCTTATTAAGGATAAATATTCAATAAAAGTTAATCATTTATTTATATAAAGAGAGAAGTTAGATTAACGAGCTAAGAAATATTCTTAGACCCTGTAACAGTTTCTGTTGGAAGTCAACAACACTGGCCCATTCTTTTTATTTTTCTACTTTATCTGCTTATTTCAGCTTGTCTAAACGTTGCAGTTACACACAGTGAGAGGGATATCAGTAGAAACATAAAAAAATCACAATAAATAATTGCCTACAACAGTTTTCATTCTAAAAGTTAGGAAACTACAAAAATCAGCTGATAAAGCTAGGTGAACAGCGTCTTCATATTTTGATTAGCTAGGCTACAAGAAATACATATGAATTTTGGTGCTAATCTTCTAGAAGGAAGAAATAGAAATTACATGTTCATGCAACCAGAACCACCATTTGACAACAGTATGAAATGTTCGAAGCAAAAAATTTCTCTTTCAGGTTATGAGAAAATGCTCCCATTTAAAAATAAGGTAGTATTATTATAATACAAAATAACGGTTGTGTGTTCTAGGACATTTGATGATACATTTATTCAAAAATACCACCACACTGACAGCCACTTAAGGAGAAAACACAGTCATCAGTACAAGAAAAATTAAGGTTTTAAATTTGGCATGACATTAAGCAGGGCCATTAGAGAGGATGAACCTCCCAATTACAAGAAGAATGGGGCTTGTGAATCTTCTGATCCTGATACACTGACTTGTTGATTATGTGACCCTAAACATTCTCCTCCGTTGAGTTGTTCTATGTTTACTTCATGTAATATTCTGGAGATTTTGCTATAAGAAGAAAAGTTGAATAACTAGATCTACTTTACCTTTTCTAATTACAATGAACTCTGATAAGCTAAAATACCTATAAGATGTTTCTTGCTTACAAAATACCGTTCTCAACCATATTTTATTTTATATATACAAATGACAAAGTTAAGGTAACTGTTTTATTGGAATGTTTCATGAAGCTCTCAGAAATTATATATATATATATATAATGTATATGTTTCTTACTGTACATACAGAGCTTTAGAAGTTATGATTTGAAGCTGTTTTGAAAATGTGATGTAAAATTATTTGACTACATTTTCCATTTCCTCTTTTTTATGCTTGATTTTAATTTTTATTTATTTCTTCTATGCAGTGATGGGCTTAGAAGGAAATTTTTACTGGTATTCTTGTATGCTTTGTCAATATGCACTGCTCTGCACCTTCCTGTAACTCCTATCTGCACTTCCCATCTCCCTCTTCCCAGAGAAATATATATTCTTTTTCCAAAATGTGGAAGTTCCAATAGGAATATACAAAAGAAAAGAAAAGAAAAGAAAAGAAAAAACAAAACAAAACAAACAAACAAACAAAAAAACACAAGCAAGGAAGCAAAGAAACAAAACAAAAATCACCAAACAAACCAACAAACAAAAACCTGCTCTGTTTTGACAGAGGCCCACAAGAAGGGGTAGAGGAGCTTTGAAAGGGGCTTTATTTTCCTAATTGAACCTGGTCTGATTGCTGAGTACAACACCCTTCACACTTCACACCAAGCAAACACAAACTAAGCTGAATTCTTTCTCTCTTTTTTCCGCCTCATGATCAAACAGCACAAGCTATGGGAGAGAAAGTAGGAGTCTCTCTATGCTAAAAACATAAGAGAGACTCGTTATTGATTTCCTTCCCTATCAGGATCCATCAAATGGACCTGCCATTTTCAGGACCCTGAAAATGGATCTTTGTGGACTTGCCCTGCTCTACTCCAGGAAGTGACACGACTCACACAGACCTGTATCTGTCTTCTCCCTATTGGTATCATACTTAAGGACACTGAGGGATGAACCCAGATAACACAATGGCAAAGTGAAGCTCCAGCATATCACACAGAAGACCAGCTAGCTAACCTAGAACAGGAAGATAGAGTGAAAGAAGGCTTGGTACTTGGATTTTGTAGTTAGTATTAAAGTCAGTAGTCTACCCTGGCGGCCAATCACAGTACAAAGTGAAAATTTCAATCTTTATATGGTAGGGGGATGGGGGGTACACTAAAAAGTGAAGGCACAGGGCAGGTCACTGCAGGAAAACTGGGAAGGCAAAAGGGAGAGAAAAACACACCATCCTGGAAGCAAACCTGTAAGACCAAGTGCAAAGGTAGGAAAACCCGATATGAAATGGATAAATGATGAAGCCTCAATATAGAGGAGTCTGAGAGCAGAAGACTTCATTCACCCAGAACCCTGTCCTCAGAACATCTGAGTTTCATGCCTAAGAGCAAAGGTGAATGCCAGAAGCAAAACTCCCTCATGCTTCTGGTACAGAATAAAGAAAATAACAACTTTGAAAGGCTTCAGAACATTCTGCTCTTCTATGTAAGTCATACATTCAAAAAAACAAAACAAAACAAACAAACATAAAACTGGCCTTGCTACAGCCTAACCCGATGGGCTACATTTCAGTTGATCCAGAAATGGAGATAGTTCTACCCCCTCTTTCCCCCTTTTGGTTTCACTACTCTGACAAGTGTTACATGGGAAATTTCATCCAGTTCCCAAAAGAGCAGAAAACCAAGCATAAGAATCTAAGATTAAAACAAAAGAAAGAAACTACACAGACAGTATGAGTGTATACACACAATATTATACTACCTAAAACCAAAAAAAAAAAAAAAAACTATTTAGAATTAATTACAAAGAGTTAGCAAAATAGCAGATACTTAAAAGTTTACAAGAGCCTGCAATATTTATATTTACTCACAATGAGTATTCATAAACTACTTTAAAAATATACCCTACCTTCCATAGCTAAACATCATGTTTGACTATGGATCTGCCAAAATATGTTCACCAAATATATTATGGAAACATAAAATACGAAAGAGTATCTACAGCAGTCAAGGAAACACATAACGCTTGTGGGTTAGAATGTCAAAGTCATTTAGATATAAATTTTCCCAAGGCAACCGATAGATTTAATGGCTATGGGTTTTTCTATAACAATCAACGTTGGTGAATGGATTCACTGTAGCTAAAGAAAAGCTCATCATGTTTGTAACAGCTGAAGAGCTAGAGTTGCTAAACTGATATTGAGAAAGAGCTTCCAATGCAGAGAACACATTATTGGATCCTAAGATACTCTTCAGGGCTACAGTATCAGTACAGCCTGGTACAGGAGAGATGACTGACACCGAGACTAATGAAACAGATGAGCTAAACCACAGACCACACAAGTATCACCAGCCGATTTGTTGCTGATAAGGTGGTGAGTGCTTCTCAACCTTCATAAGGCTGTGACTCTTTAATACAGTTCCTCATGTTGTATTGACCCCCAACTATCAAATTATTTTCATTGCTACTTTATAGCAACTGTGATGAATTACAGTGAAAATACCTGTATTTTCTGATGGTCTTAGGTGACCCTTGTGAAAGGGTTGTCACCCAAAGGTTGAGAACCACTTACTAATTAATATGAAATTTTACAGTAGGCATCATTTTAGGAACAAAGAAAAATCCAGGGTTGGCAAGAATTATGACTATCGGAATATAAAGATGATATTAAATAATTCAGCTATACTGTTGAAATTCTTTATATTATGTCTTCTAATGATAGATGCAGGAATCTATAAAAATATAAAAGCTCGGATTTTATACAGTAAGATATAGTTCCCCTATTAGATTAAAATTTTAAATGGTAAAAGAACAATTTTGGATATTTTGTATGAATAACAGTAGAAAAAAACTTTTCAATAATTGAAAGAAAAAAATTCAAATCACCTGAAGGTTAAAAGCAAGCCTAATTATAAAGGAACATTAAATCATGGTCCTGGAGGTGATCAAGTATCAGGTACCATGCACCAAATGTTCATAGGCATTTCCACAAAAAGCAAGTATGTGCAGTTGCTCATAAATGACTCACCTAGTGTGTAGGAAAGAAAAAGCAAACATAGAGAATTGAAAATCCACAGGGGAGGAAGAGAGAGAGAGACAGAGAGGTAAGAATTGGGGAGAAAAGAGCCTAGCCTTTCTCATTAATAAAGGCATGATCAGTTTTCAGGTGACCCTCAGTATTTCTTCAGTTCATCATGGTACATAGTCAGAGCAGCATTCATGAATACCTCCTCAATAGCCCCTGCAGAAATCCTATGGCCTGCAACGTTAATTACATCATCCACTCGGGACATCACATACAGGTACCCTTCCTCATCCATGTAGCCAGCATCCATAGTGTCATAGTATCCCTGAAAAGGACAATACATATATTTAGTTAGCATGCAGTGCTAGGTCAAAATGTGATCATTTTAAAGCTGGGTAAAATTTAAATTGTGACCTAAATGGATTTACTGTGAGCACTCAACTATTTTCACAGGGTTAGAGATTAAATTGCTTTTAGCTTTGAATCCTAACTAGATTGGGTTTGCCTCTCTAACAACAAGAAAAAAGGTAAAATGCCCTTTTATGTGTTCAAGTTCAGTATTTGAACTTGGAATTCTAACATTTGTGAACCTAATTAATTTTTTAATGGAGAAGCGATGGCTCAATAATTCTGATATATTTGGGTGTTACAAGGGAGATTTTTAGTAAAGTTATCTCAATTTGTATATATTTCAAAGCTCTCTATAGATATTATAGAAGAGGGGACAATTTAGCCTTGGGATTCCTCACAACTAGAGCTAGAAGGGACTGGACTCTCTACCCTGAGACACTATTGGCCCTGACCCCAGAACCGAACAAATAAACCTGAAAGAGGTAACAAGGCAGGGATCCCCTGCAGGTTGCAACTGTGGACAGCTGAAGGCAGGTTCGACCTTCAAGGCCAAGCCAGATGACCTCCTCGTCTGTACTCATGCTAAATTCAGGATAACATGGATGTAAGAAATCAAGGGCATTATTGAACAGAATAGGAATGTAGAGAAATTCCAGAGAGCCGTCATCCAACATCAGCACCCTATTATTAAGTGGGCATGGCCACCCCAGACACTAGGTGTAGATAGAGCCAATAAGATGACAACTCCAAGGATACTAAGGACTCATCATCCTACTCAGGTACTATCACCATGTTTCTGGACATATAACTGTAAGCTCCTTTACGTGGCTCGAAACACCAAAGACTGCATGGTTTCCTACTACCATTTCTATAGGATGAGCCAGGTCCTCTGAGATCCAGGTATCTGAGATGAATATTTGGAAACCTTCATCAATGGGAAAGTAAGTTGGAAATCTTGTATTGACCGTGTGGAATGGTGGGAAATTCAACACAGTCACCAGATTCTCTTCCTCTTCTATGAAGCTATGATTGGGGACTCAAACCATGAAATCCAGAAGGTAATGCAGTTTATAGTAAAGAACTTGGGTGAAACAGTGCTAGATAACATCATTCAGGAGACATCATTTGAGAAAATGAAAGAGAATCCTCTGACAAATTATTCTGTGGTCCTCAGGGTAGCCTGGACCAGTTCATTTCTGCCTTCATGAGAAAAGGAAGTGTGGATGATTAGAAAAACCAGTTTATTGTGGTCTGAAACTAGAGGTTTGATGAAATCTATAGTCAATAGATGGAAGGAACCTTCGCGTGGGACGCTGATCAAGATGTGAAGATAGATGTCAAGAACACAGAGGCTATCTCCAAGCCTTAACCACCAAAAGAAGCTCTGAAAGAATACTGTAAATGCTAAGGATTATGGATCAGATGCTATGATTATTAACATCCATTACAATTTTATAAAAGCGAAAGAAACAGAAAGAAGTCACTAATTTGTTGACATTGACTGGGATTGAACTTAGGCTTTGTCAAAGCTTAATAATTGGTATGAAATATAGTATTTCACCGATATCAAAGTAACATCTCTTTCTTGATTTACAAAATACAATAGAAAGAAGAATCAGGAGTAAGAAGTACAAAGAAAAATACATATTATTTTTTAATACTTCTAATTTATTTGATGCACATCTTTAAGCATAGTCTCTAAAACAAATCCAAAATAGCAACTATTTCTATTTCTTAACCTTTCTAAAACTTGGTATGATCCTCTCTTCCATGAGTTAATACAGTCTTTCTCACCAGACTTCAGTGAACACTACAAAATGGCGTGTAAAGTGGAAGGCAGAACGAGACACACCATAAGCCCATGGGAATTGTAGTTCTAATCACGTAGTCCTGCAATTAGGAGAGACCATCTAGGAAAACAGTGAAACGGAGGCCATGTTGGTCCCAGCCTTAGCCCAATCACATCTAAGTTGCATGAACTCTGATTCCATTTTCTGACACGTGCTTTTATTAAGCCTATAGATGAGAGGCCTGGAGTCAGGAATCAAGGCAAAATAGAGAGGTATTTCATGCAGTTTGGCCATGCACTTGGGCTTTTGATCTTAAATGTAAGCATGCTGAACCACATGTTCATACTGCTTGCCATTTTCAGGTGATTATAAATTGTATCAGTCCTCTGCCCATGATATAGACTAAACTGGATGACTGAAGTCAAGTTGAGTGACAAATATTTCTGCCACACTCGACCAGGAGAACTCTTAATCTTGCCTGTTGAGGTCACTTGACTCCAAAATGACTTTCTAAAGAAAGCGACCTTACTCCTTACCATTTGTCTAGTAAAGTGGGGCATTCATCTTTCACTCACACACAATAATGATGAAATACTAAGTATTTGGATTCATTGTTTTGATGACAGTCTCATCATTCATTCATTTCTACCTGGCACATAATAAGGACAAGGTAAAGGTAGCATGTGAATTATACTATCAAAAGTGTTGCTATGGACACAGCACCCATTGCCTTGGTATGGGATACTAAATGAATGACACTCTGACACACAGGAAGAAAAACTGCTCGTCTAGGTTATTGGGGCAAGGGGCAGGGCTTTAAGAATACTGTCTCTAATGATTTATTTATTTAAAAATAAAATGATATTTAAAAGAAAAAGATTAAGGGAAACAGTCAAAAAACAGATAATAGGACAGAAATGCATTAGATTTAACTCATATAACTAAGTATAGAGCAGGCTGGGGTTCCTGATGAATTTCTAGCTCTAATTGGTTGCTTGCTCTCAGTCAGTATCAAGGATTCCAATAATAAGTGCAAAATTATTGGACTCCAACTTTATTGGATTTAATTTTCAAGTATTCTGATATCATAGTAAGAGTGGATGAATTTTTCTGTGTGAAGAGACTGATGATATTTATCCATATGACTTAGTTGGATAAATCTGACTTGGTCGTTGTTATCTCTGAGATCTAAAAACTGATGTGTATAAGAGTTCTTTTTGATCTATGATGCTGGAAGCAAGGTGCTTCAGTGACTAGACCACAAATAAAAGCACATAAAAATTTTAAAGTTTATTAAAGCTCTTACAGGAAACTTCTCAAAATATAGATGCTTGAATGCCTCCTGATTCTTCCAGAGTCCTGAAAAAGCCCCAGGTGGTAACGGCAACCTTAAACACAAAGAAAATAAAATTACTACAAATAAAATAACAATCAGTAATAAATGTTTATATGTGTGTGTGTGTGTGTGTGTGTGTGTGTGTGTGTGTGTGTGTTGAGACAGGGTTTCTCTGTGTAGCCTTGGCTGTCCTGGAACTCACTCTGCAGACCAGGCTGGCCTCGAACTCAGAAATCCGCCTGCCTCTGCCTCCCGATTAAAGACCTGCGCCACCACTGTCCGGCAGCCCTGTATATTTTATAACTCTGATGAACACATGGAAACATGAAACATTTGGAATACAAGGTTCTGTATTTCTTTTCTATACAACCAATCCTATCACATACTTCATTCCTTCCTCTACACTATCAAATTTGCGTTATTTGCACAGAAAGGCTTAACCCCTAGTACTGATGATCTGTGCTAATATAAACCCGAATAAAGCCTTACAGCTCCTAATAAAATGTGCCTAGCGGTAGACTCAAGTAGTTTACTGGATCCAGAAAAAGTTTAGGTGCTTTATAGTTCCGAGATTTAGATGAGATACACCATGAGGACTTTCAACTCACTCAGGTAATGTTTTTTGTTTTGTTTTGTTTTGTTTTGTTTTTGGCGAAGTCAAGTGATAATATCACAACTTTATTACAGAGACAATGGAAAGTAAAGCAGATGCGGCTACTGTCCACATAAAGCAACATGTCACCTCCACCCCACACCCCACCCCAAACTCATACAGTTTTCTGTGAGGACATGAGGTGAGTCAGGATAGTCAGAAGGCCATTCCTGTATCAGGTTCTCCTGATTTTTATCCCACCTGTGTCAGATGATGTTAATACAGGTGGGAACAGCTGTAATTACCAACCTGAGCATCTGAGCTGACACTTGCCTTCCCCACCAAGTTCAGTCTTCCGCCCCATGGTTATCTCAACTTTCCCACATTAGGACTTTTAATTTCCTCTCTTAAAAACAATAGGAATCAGCTATTATTTCAGGACATTATGTAATTACAGGAAACACATGTGAAAGCCTTTAGTTATCCCAAAATGCTAAAAACAGCGAAAGCTACAGAAATGCTGACTCATTTTTTAGGCTGCATCCCTTCACCATGGCTGCTCATCACTTGATCTGTTTAAAGGCAGCAAGCAGGCAGAAGGTGGTAAGTCCCCTAGGCTCTTTCATGCTAATTCTACTATGCTAATTCTTCTAAAGCGCCATGTAAATAGCCTTGCTTTATCCGTTTGTTTTTGTTAGTCATGTTAACATTTTGCAAAAGGGAGTTAAAAGTCAATTTCAAACAACTGAAATATAACACAAATAGAACAACTTTTAATAATCAAGCCAAGGGCATCATGGACATGACAAAAGAAAAGCGGACATTAAGTAGAAAATCAAATCCCTCAAAGGGCCTGGAGGAACAACAATAATGAGTGGAGCAGATTATCTGTTAAATAAATGAAAATAGCTTCGATGGGAGGGCACACTGCAGAAGTCATTTTCAATTGCTCCCCCCAAAAAACCAACATGGTATGGAGCCCCTTCTAACCCTCTTAGTGCCATTTTTGGACAGATTCATGAGTTTCCGAAATAACTTCTCTATTACATTGCAGGAAAATGAAAAAAATAAAGCTATGGTAACAAATGATGAGCGACATCCAAATGTGCTCTAAGGATAATAGAGCATTGGTACATAGGAATGTAGGGCCAGCTACCTACGCATGCGCAAATTCTCCATTAT
>JADRCH010000124.1:3969340-3990052 GCA_019843965.1 Rhynchomys soricoides
CAATCTATTACCACACATCCATGATTCGTATGTTGTTAACAATCTATTACCACACATCCATGATTTGTATGTTGTTAACAATCTATTACCATTGTTACCATCGCAATGGTGTGCAGTCTCTTTTCATTTCAATTTACTCATTTCTAAATATTTAAAGCATCTCTAGATTAAATGCATCATCAAAAATGAAATGATATATGTAAGTACTGAGCACTTCACATGTTATAATTTCAAACCCATAATCTTACAAGACTCATGACTGCTTTAGCCAGTCAAAGAAAATAACCCATTAAAATACCATACCATTAATTTTAATAGCAAAAACTGAGGCATTCATTTCTGGTGTATGACTTTCTTAAAAGCAAATACTTTTTATACACTAAATATGAAGAAATGACAAATTCCTTAACAATATCCATTTTGAATGGCCAAGGTTGTGACTTACCATTGTATCCTGGAACACATTTTCCTGCTTGCCCTGGTGGAGGTGTTTTGGAGTTACCTAGTCCAATGCATGATGCTGTGATGGGGGATCCGGTCTCTAAGGGGGGAAATATGGCTTATCACTTAGTGCTTCGGCATTATGTTGCTTTAGTATTTGTGCAATGGACCCAGATAAGTTTACATCATAATTTCATTTCATTAGGAGTAAATTCAAGTCTAGTTGCAATCTAGTATTTGAGATGCTAAGCTTTATGGTCAGTGTTGAAGAGAAACAACAAGAAATCAGAGTCACTCAATGTTTAATAGAGCCTACAGATATTCTTATATCCCAAGGGAAATTGGAGAAATCTCATAAACATTATTTAAAAAGGAAAAACATAAGTGTTTTGTGCATTTATGGTTTTTAAATTAAATTATATGTGTAGAGTATTTCATAAGGTATATTTCTTCTAAAGAATAAAAAGAGGGCTCTGGGGTTTGTGATGAATCAGGAAGTGGAAGAATGGGCAATAAGAATTTTCAGAGCATCACAACATAGGTTAAAAGATAGATGAGCACTAGGAAAGATATTTCTCATCTAAAGTTATTTTGTTTTTCAATATACATTTCATTTGGTAATTTTAGCTTGTTGTCTCCTGAGACATTTTGAGGTGAATTTGCCAAAGCTTTATCAAAGGGATCCAAGGCTGCTCTCCATGGATCTAACACAGCTATAAACACAGAAAGTTGTGTGCTTACTATGCTGTTCATGGATATAACATGGCTATCAGCACAGAAAGCTATGTGTATACTATGTTATTCATCAAGCCCATAAGCTTATGACCACCCTGCAAAGATTAAGAAACTTTTAAGTTTGTTGCTCCTAAATCATCTGCCAGAATAACCACAGCTGATGTTCTCATAGCCATAAATTCTGAAGGCAATTATATTTTGGAGAAACATTTGGAATCAATAGGATTTTTCATAGCAATGCAGGGGCAGGATAAGAGAATAATGGTAAGGACTGGACTGGTTCCCTTTCTGCTTCATGTTGTACATATCAGCACACACAGACACACAGCAGACATACACACAGAGACAGAGAGAGAGAGAGAGAGAGAGAGAGAGAGAGAGAGATATTGAGAGAGAGAGAGATTAAATGTGAAAACAATAATTGCCAAGCCAGACAATAATTTTCTAAGAGCAGTAACACCCATTGACCCAAGTATTCTGAATACATGCCTTCCACTTTGAGCTTTGCCATAAAATCTATGTTACTTGAGTAGTGGGAAAGGTTCACATCTAATCTTTTTTTAACCAATGCTAGGTTTATAATTCACATATAATCATTAGTGGCTCATTTGACATTGATAGCAGAAGATGGAATTTTGAACATTAAAACATAGGTCCTAAGCCAAAGTCCCAGGCAGTGTTTCTCAACCTGGGTCGTGACCCCTTTTGGGGGTGGAATAACTTTTATACAAGGTATACCTAAGACCATCAGAAGCACAGATATTTACATTATGTTTCACAGCAGTAGCAAAATTACACTTACTAGGTAGCAACAAAAATGAAACTGTGTTATTTTACTTAAACTAAATATACTTATTTACTTAAGGTTTTGTAATTTGCTGGAACAAAAGGGACCATATTAAAGGGTTACAGCATTCAAAGGTTGAGAACCACTGGTTAAAGGTTTAAGATACTAACATTTTAAGATTAAGATATCTGGTATGGTGTAGATAATCAGTTACAAGGACCAGATGTCCCAAGTCTTAAGGGAGAATTCACACTTATTTTTATATCATAACTAATCTCATTTTTTCATAAAATGATATTTTGCATCCATGAAATACTCCTCTTACTTTATATTGAATGCAAAAAAGGAAATGTATATGATTGGAAAGACTGTGTGTGTTTGCTGCTTCATATTTTGTGGAAACATAGTCAGCTACCCTTCATACCTGATGGAAGAGAGGAATGGTGATAATGACAAGAAGCAGCATTGTGGAGTGGTGTGCTTAAAAGAATGGTACATAGGATGCAGAAGTCCTCTCATGTACACAAACACAACCTAACAAGACTTTGGGACATGTTATGAAAGAGAACAGACCTTACTAGATGTCTATATTTCTCTATCAGCTGCTACAGTCATCTAATTTAAAAGTATTTGCTATCAAGTTTTGTCACAGTGGTCACTAATCAACTGGAGTTCAAACTCTCTACAGATTGTAACAACGTAAGACCTGTGCAACTTGTTAATAAACAGTTTGAGAATCTACACAAGAACCAGAAGTCTCTAGTGCCTACCAGCCTTTAGTAATGCCTTCCAAAATACTGATGAGCAAACCTCGAGACAAATACCAAAACTTCTAAACTGTACTTGGTCCCATTACAGTGGGGAATTTACTCCAAGATGGTTTCAGTATGTATCCCTAGCTGACCTGGAACGTTCTATGTTGATGTAGACCAGATTGGGCTGCTCTCAGAGATCCTCCTGTCTATGGCTCCTGAGTGGTGTGGATTAAAAGTGAGCAGCAGAAAGCCTGCTTATAGATGGTGTCAGCTCTCTGATCTTCCTATTCCACATAGAAAGAGACTGTCCAGAGAAGATAAAAGAACAAAACTTCTCGTACATGAAAATGCAGTGAAGGATTAGTGAGATGCCTTCCTCAGCCCTGCCTGCAGAAGAAGGTGGCGCACACACTTCCTGACATGTTTCAGTTATTGCATATTTGTAATCTTTCAACTTTCAGCCATCTTTTTTATTAAAAAGCCATGAAAATCACATCTTCTGTATAACTAATTTGACCAGAAATTGTAAGAGTGATGAAAAAGATAATCCAGTTAGGTCACGTAGATATAGTTTATGCTTTAACGTTAGTAATTTGTTAGGTTTTTGCTAAATTTTAAATTAATTTTGAGGGATTGGTATGCCTAGTGACAGCCATGCAATATGATCCAGCAAAAGGCTGTCAGGGCAACATGGAGTCTTGGATAGGAGTGAGGTGGGAAGAGATACTTAAGTTTCTTATCTTTGTAACTATGTATATCATGAGAAGGATAACATGATAACTTAGACTTCTGTCACACCATTGTGTACAGAGGTGTCCACCCAACCATGCACACAAGTTTAGAGGGACACACTGTTGATCAAGGTGGCCCAGTGTAGATCAAGGTGGGCCAGTATAAAGTAGCTTTCTAGCTAGAGAAAATCTCACCTCCCACCATCCATGATAGAGGAGAGGGAGGAATTATAGAAGCATATAGAAAGTATATTAAAGTATCTGGTTCGTAGATTTCTGTGGCTTCTTGAAAATCAAGGGCCAATTATAGGAGGATGCATAAGATTGCTGAAAGAACCAGAGCCTGAATGGGAAGTGAGGCATGAGTCATAAGGGTAGATGGCCCACACAAACCAAATGGTAGGTAGTGAGTTTTTTGTATATGTGAGTGTGTATATAAATTGTTGCATTTCTGGAACAAGCATGTTCAAAAAGTAAAGTTACATACCCCACACACATACTCCCCACACATTTAAAAATAAATTGTTGCATACTTTACAGGAAATTTGGTAATCCTTGAACAAGAACCTTAAAATGGCACGTATATTTTACACATTTATTCTAGGGATGCATGCAAAGAAGCACGTTCCGCTCATAGATACTTAAAGACAAGCATGTTTTCAACTATATTGTTTGCATCAAAGCATAGAAGGCTTCTGCAAGTGGGCACCATCTCACATTTAACAAGAACACAAAGCTATTCAGATGCCAGAGATGAATGTCTGCTAAAAAGAGAAAGGTTTTCACAAAATAAGATCTAGACGGGATTTGTTAAACAAAGTATATAACGTGATTCGTGTTTTACAGAAATTATACATTTAGGCACATGGGTATTTTGTGTTTGTGTACATCTTGGTGAGACACACATGAATATAGCAAGACAATTTGTCTTTGGTTGGCATTTACAGAGTCAATGGAAAAGTACCCACATCAGTTAGAAAATTGACTTCAAAATTTCCATATTCCTCCTAACAAGTAGTGGCCATCTTTACTTAACGTGGAGTCATTTTGATTGCTGTGATCAAGAATGGAGAGGGGTGTGTAAGTTTCTGGGACCCGTCTCCCTAAGCCACTATGTATGATGTATGGGCCAGTAACCTGAATCCACCAGGGTAAAAATGCTATGTGTCGACAATGTGATCAACAGTCCTTGATGAGGGTAGGCTTCTAGAAAGCCACTCTACAAAGTCAACCTCTCCAGAATAAACCACCCAGTACTAAGAACTGCCTGAGGTGTATTTTCTACAGCACATGGAACCTCAGATTCACGAAAAATGAGACCTTTTTGTTATTAAGCCACTAGTTTTCTGTAAGTACCACTTTTATGTAGCTGCACACAAAAGTGGAAGACATCATTGAAAACACAAAAAGGCCCTTTTTTGACAAAATAAAACATAATAAGAAAAAGCAAATACTATCATATCAAAGTTGGACATGGCAACCCAACGGGGGGAAAAATGTTCCAAGGGCAGGTAGAAGAGTCTCACACTCAGGAGTCTGATAAAACTCCTGAAGATGAAGAAGACTTATTGAAGATGTCAAGAAAGACAAAGATTGTATGTAACTCATATTTCCATGACAGAATTTTGTTCTTACAGTAATATTCAAAGGTCTATCATTTAATACATGTCTGTTAGATATAATCTCATCAAAAGAAATTATTTTTTGGAATAAAGGAGTGTTACGGTGGGATTACACACAAAATAGATATACAGCATGCATGAAGTTTCTCTAATGAGCCCACTGAGAATTTCAGTTGTTCAGTGGAGGAAAGTCCAGAGAGATGGGTAGATTAAAGGAGAAGGTAAATGGCAAAGAGGAATATTAAAAAGGGCTGTCAGTACCAAGCTTAGAAATCTGGACATCTGTTCAAGGACGGTGGGATCGACAGAGATCAGTAGAGGCAATCATTGCTAAATTACTTTATGAGATAATCTTACTTATAAACTAAAGCCCTAAATTCATAATCCAATATTCAGCAATGAAATAAGCAGTTGATAATGTAGCAAAAGCAAGCAGAGGTAGAAGATGAGACCAGACCGACTTAAGTTATACTCAGAAGCAAAAGGCCATAGTAATTGCTGAGGTTAGATAGAGCAAAAGGAGATGTCAAACTCCCAGGATTTATTTTAGAAAATAAGCAATCAGCATTAAATGTGAGTGACATTCAAGGGAATGGGCAAGGTGGCAGGGGACAAAGTCAGTTGTGTTACTCAGAGTCCCTGCTATATCTGGAAAACTACTCTTCTGCCCCTAAGGTGATGCTCAAGATTCTGCATTAGGCAATCTGGATTGAGAACTTGGTTGTCCATGTTCAAGGTTGAAGTTCCAGGGACACATCAGTTCAGCAGGCTGGCTACTGCTGAGTCATATTAATCATAGCATCATGGTGGCCTAGACGCAATTTGTAAAGAAATTGTTCACTCCCACTTCTGAATCTATACCTTGAGCTATAAATAACTTGAACGGTGGCAGCAAAAAGAAAGGAGAAACAGTGAGCTGTACACTGGTGAAAGAAAATCAATTTAATCTCAGTGTTCAGGAAGTCATAGAATTATGGTTTAAAATACTTAAAGCAATCTAACTTCTGTATCAGATGCAGAGCATTCGGTGGAACTGCAAGACTGATCTCAGCATAGGGTGGTTGGTTCGGTGAAGGCTCCCATATATAATCAGCAGCTCAATTAGATAAGAAGTGCTGAATTAATGAAGGCATGAGATAACGCATGGGAAGAAAGCATCCCAGACTGCAGAGATCAAAGGCGGCTCTAGTTAAATCTGCAGTGACTTTATGGAATGAAATTCTTTATGGTTAAATGCTGCTCTTACATCCATGTGCATGCAAATCAAATTTTCATGATATTGTAGCATCTACACGTCAGGATATTCAAGGCGGCCTTTTCACGTATATAAGAGGATTCAGAAAAAAAAGGACAGGAAATGTAAATAAGACAGATTGTGTGTGGGCTACCAGAGCACTTGCATTCTGTGTTCCTCAACATGGACACCTACAGGCATAATGATAAAGGTGACCCTTGTGGCAATGAAAGGTTATTCATAGTGAGAAAATAAAAGAAAAATAATATTTATTCTGTTTTGGTAATAAACTGGGAATTGCTCTTTTTTTTTTTTTTTTTACACATTTCATTTTATTAAAAGCTTTTGTGGAACTCCAATGGGAAACAACTGAGTAGAAGATCAAGGATGTGTGTGTTGCAGTAGAGTGAGGGGCTGGACTATGATTTAAACACTGTCCTATCAGGATTCCACATCATCCTCTACTCTCCGCCTTGCTGTTCCAAGGAGCACGGTCACCTGCTGTTCTCTAAACTAAGAATGACAGTAACAAGTACCTGTGCTGATTCCCTTGGGTTAAGACCAAGGGTTGTGTGATACAGGAGAAAACAAAAATTCCGACCATAATTTCTCAAGGAAAAGGATTAGAAACCTTTGTTCCTGTGAAGATCTTCATAAACGTGAAATAATATTAATCACTGTAGGCTAGGTTATAATGGATCCCTGTCAAAGGCAGGAGAATTAGAGTACATGGTATTTCAAAGACCAAGCCAGCAACATTATTGATCAGTTTCCTAACATAATGTCTCTTTCCAATACTTTATCATTATTATATAATAATGACACAAACAGTGTCATTCTTGCCTCAGTCAGAAACTATTGCTTGGTTTGGGAATTCGTTCTCAGGTGGATTGGCAATTTGTAAATAGTTATTCGCTTTCCAAACAAGAATCTTATCAAGCAGGTCTTACATTTGACAAAAGATTATTCTTTCCATAAACAAGATTCACATAGCTTACCTCTAAGTTCCTGTGTTTCAAATTATCATTAAAAATCACCTACTCTGAACTAATGAAGACTGCTCTAAATGAGAGAAAAATCCAGTTACCAGGCAACAGGGATGACATCAAGATCATGTCTCTCTCTTTCCAGATGGATACAGGCACAGTCTCTCTAGCTGCACATTGCTGAGGTGACAGATCATCTGTATAATGGCTATTCCCCAAACTACAGCGTAAAATACTATAATATCTGAAAGATCCTTTTTTTGAAGAGAAAGCAAGATGAATCTATTTTGAGCATGAAACTGTGAAAATTTTTAATCATCCATTAGAAATCCATTCTTATTTTCCCAAGGCCTTTTGAATTCTACTATTTGAAAAATACTATAGAGAATCTCCTTGATAATCCAACCCATGGGTAATGACAATATTTGTCTAGTTTTCTAACCTTTCAGGTACACACTGTGCATATACCTATTCATATACTGTTCTTGCATTTGCAGGCATATACTCTGAATAAATACTCACCATAGCATAAATTTGATATAACAGTAAGAATAGGATAAAGCCCCAATTCAGAAAATAGCAAAGAGTTAATAAGATAAATTTTAAAAGCAACCCTTCATTATCTACAGTTATGTTTTGCTCTCAGATTTACAGGCAGCAAAACAAGGACTAGTGGCAACTAATACTCAATAGCCAGAGAATGAGATTGTAAATAAAGTTCTTAAGGTAAAGTCACCAGAAAGACCCTTTACTTATTGCTGTGTCAGCTCAGTGGAGTCTCATATGCTTGAATTCTGAGAAGGAATTGTGCAATAAAAGTTACAGAGCTTCTCAGTGGCACAAGCTCTATACAGATACAGCGATGTTGAAGCTGGAAGAAAGTCATGAAGACAGCAAAGTAGTAAACTGGAGGTATATGGGGAATAAGAGGTGTTGTAAAGCTTTCAGAGCTAAAATTTATTCTAGGAGAGTAAATTTAAAGTGATAGACTAGTGGGCTGAAGGTCCTTGTCACTACATAGACCACACTGTACACATGCAGAAGACACAGTCACTGGGAATACAAGGAGAAGAATTCAGAAAAGTAAGTGACTTGTAAGTTGATACATTATGGATTAAACTGTCAAGTATTAGCCTAGCATTTCTATATAGATATATTTCTATATGTTTCCAATGTATATTTCACATATATGATATATATATGACACATATATATATATAATGAATATATGAGAAATAAGGCAGCACAAATATGTGCTGGTAACATTTCCCACAGATATATCTGTTTAATATAATTATTTTTTTAGAAAAAACCTTCAATTAATTATTCTTCTATATTAGTTGGGTTCTTATAAATAAACATCCATCAATTTCTTAAAATTCAAAAAACAAAGAAAGAAAGGAAAGAAAGAAAGAAAGAAAGAAAGAAAGAAAGAAGAAAGAAGAAGGAAGGAAGGAAGGAAAAAAGAGTCCTGGTCTAATGAATCTTCTACACGTTTTTTTAAGGTTATGGGAGTGATATGGAAAGTCCAACCAAGTGTAATGGTTACAATGCTTGCTGCCATAGTCTGTTCTCTGGAAATATATCCTGCTTGTCTTAGTTACTTTTCTACTGCTTTGACAAAACACCAGGAGCAAGACATTGTGGGAGATTGAGATTAGGCTTATGGTTTCAGAGGTTTAGAGTCTGTAATGGCAGAACGAAGGCAGGGTGACAGGAATATTTGAGAGCTAATATCTCAAGACTGTGAGTAGGAGGCTGACTGGGTACACTGGAAATGATGCCAGTCTTCTGAACTCTCAAAGTCACAGGGACTCATCTCTAACATGGCCACACATCCTAATCCTTTCCAAGAATTTCCACCAACTGGGAACCAAGTATTCTAACAGACATGCCTTTGGGGCCATTTCATTCAAACCATTACAATACCCAACGAAGCAAAAATATATCTGTCATTTCAACTACTTTTGATGTCCTTTAAAATATACTACCAGTGCATGGGCACCATTTAGAGAAATGGTTTTGATTTATGTGCTCTCATGCCAACATTCACTGGAGCATTTTAACCTCTAGTTTAATAAAATTTAGAGTAATCAAATTCTTTCTCAAAGACAGATATTTAGGCTGTATAAAAACTGTAGTTACATTAGACTTGAGTTTTAATTAAAAATTGTAGCAGTTCCATCAAATAGGGCGAGAAATAATCTAATTACTTAAGATGTAAAAACCCAACAACCATGGTCAAGGCACATAGAGTGAAATCAATAATTTCAATTACCAACAGTGTCTATTATGTTGCTATCATTTTCTCACTGAAATTATTTCTTAGGACTTTTCAACTACTAGGAAGAGTTTTATTCTTCCGTTGGAGTGTTGAAAACAAAATAAAAAAAAATAATGAAGTTGCCTAGGAAAGCTTAAGGAGATGATGATTAGCTAACTTCAGTTACACGGTTAGTCCCTAGCCAACAAAGTAGCTAAAGTGTTTATATATATATTTATATAAACTTTGTAACTCCTGTTAGAAACTGCACTAGTACTATTCAAGCAACTATAAAGACTCAGGAGTTGTTGATCTAAGCCCTTTATTAAGTATCCCCATACAAAGTTATTACAGAACTTAGATGTTACAAGTATGTGGTGATTGCATTATTTTTAAAGATTTATTGAAAAAGAGGAAGAAGGATTGTAAGAACCAGAGGCATCAAAGTCACCCCAAGAACATGGACAACATCCTCATCTAACCAGGGATAGTAGGGGCTTACAAAGACTGAGCAGACAATCAGGGAGCTTTATGGGTCTGAGCTAGGTCCTTTGAATATGTATTATGGTTATTTGGCTTTGTCTTCTTCTGGGACTCTTAACAGTGGAAGGGAGTGTCTCTGACTTCTATTTTTTTTTAACCTGCTCTTGGAACCATTATTCTTCTATTAGGTTTTTAGTTTCTTTGAATTGTTTTAGTTATCAAAATGAAGATGATTATAAGTTTAGTGGTATTTATGACCTTAAAAACCTGCTGGGAGCAATGTCAAGCTATTCATTTAATTCATTCTCTACCTTTATTAATTTCCAGTTACTGGACCAAAGACATACTATTTTGGCAGAGAGGCTCTATATTT
The DNA here is from genome assembly GCA_019843965.1 of Rhynchomys soricoides. NCBI lineage: Eukaryota > Metazoa > Chordata > Mammalia > Rodentia > Muridae > Rhynchomys > Rhynchomys soricoides. Next base: position 3,979,751 of record JADRCH010000124.1, read on the forward strand.
GTGCTGACAGAAAATGAAAAAAAGACTTTGGACCCCTGCCAGAATTATATGGATCAGATATAATAGGGGAAGACCACCCAAAGATCTTGACTACAGACAGAAAAAAAATCAAGAAGACCAAACAGGACAGGTAACTTACTTAAGTAAGGTTAATTACTTACTTAAGTAATTAACTTAACTTAATCTGCTGATTCTTCGACATGGGAAGAGCCCAATAATTGACTTAGATATAAAAATGTCTCTAGCCAAAACTTCAACTAAATTTAGACAATAAATCTTGTTGGTTACACAATCCTTACAATTTATCATGCCATCTTTTAAATAGCATGAATGATGATTTATTACAATTGGTTATTGATCAAATTAATTTATAAAAAAGAGAGTTGCCTTTCACCTGCTCAGACAAGGATAAAAATTCATCCTTAACTGATCTGTGCACAATCCATATGAATATCCTAATAGTACTAAAATTTTTGTTATGAGATTGATATGCAACGGGATGTAAAACGTGGGCAAGATTCGTCCTTGGGATGTTGAATTGACCTGCGATTCCAACCCCCTGTTTTCTGATGCTGTCCAGAGACTTGGTTCCAAACAAACTTCAGAAATTACTGCTAATTCCAGATGATCTCATGTCATCCAAACTTTCAGATGGAACCAGTCAAAACTTCAGTCAAGACCTAAGCCTTCTAAGCATATAGAGACTGGATAACAGAAAGTAAAGCGAGCTTTCTTAAATCTAACCAATTTTTCTGATTTTCCTACCCATCCCCACCTTTTTAAAGAATCTCTAGTCCACCCTATTCAACAGGAAAAAATACAGAGAGTTGTCATCCAGATCACTGGGGTTTGGGTATCTGATTATAGTTATTTTGTAAATTATATATAAGTTGTCATTTTAAGGGATAAATTAGAAATGGTCATAAATTTCAGCAGGAAGATGGGATGAATTACTAATTTTACTCTTGAACAAAAAAATATTATGTAGTCACAATCTTACACTGTATAATTGATGCAAAATTGAAATGATAATTTCTTATATTGGTACAGAATATATATATATATATATGGTTTTTGTTAATAAAAATCTATATAATTGATACAAAAATTAAAATTAATATTGCTACTCTTAAATAGGCATTGTGCCTATGCCACTCATTTAAGAATAGAAGGCTTTGACCCAGTCTTTCTAATAACTGCTGTTACAAACTGTTTACAATGATTAAGGAACAGAAGCTAAGGCCCAGATAGTAAACTCATGGTTATATTAGATTCTGATTTAATTATATTAAAATGTTTTTGATTTACTCAAGTAGAAATAACTAAGAATAGTTAATTAAGGTTTAACATATACTTTACATAGACAGATCATCTTCAAAAATATAGGAAATCCATTCCACTGAATATGACATTTAATGTTATTTCATTATTAAGGATCATTTGATGAGACATGTCTGCTCCTGATTGATTCTCCATTCTCCTTCAAAAAGAATTTGAAAATCAAAGCCTCCATATAGAGTTGCTCCAATTATGACAACTGGAGAGAAAAATAATGTCCTATTCATCTATGGACAAAAAATATTGTCCAAGAAAGGACACACAATGCGAGATTGTTGACAATTTAGTTCTGCCAAGACAAAACAAACTAGTCATTCATAGTTCCTGCTTCATTTCAGGGTCTGTCAGATGGTTCTGGGCTAGAAGGCTGAAGACAGATGCTCCAATGTTATCAGAAATTAGGGACTGTCCAGGTAGTCAGCTATTTCTGCAATTTGTTTAAGTTTTGGAAGCTATGTGTTATGCTTCCTATATATTCAGGCCATATTTAATTCATTCTTGGATTTCTAATGGGGTTGGAAAATAGTTATAGTCTCATAATCAAACTCGAATGGTTTAACATCAGGAGAAATGATATAGATTTAAAAGGATGGTTTTCAGATGGTAATGCAAGCTAAAATCAAGACATAATTCAAGTATAGAATTAAAAGTTCTTTAAGTTTGGATAGATAGTGGAGTATTTTATCTAATTTATGATTATGATAAACTAGATGTTAATGATATATCTACTTGTAATCATATAATTGTTATAGTTATGCTCGATTTATATCTAAGAGAAGAGCTTTTGTGTTTTGACAGAAAGGTGAGATGTTGGGGTTTGCTTCTAATGTTTTGTCCTAATTAGGCACTCCAAATCAGTAATCTACATGTCCAAATGCCAAAAGTTCCTCTCCCCAAATGGTTTTCGATTGATCAATAAAGAACCAATGGCCAATAGCTGAACAAGATGAAAGACGCAGTACTTCTAGTTTCCTGGGGGAATAATGAGAGAGGAGGAGGAAAGGGTAACCAGAAGGAATAGGATGGACAACCAGGAAGGAACAGGAGGGAGAAATGGCTGAAATGTAGGTACAAGAAGGGAAGAGGCCATCCAATAGCATTGCCCAGAAGCATCTTAGGCAGCAAAGATAGGGGGTTGCCCAGAAAGAGCCGGGGCAGCAAATATAAAAATTTAGATTTTAAACGATATTAACTCAGAAACATCAAAGGGGGTATTTGTTAGCCACGGGGAGATTAGAAATGCTCAGCCTTTGAACTAATCAAAACATTTCATAACTAGCTTATGTGTGTATGTTTTATTCGAGACTCCAAAGGGCTCTGGCGGGTGAAAGAGTGACCTGTGGGAAGCCAATATGGTTTAACTAATTCATCACTATATTGGGCTACCTTTACATGCATAGTTGAGCTCCATTTGTCTGGACTCCATAGAGAGAAATGCACCAAAAAACTTCCAGCAGTGTGCGGTGGTTTCTTGCCCCTTCCTTGAACTTGAGCTAATTGGCAGAATGATGTCAGCTGAGTCAGACTCATGGAGAACATGAGTGATGTTTAGAGAGAGAATAAAAAGGACTAGATGAACAGGGACAGAGGCTTAGCTTGGCTTGCTTATGGAGTTAGCCATACAATGCTTGTTGGTTTCACATCTTCTCTGATCTTTGCTTCATTGAGAGAGGCACAGCGGGCAACTGCTCCTGACATCCCTGCTGTTCCAAATCCCTTCTTCCTGAGTGCTCCTACTAGTTTGTACTACCTGTTGCTATCCTGACACTACTGAACAGGACTGCTGGTATATCCATGACATGTTGTCAAGTAGATCAAGCTTCCTGCCACTGATGACCTGTGCCTGACAGGAATTTCAATAACTAACTAACAAACTAACTAACTAACTAAATAAATAAATATTTAGAAACAGGGTCCACTCCCCCCAAATCCTTTCTTTTCCACTACCCCGTTGATGGTGTGCTATAAAGGAAGTTAAAGCATTTAAGAGGCATCATTAAAAGTACAGGTTTTAAGAAATTAAAGTTACAATGGTTGAAAAGTGGATATTGGCAAGAGGGGAGGTAGTAAATATTTATTTATTTATTTATTTATTTATTTATTTTACATGAATGCTTTGCTTCAAATACCCTGGAACCAGGTGTTTTTGAGCCACCATACGAGTGTAAGAATTGAATTTGTGTCGTCTGCAAAACTATCAAGTCCTCTTAAGCAGTGAGTCATCTCTCTAGCCCAGGAACCATTATTTTTAACATGAAAACAAATAAAAGAAAGAAAGAAAGAAAGAAAGAAAGAAAGAGAGGAAGAAAAACCAAAGAAAGAAGGAAGGAAGGAAAGAGACTCAAATATAGGATTCTGACATGTTTTGTTGTAATTATTTCTAAAGTAATATCATCTTTTATAACAAATAGGAAACAAAGATATAGAAGGAAGAGAGAGGGTAAAGTAAATTTTCTATGTGGACAGAGTCTATTCTGGTTGAAGAGTTAGTCTGAAGTGTAAGGGAAATTTTCTTAGGATATTTATTCTTATATTTTTGGTTGTGAGACTGGCCTTTAACGGTTGAGCCGTCTCTCCAGCCCAGGACATTTATTCGTAAGAACTTCCTTAACTCATCTTGAATCAGACAATGGAATTCTTGCAAAGAACACCATTTGCTACATGAAAAGTCCTTTATTGTGAAAATTATGTTCTTGTCTGATTTATGAGAAAGCTTCTTTTTTGTGCTAAATCTACCGATAACAATAGAGTATTTTATCTGGGGATTATATGCTTGAGGATAATGAACTTCAGACTGCTTTATTATACATGAAATGCCATATTTTAGTACAATGGTTATCTATTCTTTTAATTATTGTTTTTAAATGATGACAATACCCCCTGTTTCCATATTCCTATGCTAAAAATGAAAATGAAAAAGTCAGTCAACAATCCAGCTATTTTCAATCGTTTTACAGATGAGTTACTGCTTAGATAAAATTCTTGAATAAATGGCAATTCAGTTTCCATCGAGACTAATGAGTGAATTTGATATAACCTTTCTAGAGTTAGCAAAACTGACTTTCTTATGATAGCACAAAAGGTTTACATTATTACAATCAAAAGCAGGAGCTTAATGGTTTAGTTGCCATGAGCAGCAATGAGTCCTCATTGAAATACTCTTTGGGGGAAGGGCATGTCTATTCGCAGATACACGGTGATTAGTAGATATTAAATCAAACATCAAAGAATATTGCTATTAACAGGTCGAAAGAGCATATTCATCTCTAAAAGTTTGTTGGTGTTAACATAAATTATACTTTGAGTGACAAAAAGTAATATACCAGGGATGGAGACATGATTCTGTTGTTAAGAGTGCTCCCTGATCTTCAGAAGAACCTGAGTTGAGTTCCTGGTACGCACGTCAATTGGCTTATAATCGCCCGTTCCAAGGGATTGGGAACCCTCTTCTGGCCAATGTTGGCATGCACACACACAGACACACAGACAAACACACACACACACACACACACACACACTTTATACACAAATAACAACAGATCATTAAAAACCATGATTATATGAATAGATTGACTGCAGATGAAATCATATGACGTGGTGGATTTTCTTTACAGATTCTTAAGCAACTAATATACTCCTTACTATTTTCAAGTTTAACATGCAAGAATTTCTAACTGCTTACTTACACATATATATTAATGCAAACAACAAGCAAATAAAGTTCATGGGTCTTTCACATTCATTTGTACAGAAGACTCACCAATGTTTATAAGTTTATAAAATATTAATTTCTATGTACATGACAAGAGGAGAGCTGTAGAACATTTGAGATTTACAGCAAAGAAACCCACTCTTTGGTCAAAGCTTAACTTTGTTGGGAACACTATCTGGTGTTTTTGAGCATGCAGCTATTAAGATAAGCAAGCATCTTTTGAAGTATGAAACATAAGGACATTTATCAATGTACTAAAAATACCAAAACCTTTTTCTTTCTCGGTGAGTAAATAATCACCCATTTTTTCTTTTACTCCTGTGGATTTAATATTTGTTTAATTCTACCTTAAGAAGGAAAACTGTGAGTGCTGGAGAGATTGCTCTTGCTTCTATTTCAGAGGACCAGAGCTGGGTCCCTAGCATCTGTGCTTGTAGTTCATACTTTAAGAATAAATACTGGCAATTGATGAAATTCAGTGTTGCTTTACACTCTACTGCAACAATTTTTGAGGTGAAAAATAGTTTTCTATGGAAATAAGTTAAGATTCTAACTATGTATACACAGGGAATCATAGAGTTTGCCTGGCCTAGTCACCTTAAGAGGCATGCGTCATATTCTTTTTATGTTGCAGTCTATGACCTCTGGTGCCCAATATGCCTTTCAGTTCTGGAGAAACTGAAGCACTCTCTCAAGCAGTAAAGCATTCAGTTTGCTTTGTGTTTCTCTGTATGTCCTGTTGGAAGTTAAGGAAGCTGGAAACTTGACTGGATAACTGATCTTGGATATTAATCTTGTGTACTCTGTAGAGGATGCAAACACCATTGTAATCTGACAACTACGACTGTATTGATCCTAGCAACCACTATTATATTCTGTTTCGGATAAGGGTATAAAATGTTTGATTGCTTTTGATAAAAGTGTCACAAATTGAGTCTTGCTGTGGCCTCACCAACCAAAGCTGGCTTCTAGCCAGCTATATCAGACAACCTTGACCAGGTATGTAAGCATGGGAGCTTACACGTACCCACACAACCATCAGGTGATACCTGCATCATCTAAAATTCAACTCAATTCTGGAAAAATAAATGTTTTTCTTCATTCTTGTATTCAATTCTTTCCTCAAAAGAACGGAGAATTGTCCCAACTTTAAGTGATTTTCACTAAATGTTTGCATTCTTATATATAACTATGCTGATACCTTGCCCTAAAAAAGGCAATAAAATTGGAAAATAAAGTAATATTGCTTTTTCTTATAGATATTTTATATGTAATGGTCAATGTAAATGTATATAGTTACTGCTTTGAGAAATGTGCATGTTTTACAGGTTTTGGTGAGCTTTTTCATATTTTTAAACAACTAACTACATACATCTACATTTTTCAAGGCAAGGAAATCATTTTTTTGAAAAGTCATTCTATCTTCTAGTAATGTCCAGGAAAACAACTTCTATGTATAATAGAGAACACACCAATACTGTTAGCACTTTTTCTTATTGATACCATAATTGCTTATCTGTTTTTTTTAAATGTATTGTAATGTGTTCTACCTTTTGAGTCCATAAGTAATTAAAAATATGCATGCAAGTAAAAAACCTTTCCTTTAGTAACTAAACGTTCAGAAAGAGAAACACCATGTTTTTCTTGTACCCTGGTCAGTTATTTTAATATATATATATACACTTTATTTACATTACAAATGTTTCCCTCTTTCCAGATCTCCCCTTTGGAACCTCCCTATCCCCTCCCCCCTCCCATGCCTCTACGGGGGTATTCCCCCACCCACATACCCACCCACTCTTGTCTTCCCTCCTTGGCATTCTCCTATACTGGGGCATCTAACACCCTCCCACTGATGGCTAACAAGACCCTCCTCTACCACATATGTGGACAGCACCATGGGTATACACATGGGACCTCCATGTGTATTCTTTGGTTGGTGATCCAGTCTCTGGGAACATTGGAAGATCAGGCCAGTGGACACTGTTGCTCCCTCCATGGGGCTGCCAACTCCCTCAGCTCCATCAGTCCCTTCTCCAACTCCTCCATCTGGGACCTCACACTCAGCCCAATGGTTGCTGTGAAGTGATTCCTTGGTATTCCAAACTTTTGGGCTAATAACCACTTATCATTGAGTACATACCGTGTTTATTCTTTTGTGTCTGAGTTAACTAGCTGAACAATATATTTTTTAAAATGTAAAGAAAACATGTTTTTTCAAAAAAGCAACATACAAGGATACAATAAAAATGCATAAAATAAAAAGTATCACAACTATCAACTTTCGCTTTAGCTTCTTTCTTTGCTTTCCTGTAAAGGGTACCAACATTTTGACACAATGCTATCTACAAAGGTGCTAAGTTACATACACAGCAAGGTCAAGTGAAGCTGGCAGTGATTATAAATGTTCATATTGAAGTTTAACTACTAAGAGCAATAATAACTTTCATCTTAAAATTTCAGTATTTGTATACAAACTGGATATTCTATCCTAGATACTAGGAAATTTGAAGTACTGATGGCATTACATCTATGTTTTCTTTTTATTTCTAAATTGCTGGACTTAGTGAAAGCAACATATGAAGACCATTAGCCAACTATTTTTAGAGGGTTAAACAAAAATTTGCAAATGAAGGAGAAGAAATTATATTCAGATCACTGAGTTATTTGCACATACACTCAAGCCATCTGTGCAAAAACATAAAGAAAACAAAAGTAAAGAGGGGGGATTTTATTTTTCCAAAGCTTATATTTTATTTGCCCAATATAAAATTTGGTTCCCAAGGACAACTTAGTGTGAGGAAAATATATCATAGCCAAACTTGTAACTGAATGACACTGATATATTATTATTGTTTTAGAGAAAATTTAGTGTATCTACAATGAGAGTGACACAGAAATTAGACTTTGATCAGCCAAGGATGACAGATCTCCCAATGAGAGGAATGGTACTTTAACAAACACCATGGAAGCAATGGGCTGAGTGAATTAGAGAGCATAGTGCACAGCTGGGAGGTAATGGTAAGTCCTAGCAGGTCAGATCCTGCCTCTGCTGTCCCAACTCAAAAGCCCTGGGGATGCCTGAGGAAGAGCAAGCTGAGATGTAGCGACTGTGTAAAAGAAACAAAGCAGAGATAATCAAGATGTAGTCAGACCTGTATATCTGTGGCTAAGAGAATAGTCATGTCTATGTGACAAATGTTAACAATGTGACATTAAAGTGCTTATTTCTTAAAAAAAAAAAAAAAAAAAAAAAACAGAACTGTAGATCCTGTCTAAGAACCTCCTCCAGGCCACACAGAAAAGCTGCTCTGGAGGACTCTAGTAGCTGTCATGAACATTTTAGAAAACACTTACCTGTCTGCCACCAATGGTCCAGAACAGGGACACGGAAGACTTTCTTGGACCATTCTAGGGTCTCCACGTCACATCTTTCCCCAGCCACAAACAGTGTCTTGAACCTGAATATAAGAGAGAGAGTTCAAAGTGTTTCCTGAAAGTTAACCTAAATAACTTCATTTATATTAAAACCATTCTGTTAGAATCTAATCATATCAGTTATATCTATGGAAAATGGCCCTTTATGAAGAATATTACATTGTAGTAGAGTGAAAGAGATTACCTGCATGCACTCAAATATAACCACCTGCAGTTTGCAGCACTGAGGTGCTTCAAAAGCAGAATTCAGAACTGCACATAGATGCTCAGCTCTGAGAAGGGCACTTGAGTTGACTTTGGAATGAACCTGTCACATTCTTCTAATGATCAAACCTGAAAAGCCTTTCCCCTTGACATTAGGCTGCTAAGTTTAACTCCTAATATCCTTTCTTTAGTTTTATGAAGGACGTACCCAGAAATATGCTTACAGATGCCCATTCAGGCAGCAAATTTGATCACACACATGATTCTTTCTCATGCATTCCTTTAGGAGAGATTACTATTCTCTCAAGAACATATTTTCTCTATTCTGAGAAATGTACAGACAAAAAATGGCTAATAAAGAAGTATTGTCATAGGCTTTAGGGCCAAACAGACTCTTATCACAGAGAACCCAGGTTACTGAAGGATGAAGGAGAATTAACATCACTGACAGAGACAACTGTGCCCCTGAGTAGAAAGAATAAAATAGAAAAACGGACCTAGTCTGACCCTGTTAGTGATTCATTGAAAGAAAGGCTGTTTGTCTTTCATGGCCATTGCCCTCATGGCCTGTCTGTCAGAAGAAGGAATGTGTGGATGAGCAGTTAATTCATTATTGTCAAAGGAAAGATATTCAACAAACAAAAACCTGCCTGCTCCTCGAACAATGCAGTCTGCTACTGACAGCATCTTACTGTTCTCTACATTGATCACATAGACCTTACAGTTTTAAATAATCCTGCCTCTGTGATCTAGCAGCATTCGGCTTCTATTTGCTATGAGCATACATCACCTTCAATGCACGTATTCCAGCTTATGAACATTCATCTTTATGAATCTGAAACCCATGAAGATTTATTGGATTTCTACATACACAAAAATGGTGAGATATGGAGTTTGGTGTGAGCAAAAACATATATCAGTTTAAATATGAGTCTTATAATTAAAGAAAAGAATACTGGGTTTGTAGAACACAGGAATTGATGAAGGAACAGTGATGTGAGGAGAAAAATTTTTCAGTGGTTATATTAGGGAATCTTTTGTGTGTAATATATCCTTAAAAGAATTTAGGCCAGCTACTTGGTTTTCACCAAGTGAGTAACCCTGGGCTCCACCAGAGGATGTCAGAGTTGGGTAAGAGACAGAGGAAAAGAAGGGAAGTTCCAGGGGCAGGAATATCTGAAGAATTAAAGCAGGTCAAGAGAATCGTGAGATTACACAGTGAGATAAATGAGAAAAAGGTTCAAGAGAAAATCTTAGGGAAAAAGCATGGAAGATCAAAAAGAATTAAAATGTTTGTGGAAATGAAGGCAGAGTGAGACAACAGGATAGAAATCTTAGTAGTCTGTCTGTAATGAAGAAAGACAGAAGAAAGGGGCTGAAGACACTTTAACATCAAAAGACACTGGAGGAAATATGATAATATTGATAGAAGGTTTAATGCCAAAATACTGAAAATTATCCAAGGAGATAACTATTGAAAAGAAAAATGAAAAAAAAAATAAGAAGAAGAAGAAGAAGAAGAAGAAGAAGAAGAAGAAGAAGAAGAAGAAGAAGAAGAAGAAGAACAACAACAACAACAACAACAACAACAACAACAACAACAACAACAA
>JADRCH010000124.1:3991226-4011883 GCA_019843965.1 Rhynchomys soricoides
GAGCTAGGATTTCCAGGTGGAAGATGTTTCTCTTTACTGCTGAGCCATATCTCCAGATCCTCCAGCCTGCCTTATGTTTATTAAAATGGATAAGCAAAACTGCAAGATCAATTATTTATAAAATTAAAAGTTGTCATAACCTAAGTGTTCAGATTTCCCAGTGGTATAAAAACTATTTTCTGTATCATTTGTCTCCTGCTGCTTTTATAAAATAAAGTGTAGGGCTGGAATGATGGTCCATTCTTACAAAGACCTGGTTTCAATCCCTAAACTCACATGGTGGCACATAATCCTCTGAAACTACCGTTATAGGAAGTTGAATCCCTTCTGCTGACCTCCATGGGCACCAGAAGTGAGTAGTAGACATACATGGAAGTGGGAAAAACACCTGTACACGTAAAATAAATAATCTTTTAAAAAAGAAACCATAAATTAAAAACATCAAAAAAGCTTTCAGAATAAAACGATTAATGAAATAATTTTAAATATTATATTCAATCCAATATCATTTAGTTCCCAATTTCTTTTAGTAAATGAAACTGTTAGATTAGTCCCCTTTTTTCTAACTATGAGACATTTGAAAGAATATCTTATTATAAATCTGTCAATTTTTTTAGAGAATTGTGGTACATGCCTACAATGCCAGCATCAGGAGTTGGAGAGAAGTTGAAAGTAGGTCAGGCTGGGCTACAGACTAAATTCCTGGCCAACTTGGGACATATCAAAAGATCTTGTGTCAGGAGAACTTATAATTTAAAGTTATCGTACACATGAGTTGCTTTCATAGAACAGAGTGTGTCTAGGGTAAATAAGGTCCTCAGCCTGATCCTTGAACCATAACAAGAAAGAAGGTAAATTGCCAAATAAATTTTGTTTGCAATAGAGAGTAAACAGCCAGTAGGTGCAGAAGAGAAAAGTGCATCTTTCTTTCAAGGTCTATCAACTACCAAACAAGCAAAACTGATCTTCATTTGTGCCAACAGAGACTAAATAGGTCATTTCAGTGATCTCTCCACAACTCCTGTTTTCTACATAAGATCAGCATTATTTTATCCATTGTACTGTCATATTAACATCTGCCTTCCCTTCCTTCTGCTTAACAGAACTCATGTTCAGAATACAAAGATTTCTATGTTGCTATCACACAAGATTTTGCAAATTCTGCCAATGAACAACTAGCATTCTGTGTAATAATTTCTCTGAAATACAACCAGAAAGGCAGCATTTTTTTGAATATCTTTTGGATAAACCAGTAAAGACCAAAGAACATTTGACACTTCAGAATGGAAAGGGAAAATGGAGGCAGGTTACAAAGAGTAAGCCAGTTACTGCTTCACTGTTTTCTTTGCTGAAACTTTTGTCAATTGGAATTTTTAAAATTAATTAATATATTTATTTTGCATCCCAATTGCAGCTTACTCTCATACCTCCCCTCTCCCTACTTCTCCTTCCCTTCCTCAAAGAAGGGGAACTTCCCAAAAATATCAACCCCCCTTGGCCTATCAAGTTGTATAGTAGGACTAGGTGTATCATCTTCTATTGAGGCTAGACAAGGCATCCCAGTTAGGGGTGAAGAATACAACGACAGGCAACAGAGTCAGAAACAGATCCTGTTCCTTCTATTAGGGGTCCCACACAAAAACCAAGCTGCACATCTGTTACATATGTGTGTGTGGGGTTAGTTTCATTCTATACATGTTCTCTGCTGGGTGGTTCAATCTCTATGACCGCCCATGGGCCCAGGTTAATTGATTCTGTAGGTTTTCAGGTGGTATTCTTGACCTCTCTGGCTCCTTAAATCCATCTCTTTCATAGGATTCCTAATATTTGGCTGTGGGTCTCTTCATCTGTTTCCATTAGCTGCTTTTTTGAAGCCTCTCAGATGGCAGCTATACCAGGCTTCTGTCTACAAGTATAGCAAAATATCATTAATAGTGTCAGGGGTTGGCTCTGTCTCATACCATGGGTCTCAATGGGGGTGAGTCATTGGTTGACCATTCCCTCAGTTTCTGTTCCAACTTCATCCCTGCTCATCTTGCATGTAGGACAAATTGTGGGTCTAAGTTTTGGTAGATAAGCTGGTGTTCCCATGCTCCATTGTTAAGTCTTACCTAGTTACAAGAGGTGGTGGCTTCCAGTCCCATACTCCCTATTGCTAGGAGTCTTAGCTAAGATCACCTTCATAGTTTCCTGGGAGTTTCCATTGTCCTAGGTTTCTAACTCATCCCAGAAATGCCCCTTTCACCAATTCCTGTTCTTTCTTCCAGTTGTCTCTCCCTCTGTCTTACCCAAGCATGATCCTTCCTGTTTCTTCCCCACCCCTTCTGGCACCAAGTTCCCCTTTTCTGTCCAACCCCTGATGGAAGATGGAAATATCTCCCATGATCTTGTATCAGTAAGATTAACATAACATTTTACCAAGAGGAATATATGGAGTCAAAGAACAATATATAATACCCATCAAAATTCCAGCACAGTTTTTTACAGACATTGGAAGAACAATATTCAATTTCATATGAAAAAACAAAAGACCCAGGATAGCAAAAGCAATTTTACACAATAAAAGGACTTCTGGTGATATCATCATCCCTGATTTCAAGCTATACTACAGAGCAATAGTAATAAAAGCTGCATGCAGTTGGCATAAACACAGAACGGCTGATCAATGGAATCAAATCAAGAACCCGGAAGTAAACCCAAACACCCGTAGCCACATGTTTTTGAAAAAGAAACCAAAGCTATACAATGGAAAAAAGAATGCATCATCAAGAAAAGGTGCTGGTCTAACTGGATGTCTGCTTATAGAGGAATGCTAATAGGTCCATATCTATCACCTTGCACAAAACAAAAGTCCAAGTGGATCAAAAACTTCAACATAAAACTGGTTACACTAAATCTAATAGAAGAGAAATTGGGGAATAACCTTGAAAGCATAGGTACAGGAGACAACTCCTGAACAGAACACCAACAGCTCAGCCACTAATAGCAAGAATTAATAAATGGAACCCTGTGAAACTGAAAAGGTTCTGTACAGCATAGGACACTATCAATAGGACAAAACAGCAGCCTACAAAATGGGAAAAGATCTCCACCAATACTATATCTGACAGAAGACTGATATCCAAATAATATAAAGAACTCCAGAAATTATCCACCAATAAACCAAATAATCCAATTAAAAATGAGGTACAGAGTGAAACAGAGAATTCTTGACAGAGGACTCTCTAATGGCTAAGGAGCACTTAAAGAAATGTTCAACATCCTTAGTCATTGGGAAAATGCAAGTCAAAATGGCCCTGAGATTCCACCTCATATCAGTCAGAATGTCTAAGATCAAAAACTTGGGGGGCATATGCCCAGAAGGTTCTCCACCAAACCACAAGGACACTTGCTCAATTATGTTCATGGCACCTTTATTCATAACAGCCAGAAATTGTAAATAACCTAGATGTTCTTCAACTTAATAATGGATAAAGATCATTAGGTATATTCACACAATGGGATACTATTTACTATTAAATAAAAGAACATCTTGAAATTTGCAAGCAAATGGATGGAACTAGAAAATATTATCCTGAGTGAGGTAACCAAGACATCAAATAGCATGTATGGTAGGTATTCACTGATAAGTGGATATTAGCTCTAATGTTAAGGATAGGATAACCATGTTACAATTCACAGACCCAAGAAGCTAAGTAGAAAGGAGGACATAACAGAGGATACTTGAATCTCACTGGGAAATGAATTTTTTTAAATGCTCAGAAACTGTAAGAAAACTCTGTGCTCACAGGCTAAGAATTTTAATATGCTTCCAAACATTACACTTACATAGGGAAAGGGAATTACACTTACAAGCCTATAGTAGAAAAGGGTATTATATTACATTTGGAGGTTCATAGGGAGCACCTGATGCTCCAGAGTATTTCCTAATATGAAAGCTAGGGTGTAACAAAAAAAAAAAAATGTCCCTCCATAAGACCAGTCCAGCACACAACCATTCAATGTGTAAGTGGATAGAAGTGTCTCTCCTTAGGAAAGCTGGCTGCCAAATGATTCTTCTGTAGGGGTAGCCCAATTTAGATTGTTAAATATAGCTGAATTACTTTCCAATTTACTAGAGAAAGTGTCATAGAACCAAGCACATATGACAGAAAGAATACAGGAAAATAGACAAAAAAAATCATTATTCTGATTATCAGATATAGGCTTTAAAATGATTTTGATGAAAAATACCATCCAGAAATGCATACATAACATTAGCAGACAGTAAAGGAAACAATAAACCTGCATAGTTATGTTTGTCATTATTTCTGAACCCTTGCTTAAATAAAAGTGTCATTTCACAAGCTCTCTAAATAGTAGAGAAAAGACTATCTTCAAATCCTTCTATAAATTCAGCAAATCTATGAAACCCAAAGCAATGATAGTTCACAAACGAAATCTAAAGGCCAAAGTTAATAATTAAATTAAAAATAAAAATGATTAGAGACATAAAATAAAGTAGGAGATGTCGACTTTTAAGGAAGAATAATCTCTTTGTAATGGTAGACAAATGCCATCATGCACTTGTTAAAATGCATAGAATATTTTTTGAAAACATAAGTCTAAACATAAACTTACAATTGTAACTATGAATCATTGGAGATTTCTGTGTCAATTACAAAGTGTAGACCAGTGAGGTATGAGATGCTGAAGGAAGTACACAATGCATGTGGAGACAGACAATGTATAGGAATGCAGTTCCTTGCATTAATATTCTCCTGACATAAACTAGTATTAAAAGGTCAAATGATGTCTATACATGGTGATGCATTTCTTTTTTGGCAATACAAGGAAAGCAGATCTCGGTGAATTTGAGGGCAGCCAAGTCTGTATAATAAGTTATAGATGAGCCAGGACAAACATTAAGACCTTGTCTAAAGAAGATGACAAGGAGGAGGATGAATAGGAGTAATACACTAGTAACCTGAAAAATATTAGTGTCTCACTATTAAAATTCTTTTATAGAGTTATCAATTTAATAACAAACTTATAGTAAAGTATATGGAGCTATACTGGTAATTGAGATTTCATCAAAAACTTTTTTAACTTTTGATGACCATCATTCTTTTGTACGTTAATAAGTAATTATGATGATTCAATATTCAAATGTAAAGAAGACTGAATTCAGCTAAGTTTAGAAAGCATAGTGTATTGAAATATTGCATCTGATTCAAGATTGTAAATGTAGTTTGGCACATGATTCTATGGTAAAAATTCAAATAAATATAAATAAAATTACTAAATCTAATAAGAAACATAGTAAAACTATCAGAATGATTGTACTTTAGTAGAGAAATTATATTTCTGTAATATTGGAATAAAACAAAGTAGAAATAAAAAACTACTATTGACTAAAACATGAAAAAAAGTTTCTTAAATATAGCTAGGGAAAGATGTGCAGTCTCTTACAGGAAAACAGAAACCATTACTGTGTGAAATTAATCCTAAAAAGAATAGTCAAACTAAAATCATGAATTGAAAACATGTTTTCAGAAGAAAATCTTTCTTACTTCTCTTTCTCCTCTCTTTCTCTCTGTCTGCCTGTCTTGTCTGCCTGTCTCCATATGATTCTGCGTGTGTATGTCTCTCTCTGTTTCACTCTGTTTCATCTCTCTGTCATCTCTCTCTCCCTCTCTCTCTCTCTCTCTCAGTGCGTGCGTGTGTGTGTGCGTGTGTGCGTGCGTGTGTGTGTGTGTGTGTCTCCTTATACTAAAATTGGAATACAAATAAAATAGGCCAAGAAGAGTCACATCAAATTTGAAAAATGAACTTGAAGTATAATCTTTACATTATAATCTGCACCTATAAACACAACAATGTAAGTCAATAGACCATAATAGTCTAAAGATAAACTAAGGAGTGGGAAGTAGACAATAGAACTTATGAAGTAGAGCTGAAGGCAAAAAATAATTACTGAAATAAGTGTTTAATTGAAAACAAGAAGAACTAGGATGTGCTCTCTTCATGCCATCCAGAAAACTCAAGTCTGTAAGATTAAAGTTCTAAATTGGAATAAATACTAGCCAGGCAGTGGTGGCACACACCTTTAATCCCAGCACTTGGGAGGCAGAGACTGGCAGATTTCTGAGTTCAAGGCCAGCCTGGTCTACAGAGTGAGTTCCAGGACAGTCAGGGCTACACAGAGAAACCCTGTCTTGAAAAACAAAACAAAACAAAATAAAACAAAAAATAAAAGAATAAATATTAACAAGACACAGTGACAGCTCAGACTCTGGGGTAATGGGAAAGCACATGGTGTTGACTCTGGGCTCTGGACTAGTATCTCATGGAAACAGTCTGTTCTTTGAGTTAGGGAACAAACAGCATTGTTTTTCTCTCTTTGTTATCCCTCCATACTAGCAAAGGTTTGAGTATAGGATGTAAACATATTATGAGTAATTCTACTCTATCTCAGCAGCAATGTAAGATGCATTATCTCCTTGTCAGAAAGGTCACTGATATGGAATTTGGTTTTTGATTTATGCTGGGAGTAAAATGCAATCCCATTTGATTTAGAATTTTCTTCTGCATTCATAAAAGTTAAGAACCTGCCACGCTCCAGCTTCCTTGTTCATGAACTCATTTTATTACTTGCCCATTTCTTTCTTGAGTTGACTGTTTCCTTACTGAGAATATTTATACACTCTGTATATTAAATATTAATGATTGCATACATCATAAACATCTTCTCCTGGTTTATGTCTCTTAATTTTTTAAAAGAATATTTAATGGACACTCGAACAAATTATGGTAGTCAAATTTCATATTTTCCTTAATGCTTTGTGATTCATACTTTAAAAAGTATTTATTGACTAGCCATGTAGCAGCAGGGGTCCGTGTCAATGGCCACGGATCATATTACCACGTGACATCCCTGGTCTGGGCTGCCACCTGGGACCATGTTAATGTCCAAGGGCTGTGCAGAGCTGGCCCCGCCCCTGGCTTCACATTCTAGAGAGCTGTCCCCACGTCTCACCAGTTCTAGCACTTGGGAGAGCAAGCCCTAGCCTTTGCAGCAAAGTAGAGCAGGTCCTGGTAGCTGGGGAGCAGGTGAGCCACACCTGTGGGAGTGAGTGCCAGAAAGCTGGCCTTGCCCCTCATCTGCCCTGAGGTGGTACGGATGTGGGAAGATGACCTCTCCACTTTGCCACCTGAGGCAGTCCGGAAAGATGGCAATATGGTCATGAAAGTAAGCGCAGGCCTCACTTTTCACTGGCTGTGGCCCTCTGGAGAGAGAGCCCCACTCCTTGACTGGCAGTGACATGAACCAGCCCTAAGAGCGTGAGAGCGGAAGAGCAGGCTTTGCCTCTTGCCAGCTACAGCACTGGATAGCCTACCAGGAGCAGTGCAGAAAAGTTGGCAGGCTGAATAACTCAGCTACACCTCAGGCCTAGAGCCAGAGTTTTGAGTTGGCCCACCTCAACGTCTATGCCATTTATGAAATGCTGGAGCATATGAAGGTCATATAGATCCAAAGCTGCTGGATCTCTGCAACACAGAGCAACAACAGAATATCCTAGGGAAGTCCCAGTGAGAATCCAGTATTGATGGTATAGCAGGAGCCAGACGCCTCGAACAAGACTACTGACTCATCGAAATGAACGTCTGCAAGCAAAGATGTGTGAACTAAATACAAAATATTATACTATGGGACACACTATGACACACTACAGTTTCCATGATGAGATGAGATGAATCCATAAATTAAAAAAAAAAAAAAAAAAGGTCCGGTGAGAAACCTCAAAAATTCATTTCTCTTATAACCTTGATCTATTAAACTCATTTAGATGTATTTTTAAATGCTATTTGAGGGATACTATTTTTCTGTGCTTGATAAACCAGTTGGCACTCATCGATCTAGTCTGCCACATCACTGGTTTGTCCAGCCACTTCTTCTATGAACAAGCTTTCATAGAAATCTAGGAATGTAAAGTGTTCTCAGTACAACAATGCTTTCTCAAGTTGAAGGTTTTTGTGGTCTTCCCACAACTCATGGGTCACAATCCCGCCCTGCAGTCAAAGGGATATCGTAAATATTTTCTCAATATACAGCAAAGATTATTTCAAGAAAACTGTTAACCATTATTTTCTTTCATTATTTCTTGTACTGCATAATTATGTCTTCTAATCAAACACAGCATCCCATCATGGTTGTATAGTTGTTTACGTAAATTCACTAATATACATCATCCCTATGGCACTGCTTGTTTTGGGTCCCTATCCATCTTACTATGCATATTTTTTCTTGTTTGTTTTTTTTTTTCCTTTGGCTTTAAAAATAACGTTTATTTATCAACCGTGAGTCACAGTGCATGTGTAGAGGTCAGAGGACAACCTGTACATTTCTAACATGTGGGTCTTAAGGTGCCTTTATCTGCTGCACCATCTTGCTGGCCACACAAGGACTTTCCCGGGACTTCCAAGCTGCTTTCTAATCCATGGGCACTGCATACACATGGCTAGGTCGGTCAACACCCCACAAACCCCTATGTTAGGAAAGTCAGCTCTTCCTAAGCAGCTCATCACTCTGTTCCTGATGAGCCTGCAGCCTGTTTTACCATATCAGTACCCTTTATTTCCTGTTGTTTTGAGACAGGTTCTCATTCTTGATGAAAGTCTTTAAAATTAAGTTCTGTTAGTGTTGCCCGTTAGTTTCCTTTTCTAATTGACCTTTAATCTTACCCCGTGAGTAGTAAATGTATTAAACATGGCTTTACTGTTGCACATATGGTCTTATGAGAGGGTTTGAATTGTTTTCCATACTCAACCTCTGACCCAAGTTTAACCTTTGTGGACCTCGATTACCTTTTATTTTTCTTCTTTGCAATAAAACACGTGGAATTGATTAAACTCCTCTGTTTTCACTGTACCCTTAGATGCCAAATGGGAATCTATTAAAACAGTTCAATGGTGACATCATTTGTGTAGGAAATAAATGTGAAAAGCAAAAGGCATTTTTAACAAATGAAGGCCATAACCCCTTGTGAGCAGTGGGAGCATTTTCTTTACTTTATATTACCTCTATATCTCTGTGGTTTAAGTAAGTGTGTGAATCCTGTTGAGATTACCTGAATTAGTTTCTTCCTGGAGAATTCATAAGTCCTCAGGTCCTAGATTTACTCAATGGCAAAATAAAGATAATGCTTACAGTGCCTACTAATGAAGATGCTTCTGCTAAATGAGATACGAAACCACTTGTTTCTTGTTCACATTGTGTTCACTAATTAATAAGAGTATTTTCAAGATTGGGGTGCTTATAAATTAAAGTTTCTGAGCTTTTAAGTATTCCTAAATATTAATTAAAAACAGATAAATGTACCATCATAAATAGCATAGGTTCCTATAGATAGAGGAAAAGAATTAGAAGAATATTTTTGTCAGTAGACTTATGACAAAGTCTCATATTGTATGTGTAGCTATTTATGTGAGAAGTGTTCATTTTACTAAGGATTATTGTGCGGAATATGCCATATAAAAATCTATGTATAAATAGGAACACATAGGAAAACAAATGACATTTTAGCTTACTGGCAAATATAACTCCATGGCTTACATTCAAACAATCAGGGTATTTTATGTTAGTGAATAGACATTTAAGACAATAAATGCTTTCTCAAAACCTCTACAGTTGTCTTAGAATATGTATACTACATAAATTCTAGAGTATTTTTGCCAAAATCTATTTTTTATTGTCGGCAATGAAGTTAGGGACAACCTAAGGGTGGTAAATGAGGGTAAAAGATAAATAGAATATTGTAGTGCATGAGTCATATTATGCACACTTATGAAAAGTAAGACTGTATTGTTTACATTATGTATATTTTAGTAAATCTAGCTTTACTGTTTTATAATACAAAATAATTTTAGATATGAGTAAACAAAACTATGTATCCTCCCTGATAGAACAAACAAACAAACAAACAAACATAAGAACACTTCTTTTTTTTTAATCTCAGCAGCTGAATGTATGGTATCTATTTTAATTACTTCAGGTCACAGAAACCTATAATTCAAGTATTATGACATTTAACTTCAAATATTCGAACTGCTTAATCAAGTCTACTCTTTAACTTGAAGAAAAACAAAACCTTTTAGCTCATGTCGGCAGTGACCTATGTCAGAGGGTTGGAACCAGCCTTGACAATGTAAATCGTAATATCTACATTTGAAGATATATATCACAACTAATGAAATCAACAAAGTAACAAAAATATCTATGGTATCTACAGGATACTGTTACAAAGTTAAAGTGGAAGAATTGGTCTCATTACAAACAGATGTAATTTGGACAGTAAAATTCACAGCATGTCTAGACGTGTGTGTTCAGATAGTGTATCTCTCCACTTAAGACATGCTTACGTTAATATTTCCAGAAGACAGTTAAACACTGAAATAACATGTATGTGAAATCAGAGTCAGAATTTTGCTCTTAACTAAAATATAAACAGGCTCACTAATAAAAGAGAGAAATAAAATAAAAAAAGAAAGAGAGAGAGAGAGAGAGAGAGAGAGAGAGAGAGAGAGAGAGAAAGGGGAGGGGAGAGGAGGAGAGGAGAGGGGAGGGGAGGCGAGGCGAGGCGAGGCGAGGCGAGGAGAGGAGAGGAGAGACCGAAGAGAAGAGAAGACAAGAGAAGAGAAGTGTTCTGGTTGGGTTGAGTTGGAACAAACAGAACTGTAGTGCTTAAAAACATGGGACATTATCCAACAGTCTGAGTTATATACAGAGCCATTCTTAACAATATTGTAAATATTTTACTCCTTCTATGGAAGTACTACACAACCAAAAAATAATGCTCAGTTATATTTTGACTGCAGTTAGGATTTGACTGCAGTTTCTAATGTAATTTGCCCTGTGCATCTCTACTTCACCTTGTCAGAGAGTACTGCTTCCCCAAGGCTGCCCCAGGGTCCTGTTGACGGATGGCTCTAATTGCAGTTGGTGCTGTAAACAAGGCAGCCACTCCATGCTCTGCAAGCACTCGGAAATAAGCTCCCGCATCCGGTGTTCCCACAGGCTTTCCCTAGGATGAGATTCATTTAAACTGTCACTGGGTAAATGTCTCATATTTCAGTGACAGTTCTTCTATACATACACATTTAATGCAGCAATATTAACAAAGATAGCTTCTCAACAAGTGTTAATTTTAAAACATTACCTTGTTCTGTTATAATCTAAAATGAAGAGATAAATACCGAGGCTATTTTCTCCCTTTTAGGATCTTGGGAGCTTTTAACTTGAAATTGGTTCTTTTTCAGTTTCTTGAAAGATAAAGATTTAGAAGTATGTATCACATTGAAATTAGAAACATAATAGAATCTTCTCTTTGTCAATATATTATATATATACAGTATACAGATTATATGTTATACATTTACATATTATATTAAATTATATGTATAACTATAAATAATACAAATAATTATATATACTATATAATTATATAGTATATATTAATATTTTATATAACATATTTACATGTATAAATAATATATTTAAATATTTATATTTCATCATATATAGCTTATACAAAGAGAATATTCTGCTGTAGATTAAGTGAGAAATACTATTTTATCAATAGTAACACATTTATAATTTCCAACATTAAAGGTGATGAGAGCAATTCTTGAGGAAAAAAAAGTTAAAAGCACAATGATTCTTGTGCCTCCACAATTAAAGTTGTGACTCTAAGGAAAGAAACTTTTACAAATTAAAAAACTCCACATGCTAGCAAAAAATATATGCCTTTTGGTCTTTAAATGATAATGTGTATATATATCAACTGATGGAAAATACATAAAAACATAATGATGCTGGAAAGTTTTTAACTCAAAAGCATAAAATATTTTGGTAGATGCTTTTTTTAAAAGACAAGCAAGAAAAATTTAAAGTATAGACCAGTAATTTCCCAACGACTTTGAGTGTTCATAAATCTTGACTCATCCCTATGATGTCATTTGTCCATCTTTTTTTTATCATTGCTAGACCTCCTTTTCTTAGACCAAGGTGCCTAGATTATTAATATATGTTGAATAAAAGTGTGTGTGTAAATATATATATATATATATATGTATATATAAATATACATATATATATACATATATATATTTCAGAGTAAAACATATTAGGCACAGATTAAACAAAAAAAGATAGTTATTTTAGTTTTTGTTTTGTTTTGTTTTTAAACAATCACCATTAATGTTCTTTAATGTAAATATATTTCTTCTCTTAAACAAAATAACCTTTCAGGCCTCTTATAGGACTCTAATGTTTTCACATTGTTTAAATATGATCTATTACAACTGGAAATTTGTTATAATGAATCCTAGAATCAATTTCCATTTATATCATTACTCCTCTATATGGGTCAGTAAATTCAAATAGTAAAGAATGCTGTCGTTACAAGCTGGCAACACATGTACATAATGTGAGATAAATTTAGAAGCTGTAAGACCATCAGTCAGGAATGATATTACAACTTAATTCTTTCTCATAAAGTGAGGTGAACATTCTTGATTTATATGTCTTCAAAGTATCTTAAGCATCAATCAATCTTGTGAGCACTGGATAGTGATTTGGTAAACCTGATCTCACCTCTCACCCATATAAAAATGATTTATAAAATAAGCCTTATGCATTTGACTTTCCCTGACTATCTTCTTATTCTGTTGCCCACTAAGTAAGGATAAACCACTTTGTCAATATTTGCTTGGTAAGTCAACAATACCTTGATGATCTCTTAAAATTGTTTAACCACCACTAAAGAAACACTCTATGGCCAATTGAAATAGAATCTCACTTCTTGACAGGGTCAGTAGAAAATGATCCTGCACCAAATTTGATACATGCGTCAGCTAAAAGAAGACATAAGTGTCACAGTGAACATAGTGTGCCATATGGGACTATCTTCATACAAGATGTGCTTTGATTCTTTTATAATACCTTCAGTTAGTCACAAAATTATACACTAAATATTAGAAATATTACTCAAATATTTTATGAATAATATGGGATTATAACTGTTACAATTCTGATGAGGTGTCAAATAAATATATACCAATATTACATTTATTGAGCACAAAACTGGAAAACTCTGATGCAGAGTTTCTACTAAGCATCTTTGAAGTGACATACAAAGTCTCATGATCTGACACTAATTGAACTAGAACAGTTCCATTGTTTTGAATTTTACTCTCTATTTTCCAGAAGATACTTAGATATTACAGAAAATGTTTTCCTATTTTAAAATTATTGAAAAGATGTTTATTTTCCTAATATTTCTGTGTAATCTCGAGACTGATTAGAAGAAAATAACACCAAAGAAAATATTTTTCCTAAAACAGCCCATTGAATAACATAATTATTAATACCTGAATAAATGCTTTCTTTATTTTCAAGTGGAACCTGCCTAGACATTCCATTTGACAACATAAAACACCTAGATATTATAAAAGTAAATTGTGTTAGAGTAATCATAGATTTAATAAATACTTAATGAGCGTGCACTATGGATTAGTTACATATGGAAACTATTTTGTTAAAAATCCAGGGAAGGCCCTACACTAATGTAACATAATCTGACAAAAATGATATGGAAGTATATATACATACATTTTGTAAATAATCGTGTAGGCAGTGCTGCAGGGTGTGCACAATAAATGGAAGGCGGACAGGAGTGTTATGCTGTCAGTTTATTGCCAATGGTAAGTTTAAAAAAACTGAAGCAAGTTCCAGGGGCATGTTTCTTTATGAACATTAAATAAAAGTGACATCAATACCTTATTGATTTTATTGCGTACTCTTTCCTCTCACGCCCTTCTGCATAAGCATGCACATAACAAACATGCACACATAAGCAAAATATAACCTTTGTAATGGGTTTCACATGCACCCAATAATGCAGTAACCATGCTGATCTGACAGGAGAAAAGGACCCCAATTCCATAGCTCTCATTTCAGTGACTCGCAATAGGCAGTAACTCAATTTGAAACTACAATTCTAAAATTGTAATGCTGAAAGCAAACAAAAAGATACACCAAAATAAAAATGCAGCAAAAATCAGCATTTAAAAAAAATGTAAAACCTATGCTCAAATCTATGTCATTGCTTCTTTACTATATACTTTTTAATGACTTTCTCTCAAGTAGTCACATTATTACTTTGGCCTAAATGACATGGGATTATACTGTAAAAATAGTTGTAATGCAGAGATTCTACAGCTTCATTTGTTACACATCTTTATGCATGTATGTGTCTATTTGTTTAGAGAGAGAGACAGAGAGAGAGAAGAGAAAGAGAGAGAGAAAGAGAGAGAGAGAGAGACAATGCATAGGCATGTATATGCTACAGGACACGTGTAGAAATCAGAAGACTATTCTTAGGAGTCAGTTCTCTCCCTCTACCTTGTGGTATACCATAATCCAATTCCCATCCTCAGGTTTTGATACAAACACCTCTCTACCCTCTTATCCATCTTGCAGTTTTATAAAGTAGAAGTTACTATTATTAGCTAGAATTATCAGTGTTTAGTAAAATTTCACAGTACAAACACCAAGATATAGATAAATATAGATGGATAGATAGATGGATAGATAGATAGATAGATAGATAGATAGATAGATAGATAGATAGACATAGACATAGATGTGTGTGTGTGTGTGTATGTATGTGTGTGTGTATTCCAAAATATCTTCATTGTATAATTTTCTACCACTTTAAGACTCAGCCTGTTATTAATGGACCACAGATGACAAGGTTCTGTTTAGAAAACCAAAGAACCATTCAAATATATACATATTTACTATTGGTATTAAATCAATCAGTAATTGATTCAATTAAGGTGGAAAAGTATAAACCCTCATCAAAAGAAAGATAAACATCCAAGTTAAATCTTTGAACAAACCATGTGAGTTTGTTAGTGATGATCATTACTACTTGTGGTTTTCAAGCTTTGATATAAATATTTTTGAGTCCAGTGCAGTGCTTGCCTCTTTTTTGCAAGCTTAAAAATACATCTAGTTGCTTTTTGAACACTATTTTTGAGAATGTCACCCAAGGCATGTTTTACTGAGGTTTTGAGGCAAAGAGAACAACATTCTGCACCAGCCAGTGTGAATTTCATTTCAGCAGACAGATGCTGCAGAGCATTGCTCTGTTTATTTTGGAATAGTGGTGGATCTGGCAACAGCATTTGCTAGGTTTCTACTTCATGTCATATGCCATTAACAAAGCATGAATGTTTTGGCTCATGACATTTAAACTGGAAACTTACTAAAACATAAAGAAATCTCCACCATCTACTATTTAATGGAAGAAATCAGAGTACAGAATAGAGTATGGAGTTTGCTCAGTGCTGTTTGTATGAAACAGAAAATATATTGCTTGTCAACCAACCAGACCCCCAGAGCTCCCAGGGACTAAACCACCAACCAAAGAGTACACATGGAGGGACCCATGGCTCCAGCCGAATGTGAAGAAGAGGTTGGCCTTATCTGGAGTCAATGGGAGGAAAGGCCCTTGGTCCTGTTAATGCTCAATGGATGCCCCAAGTGTAGGGAATGCCAGGGCGGGAAGTAGGCGTGGGTGGGGGGAGCACTCTCATAGAAGCAGGGAGAGGGGGATGGGATAGGGGAGTTCTGGAGAGGAGACCAGGAAAGGGGATAACATTTGAAAATAAAATATCCAAGAAAAAAATAAGAAAAAATATTGCTGATATGCTAATTACCTGATTGTATGTATATGATTTATATGTATATATGTATGTATGGCCAAAAACTGACTTCAAGTGACAGGAATTTAAAAAATCTGGAAAAGACGAAAAGATAAATTTCCCTTGTTTGTCTTTTTCTATGCTTTGAAACATGAAGCAATCACATAGACAGCTTTAATGACTGGGAATCTTTTCCATGGCTTCAGAGCATGCCCCCTTTTTATTGAATAACTGGGGATTCATACTGAGAGAGGCTAATTCAGCAGTCATTAGTTGCTTTTAGTTCTTTGTCTAGTGTAGAACCCCATCCAGTTAACCCACTTCCACATCAGGGTGTCTGTTGGTATTGTCATTGTTCTTGTTTTTGTGTATGCAGCTATTTCTGTGAGTTAATTTCTGTTTTCTAATTGTTGATAATTTCTTGTTTTATTCAATTAATAAATGTAAGTTTATCATAGACATATACTTATAGGAAAACATTTTACACATAGGGTTCAAAGCTATTTGTGGCTTCCGGCATCCACTGAGAGCTTTAGAATAAATATCCCATTTAACTGTAGAGGTCTATTTTGAGAGAGAGAAAGAGAGAGAGAGAGAGTGTGTGTGTGTGTGTGTGGTGTAACATTCATGTCTGTTAAGTACATAAGGTACTATGTGGTCTGAATTGTTTCCACATATTGGAAGTTTAATACCTAATATAGACTGTGGAGGAAGGGGCCTTTAAAGAGACATGTAGATGGCAAGAGCTCTATCGTTCTTCATGAATTGATTAATGCTGCTATTCCGAGTCTGCAGGAGTGGATTTTTTTCTCATCTATCTATTCTTCTACAACTTGAAGACAGTTGCCACCCCTTGCCTGGAGGGTATAACAAGGTTTCATGTTGGAAACAAACAGTAGATCTCAAAACTGTGAGGAATAAATATCTACGCTTATAAATACTCAGTCTGGGGTATACTGTTACAGCAGTTCTAAATGAATGCACCCTGAATAACTGTAGCTGTCTAATTCCAGTTGTTGTTGTTTATATATTTTGCTCTTTACCTGTCTTTTGCCAGCTACATAAACTAAGCACATTGGGTCTTAAAATGAGACTAATCCCAGTTAAGAAGCCATTGCTCCCATCTAGGTGATTTGCATGTACGTATCTCCAGAAATAGAATCTTACTTCTGGAAGCGTTAGTGTCAAGTAAATGATACAGAGCATGCAATTGGCAACTCTGCAAGCCTAGTGCTGAGCTAATTAGAGGTCTGACATATTTAAAATTCTCAGTAGTCACAGAGTGCATTTATCATCGGCACAGCTAGTAGTTCACAGCTTCTAGTAGGATGTTTTTTACCCCTGTGCTCTTCCATGCTAATTGATTTTCAATCACTCTGCTATCATGTACTAGAGGGAAACATTAAGATTTTTTTTTTTTTATTCACAGTGATCACTGAGTGTGTGCTATTAGTAGAGAAGTTAAAGAGCTTCTTGCTAATCACACAAGCTGACTTCTGTGCAAGCAGTGAGGCACTGTATATTCACTATTTGAGGTTGTATGAATCCAAAGTCCTTCACCACGTCAAGCACTGCCCACAATACTCAAACCTGATTAAAATTTTCCAAGAAAACAAACACCTCAATCCCTCAAATTTCTGTAACGCTTGTCCTAAAGGTGACTCCAGACACACCAGCCCCTGAAGCTCACTTTAGCCATCCTGTCTCACCTGTCTAGAGTGTGATGCTGTTCCACATCTATGTTGAAACCTATTTCCCACTGTTCCCAAGTATACTTTGCTTTTCAGTTTCCTGTACTGTCTCTCAGATTTTGGGTCACCCAACTTCTATTCTTACTGTTCTTTTCTACGAATTTCTTGATTAACTTGGAGAATTAAATTATTAAATCCACTAGCTATTGAAGTTTTCTGCAGCTTCAAAACTGACACTTTGGTTTCAGACAGAAGTCTGAATAGCATAAAGAAACTAGTGATCAAAACCAAAAAGCATTATGCCATCCTCAACTGGCCTTCCTACTGCAGAACTACAGTAGAAAACTGCTTTCCTATCAGTTCTCCTAGTTGAAGTCATCAGAGCTATATTCAATGTCCTTCTTATCTTTCTAATGTTGCCTACTTGACACCCCCACAGGCACGCTGCACCTTAACAATGAAATTGGATATATTACTCGGATCATCTACTAGATTACCAAATGTCTGCAGAGGACAAAGGAGTACTACAATATAGGTGGACTTGAAAACCTATCTTCATGACCCAATGCCACTAGTAAAGTTATTTATAGTCTCTGGACCATGTTTTTTATTACTATAAGTAAGAGATTCAAAATCCTGATTTATAGATTTGTAGTGTGAATTCATATATAGGAAATGCTTAGAAGAGTTCTGATTCCCCAAGATTCAATCAATAATAGTGATTTTTCCCTTACTTTCTTGTACATAAACTCTTCCCTTTTATAAGACATAATGTTCTCTTAAAATTTAATGAACAGATATCAGAGCTAGCTATCCATTCTTTATGGAATGCCTTCCGCTGCTGATAGCTCTCGGAAGTTGACTAGGATTTTTTTTGTCTGTTTGTACTTTTCATACTGTATGAGAGATTTCTTATTTTGATACTGTCCTCCCTTGCTTGCTTTCCATTCGTCAGATCGATTTTAATACTTTGGCTATATTTTCAGCTCCTGTAGTGCAAGGACCATATCTGATGCCTATTATGTTTCCCCTCCACAGCCTCTAGAACAACGTTGTTCACAATATGCTCCTGTAAACATTGCCCATTGAGCCCTGACACATTTCACTTGCTTGATCTAACACACCACACGGGTATGTATAAAGAAAACTAAACTCAAAAATAAATATCTCTGTACTGCTTGCCATTTGAAGAATCTAAGAGATGTTGGCATCTGCTTCATATCTTTTTATTTGAGATCAAATTATACAAACCCAATTACAGTAATAATCTAGTGATTTTCCTCACTGCAAACACTCAGTAAAATAGATTGCTGCTATGCTACATTTAAGAAAAAGGAAAAACAAAAAATGAATTTTCCAATACATCAGTGAAACAGGAAATCTATATGTTGCTTATTAAGTGTATTACTTAGTTACATAACACTTATGAGTCTTAAAGGGAAGTGAAATTCCATGTTTTTGAGAATGTAATAAAAAACAAGAGAAAATATGTAAAATTTCAAACAATGCATAATGGGATATAATTATACATTCTTGTAACAGTTGCATTGTTTTATTTTGTTTTTGTATTTTTAAGGGCCGGATGGGATGATAAATTAAGAAACATTACTAGTGAACATTTTGCAAAGCACTGAACAGCATAATCTCATGAAAACTATAAATTCAAGGTAGCACAGACATCCGAAAGCATGCCATACAAGATGAGATAGCCAGGCAAGTTTGTCAACTACAAAGGCAACTGTTAAGCATTTCTCATCTTTAATATTCCCAAATATTAGATATTCATACTTGAAAATAACCTAAAATCAGTATCTATAAGATGATTATACTTACTTACATTTTATTGATAAATTATATGCATGTAAAATGTGTTTATGCTGTCACATTCACATGCAAATGATATTTCTTTGAAATTTTAAGTTGCATTCACATATGCTATCCCAGTGGTATCCTATGCAATACGGGAGAATGCAAAACTCATTTTTATGCTAGTCCTTCTATAAAGAACAGAGGCAGGGTTATCTCAACTCTCAATTCTTTTTATCAGTTCAGAAAAAAAAAAGCCATGCAATAGAAGGTTAACAAATTCCGTGTCCTGCAGTCCCTACCATAAAGATTAAATACTCGGAGTAAGAGGTTATAAATGTATGGGTAGTGCTGAGCCATGAGAACTGTTGTTTCTCTCAGATGGAAGCTTCAAAGCCAGGCTTATTTCCCTCAAAAGCTCTATTCACAAAGGACAGATCCTTGAGCAGACAGACCCCTGGGATATTCTCCACATCTGCTCCTCTTTCTTCAAAGTTAGGGGTAGCAGACGACTGGTACCTAGTATGCCGGTCCTTCAGCCTTGGCTTAGAAGAGAGTTAATGGGCTCCAAAGGGAGCTGCCTCCAGTATTCCAGTGGCCACTTCTGTGTTGTGAGGACAAACAAGCTTTAAAGGATGAAATGTGGAATACTTAGAACTCCACACCTCAAAATAGCTGGAATACAGAGGAAAGGGGAGTCGTTTGTGTTTTAATTTTAATAGTCTATTCTAGAGGAAAAATACTTTGTATTTTGTGAGTAATGACTGATAAGGACTCTCCTAAAATTAACTTTATTTTTATGATATGCCAATTATTTGACATGCTTTGTGTGACTTATTCAGTTAAGGGATACAGTGGAATTGCTACCCTTAATCTGAAGCTCAGCAGGCAAGTCACTGGCCTGAAGCAGAACAGACAGAGAAGCACCAGGACCCTTGTCATTCAGACTCTAACATGCAAGAACAGTTTCTCTGATAAATAAAACATTATCAGTAATTTCTAAATAAAGAAACCAGAGTGAAATCCAGAAACTAACATGAATTTGAAACATAAAAATTAAAACAATATACCAAGTAATATATTTTATTCTGAAAAAGGGACATGATCAAAAGACAAATTGCAGAAATGGAAACTGGAGAGTGTGTGTCAAATTTCTCCTTTCATGTATGAGAAATGCATTCCTAAAGAAGTTGAATTTGCTAGATGTCCCAGTGTAGGGGACTGTTAGGGCACCGAGTCAGGAGTGGGTGGGTGGGGAGCACCGTCAGAGAAGCAGGGGGAGGGGAAGAGAGTAGGGGGCTTGTGGAAGGGAAACATGGAAAGGGGGATAACATTTAAAATGTAAAAATAAAAGTAACCAATTGAAGAAGAAGAAGAAGAAGAAGAAGAAGAAGAAGAAGAAGAAGAAGA
>JADRCH010000124.1:4011893-4025534 GCA_019843965.1 Rhynchomys soricoides
AACAAGAAGAACAAGAACAAGAAGAACAAGAACAAGAAGAACAAGAAGAAGTTGAATTTACCCAGGGTCGTAATAGTAAATAAAAGCAGGTATTAAAATTCCTGGTCCAGAAAAGTGACCATGCTAATATACCATAATGCAGAATGTTAAGTCTTTTACTTTTTTAGACCAATTCTTTGAAGTTAATTATTAAATTATTAACAACCATCCACCCTAGTTAGCCTGAAGAGAATATTGAAGAATTGATAAGAAACACTTGTGACTACCACACCTATACTCTATGAAAATGCAAGCAGATGCAAAGCAAGAGTAAAGTTTCTACAGATTGCAGCTTTTCTGTTTTCATGTTTGTTTGTTCATTTGCTTATAAGATGGATTAAGGTAGCTCAGGCTGGCCTCAAACTCACTATGAAGCTGAGGATGACCTTGAACTTCCTATAGCTCTGTGTCCTAGGATCACAGATTTATCTCCTGCGGAGGATGCAACTCAGGGATTTCCACATGCTAAGCAAGTAGTCTACCAACTGAACTATATTTTCAGGTTCTTTGAGGGCTTCTAAAATTTTTATTGTATTGGAACAAAAATAGTTCTGCCAAAATCAAGTATACTAGCTAATTTATGGCTTAATCTCATGACAGATTGAACAGAAACCAAAACTAATAACCAAAGACACAAAAGCAAGCCTTGAAAAGGAAGATAGGAACTAAGAGGGGGTAGTTGGGGCCTGGAGACATGGCTCTGCAGAGACCCAGAGCCAAGCATTAGACGCACCTCCAGGAGTTTTATGGATGCATTGAGGGAAGGATTGAGGAACCTGAAGTGGGTAGAGTCACAACAAGGAG
This sequence comes from Rhynchomys soricoides, assembly GCA_019843965.1. NCBI lineage: Eukaryota > Metazoa > Chordata > Mammalia > Rodentia > Muridae > Rhynchomys > Rhynchomys soricoides. Next base: position 4,012,737 of record JADRCH010000124.1, read on the forward strand.
GCCAACATAATGAACTAACCGGAACCCTTGGGAGCTCCCAGAGACTGAACCATCAACCAAAACTAATACATGGGCAGGACGTAGGCAGCCCACACATGTAGCAGATGTGTGCTGTGGTCTTCATGCGGGTCCCCCAATAACGGGAGTGGGGGCTAACCTTGACTCTGTTGTCTGTCTATGGACCTTGTTCCCCTAACTGGCCTACCTTGTCTGGTCTCAGTGCACACACCTAGTCTTGCATGAGAGGAGAAGCAGGTGGGAGAGGGGTTGGGAGGGCGGAGAGGAGGGGGGCTGGGATTGGGATGGATAGTGAATAAATAGATAAACTAGTGAACAATATTCACTAAAGAGAAGTAAAGGGACATGTACATGTGAATATATGTTTAGGTGTCCCAAGACAATAGACATCTTGAATTATGTTTCATTTGAAACTTTAAAAATATGTAAAATGATTTTGGGGTAGGAGATTAGGAAATGTTGATTATATTTTACTTGAGAATGATTATTTGTACATCATTGTTGGTTCAATTTCTGCTGTCTTAATTATTATTGAAGAAGGGTTGATAAATGGAAGAACCAGGGTAGAGACAGCCTAGAATGGACTGACGTGTGGTCAGAATCACCTTTCTGGAAGATCCCCAGTCCAGTAATTATATGAAAATAAGCAACTAGACTTCCAGGTACAAATCATATTAGAATTCCAAACATAGCATGAATTAAAGACAAGAAAATATACTTGTTCACCACAGCTGAGAAGTTTCAGATACATGGCAAGAGACATTGGTAAGATAAAAACACATCAAGTAAATAAAAGACACAGAGTGCAGATTCAAATCAGTTTAACAGTCAATAGAATGTGAGAAGAAAGGCTAATGCACAGATAGCAGCTATAGTAATCCTACAAGGAGATTATCTAGGAAATATATGCAGAGTAAAAACATAGAGCTAGCCGGGCAGCGGTGGCACACGCCTTTAATCCCAGCACTTGGGAGGCAGAGGCAGGCAGATTCCTGAGTTCCAGGGCAGCCTGGTCTACAGAGTGAGTTCCAGGACAGCCAGGGCTACACACAGAAACCCTGTCTCGAAAAACAAAACAAAATCAACAAACAAACAAGAAAACATAGAGTTAATAACACAGCACTAATAGCCTCAGACAAAAAGAAGCTTGCTACATGTACACAATGGAAAACTAGTCAGCTGTTTTAAAAGTAGAAAATTGGGAAATCTGTAACTAAATGAATGCAGATAGAAAATTCCATCCTGAGTGAAGTAACCAAGACTCAAAGACAGATAGGCTACATATTCACTTATATGTGGATCTTAGCTGTGAAATCTGCGATAACCAGGCTGTGATCTGTATAACCACAGAGGTTAGGTTAAAGAGTAAGGGCCTGGCGGATAGAGGATGATTCTCCATAGGAAGAACAAATAAAATAGGTAGTTACAGATTGATACTAAAGATGGCATTTGGGGGGTTCCAACCGTAGAATTCAACAGTGGTGGGGAGAGGACATAGTTTTAAGGGAGACAATGAAAGTAGGGACATTTAAAAGTAGGGGCCATTTGAGGGGTCTTATGGAGCCCTAATACAGTGCAAGCTTTACTGGGAAAATAAACTGCACTCATGGGCAGGGCCTGTAACCAACAGTAGACTGACAATACAAAATGATCTCACAGGTATTCTTGGAAAATTTGTTTCTCATAATGCTTTGTCTGGCTTTTCTTCCCCCACTAAAGGTCTTTTGCTATATATGGTGGTTTCTGGTTTTGAATTCTTATGGGATTTCTGGGTGTGCTAATATACACAATATATAATACATAACATATAATACATCTCTGGATATATACGCATTTCTTGTGTTTTTTACTTTGGCATTGTTTTTCTGTTTTTTTCCTATTCTGGTTTGTTAGATATGATATCATCGTTATTATCATCATCATCATTTAGATGTCTGCTTGCATTCTAATAGAGAGAAAGAAGGGGTGAGTATTTGAGTGGGTGAGAAAGCGAGGAGGGTCTGGGAGGAGTTGAAAAGAGGGAACCATAATGAGAATATAGTGCATGAAAAGTCATAGATAGATAGATAGATAGATAGATAGATAGATAGATATTATATATCTCTAATGTGTGTGTGTGTGTGTGTGTGTGTGTGTGTGTGTGTGTGTGTAATCAGAGAAAAAGAAACGAAAAGCAGAAGAGAATTCTGAGGGAAGAGACTCTCTGACCCTCTGACTTGCATACAAGTCACATGCAGAGCGCCAATGCGCAATTCTGTAGCTTATCAGTCATGCTCGGTATGCGCTTTTGCGATAAAGCTGCCTTTTTGTCACCACCTGTGCTCCTATCATTAACTCCCTCCCCCCATACTGTCAGTAACTTTAATAAATCCCTTGGTTCACACATACACATAGACCAAAAGCAAAATAAATACACAAACAAACAAACGTCTCTATTCTATGGAAGAAGAGACCAAGGAAAAGTACACTAGGCAAAATAAATTGACTGTGTAGGGGAAAACGATAAGGATGAAGAAAGTTACAGGTGATGATGGCTGATGCCTGCTGACAGAAGCAAAATGGCAAAGGTCTTTGACTCTGCCGCTTCTGACGTCAATAGTGACATCTGATAGCAGACACTTCCGTGGAGTGATACGGACTGAAGTCGGACTGCAAAAGCATGGCTTGAGGAGTGTGAAGCCAAGCTGCTTTGGGGAGGGCTGCTTTTCAGGGAATCTGGGTTGTAAAGAAGAAAATGAAGGTCCAAAAGTGAGGACGTGATAACTTTTGAAATAGTAAAAATCAAAAGAGCTTTCATTTTGACGTCATAAAAAAACTTAAGACTCCTTCATTATAAGAAAGGAGGATAAAACAGCTGTCTCCTGAGAGGCTCTGCCAGATCCTGCCCAATACAGATGCGGATGCTCGCAGCCAACCATCAACCGAGCACAAGGACCCCAATGGAGGATTTAGAAGGACTGAAGGAGCTGTAGGAGCTTTATCTGGCATCAGTGGGAGGAGAGGCCCTTGGTCCTTGAAGGCTTGGTGCCCCAGTGTAGAGGAATGTTAGGGCAGTGAGGTGGAAGTGGGTGGGTGGGTGAGGGAGCACCCTCATAGAAGCAGGTTAAGGGGTTTGGGATAGGGGGGTTGCAGAGGGAAAACTGGGAAAGAGGATAACATTTGAAATATAAATAAAGAAAATATCCACTTTTTAAAAGAAGGAGGATAAAAAAATACAGAAAATTTGCAAAGATTTAAAATACATCTTGTCAGCCATACAACAAATGTTTATAGAATCGCTAGTCTGTTTTTGAGAACATCATTCAAGATAAACAGTCAAGCTCTCTTGGTAGTGTTAGCACATGTTTTAAATACACAAGAAAAATAATAGAAAGCCAATTCAAAATCAGATATTCCTATGCATTTCACCTCTGGGGTCAGCATAAGAGCTATGAAAGCTTACTAATGCTTTGTCACATTTGAAAAGGCAATGTCACATTCAAAGTAAGCATTTGGTGTTAGGATTTATTTTGTTTTCCTCAAGAGGGCTGACTTAATAAAAAACACTTGATGTGCTGCAAGAACGTTAGTATGGAGCAGATGTGTCAAGACTATTTCATGTGTTATATTACAAACTAAATGTCTAGCGAATCTGAAGGATAGGAAAACACGGCGCAAGAGAAGCAGAGTTGTGTAAGATGCTGTAACACTTGCTTCAAAGTCGATTGTATATATTTTTTTTCAGAGACAGAAAACTAGCCAACTAAAAATGATGGGAGTCTTAAAATGGTAGAGTGTGCAGGAGAATTACACGACAGTGGATAATGACCTCATGGTTTTTCTCCTACGATTGTTGAGTTGACAATTCTTAATATAACAAAGTATCTAAATAATCTGATATTCTTCTCTACATGCCCCACTTACTGGTCTAATATTCCTTATTCCTTAGTGAGAGACTGCTGATGTAGAAGACAGTCTATGATTGAAAAGCTGCCCAATCATCTACACTGTCAGATATTTAATTTGTGCCTGATTATTTCCAAACTATGTCCCTTAATTGTATTAAGAGGCCTTGTAAAGTGCTATAAAATACAGTAACGATTTAAACATTCAATGGTACTTATAAAATATTTGCTTAAGCAGATTGTTTCAACCAACTAGGGGCAATTTCTCCATCTCTTTCTAGAAGGGTAAGTAATTACTTTCTCCCTTACATACATGAACTGAAAGAATAATTCAAGTGTGGAAAAATAAGATTATACCACTGCATATGGTGAACAGTTTTTTAAAACAACATGTAAATAGCTTGCTTGAGTCATAGGTGATCACATGAAAAAATTTTGAGGCAAAATATATAGAAAACTGAAGATCTTCCTATTTCATCCCTATGATGAGGTTTAAAATATTATGTATTATGGGTTTTTTTTTTATTTTTTACTTGTGTATGTGTGAGTGAGATGGGGAAGGAGGGAGAAGGAGAGAGAGAGAGAGAGAGAGAGAGAGAGAGAGAGAGAGAGAATAAATGAAGGGGGAGGAGAAAGTGAAGGGAGGGGAGAAAGAATGTGTAGTGCGTGTGCCTGTGGAAGACAGAAGAACCTGATAAACACCTGAGGACTGGGGACTGGAGGTATAAGATTTTGTGACCCACCTGCCAGGCATGCTGAGAAAGCAAACTCCAATTCTATGTAAAAGCATTAAGCCCTCCTGACCACTGAGGCATTTTTCTTGGTCCTCTTCATTATGTTTGAATTTAAATCGGAATATGTAAAGATTTCTATATTTTCCATCTTGTTATATTTTCCAGAAAATCTAGTATCATATTAAATATGATACTATATTAGTTACCACACCCAGATGTTTAAAAAGTATTAAAAACTACACTTTTTTTCCTGTGTGCACACACACATGCATGCTTGTATCATGCATGGATGTAGTAAGAGTCAGGAGGGGTCAGTTCTCCCCTTCTATCCTGTGTGTTCTGCAGAGTGAACTCAGGCCATAAGACACGGTAGCAAGGAGTGTTACCTGAGAGCCCAATTCAGTGGTTCTCAGTCATCCTAACCCTGAGTCCTTTAATAGTTTCTCATGAAGTGGTGACCCCCATAAAATTACTTCTGTTGCTACTTCAGAATGGTAATTTTCTGATATTATGAATTGTAATGTAAATACCTGTGTTTTTGGATGGTTTATGGGGGTCATGACCCACAGTTGTGAACCACTGTATGTTCTTGAGTATGTTGGTAATTCTTCATGTAAGTGGCTGATAGAACTACAGAAAGCAGGCTCCTGAAAGGAATTCTCCAATACATGTATAGAAAGACGTCTTATTTCAGGGCAACATTAATTACTGTATCAGAGTCTTCAAGTGATTAACCATTCAGCTTTGAGTCTAAGCACTAGAGATTTCTTTCTCTTTTACATTCATAGTTGTTATTAGAAACCATGGAAATATGTAATTAAGATAGGCAAAAATATTTTTGTAAATACACTGATTCTGTAGAAAGACAAAATGTGAATCTATATTGATCATTTTGTGATAATGCTTTCTTAGGATTCTAAAATCCATATCGCTGTGAAAATACCATTCACAATTCTCCTGGCACAGGTTTTATGTTTGTTATTGTATTTTCTCCAGAATTTTGTTTCTATTGATTTTTTTCATTAGCACAATAAAAACAAGTGGCAGTTATTTTCTTCATATGTGTTTCCCTTTTGAAATAACTTTTAAAGTAAAGACTCTATAACAATGCCTCCTGTTGCCATTCATCTATTAGCAGTACTATCCAGATCTACTCAGCAATAACAGTCAGTAAAATAAGGGTCCTGTATATAGCATTGCTTCTATTCTGTTACCTCATACAAAACTGTCGTGTTCCCATGGAGAAGAGGCCCATAGCAAATATAGGAATGTCCGACAACCCAGCCTAAGTCAGAAGCTGCCCACCATACCTAAAAATAATTAAAAAAGATAATAAAACATATATCTTAGTCAGAGAAATACTATGTGATATAAATGTAAAATCATGATTACCTCTCCAGGTTTGAGTCCATATATGGAAGACATTGTCCAGTTCAACATGACAGCATATCCGCCAGTGGGTCTAACCACACCCTTAAAGAGAGGGGACAATGATGTCAACATTTTGAAAAATGTTAAAAGATTCACTGTCTTCATGCAATCTCCCATAACATTTGCAGATTTAAATCATTCAATATTCTGTAGCGACAAATTACACTGACCCATATATCATTGTATTTATATTGTTATTTCGTTTAATTCTCTAATAGAAACCCCAGACTGTATGTGTTCACCGTTACTATTTATAGAAAAACATTGTTATATGACATTCTTAATGGTATATGAAAACATACAATTTCATAGTCATATATGATACAATTTTAGTGGTAATACATAGTATCAATATCATATTTTCACATGCATTAACAGGACAAAAACTGGAACTCTTCAAACTAAATGCAAATTAAATTTAACAAAAAAGCTAAATGAATTTATCAGTTTAAAATATAGACCAACATAAGAACACCCATTCCTTATGGTGATGACAATATGCTGCTTAGAAGAAACAACCTTACATTCTAATTGAGACCTAATTACACCACTAAGTGGGAATCACACAGAACGATATGAGAGTTGAGCACTACTTTAATGATAATTTTCAGAACTCTGAACAATGAATCCTGATGAGTTAGCCTTGAGGCTAACAGATGTGCTTTATGTTGCATCTGGGGCAAATCAAGGCATTACTACATTTTCACAAATCTGTTTCCAGTACCTTCCCTTAACACTGGAAACTACCCAAACTCAACAGAGAATATTTGAAATGTGGGCACATGAATCACCAAGATAAGAATGAAAGATAAATATAATTATTAGATCTGTTTGTTTCACCATTGTAAATATTAGTGGTCATTCATGCCAAAAGACATAGCTCATTGAAATGAGCCAGCAAATGTGACTGAGTCAAAACAATCATTTAAAACTCATATGCCCTTCAAAGCATCTCTTAGCTGTTTTCTTCAAAACATTATGATATACAATGGGCTAAACATGCGCTAATTAATGAATGTTCTCTAAGTTGTACACTTTTGCTATCATTGTGCAATTTTAACACATGTACATGATTCAGGACCTGAAAAAGAAAAGATAAATAGAACACACTGACTTTGCTCTAGCTCCTATTATTGTTGCTCTCCGCAGGTTCCACCAATGAAACATAGGCGTCAAACTGTGGAACATATTGTATCTACCAACAATACCTGGTCTCTTGGGAAATATCAGGTGCAGCTTTATTGGCATTTGTGAGCTATTTTCTATGTTGTATCATGCAATTAACACTGGCTCTCTTGTTCACTTCGGGAATATTAGAAATCATAAGCCTCTTTCCAGTAACCATTCAATACACAATTAATCACAAATCTAAATACTCTAGATGAACTGTATTCTATCATCCTTTGCTAATTAGTTCCAATTAAAATGTGTTGGTTTTTAATGGTCTAGGAACTTAATGTTTTGAGTATTAATGATTTTTTCTAAAAATCTTCCATCTTTTTGAAAAGGAAGCATCATACAGTTTCTTTTGTATACTATATGTTTTCATATATTACAGTAGAGAACACTATTTAATGCCAGTAATGATTTCAACTACGATGTTTTAGAAGTTTCTTTTCAGTACACCTGACACAACATTTTATTTCAGTTTAATTTATTTGAAAAATGCTTTATGCGAGCAGTTTTCATATTCTGGGATACCTTTTGTTTATTTATTTTTTTACTGGACTTGTAAAACTATTTTGTTACTCAAAATATGTGAGATATTACCGTTAGCCCTTATGTTTCATTTGAAAATTGGAGATACTTGTTTATGAAAAGAAGAGAAATGGATGTGATCAGATTTGAAGCTCAGCTTTCAGGAGAAATTTTAATAAAGCAGATCAAAGTGCCTGACACTTTCATATTCTGGGATTCTTGAGCACAGAAGGTTCATTAAGTGTATTTCATTTTTCTTTGCCCTCTATTTGAAGAAGCAACAATGTGTGGAACCCAGGACTTTGCCTGATGTCCATGAATGACTATATTTTAGGGTTTTTCTTGAATTTGGCTCAGATAATACATTTAGATCATGCTTTACCACCAGCTCCTCCCAGTTCCTCTACACCTTTTTCCCCATCCAGTTTATGTTTTCTCTCTCAGTCTGTCATTCAACTATTTAATTAAAAAAGAAAAACAGAAAAACAGAAACATACACACAAATCCCCACAAAAGCAAAAAAATTAAAATGAAGAAGCAAAAGACTGAGACAAAACCCACAAATGTCAAAACAAAGAAGAATAAAATAAAATATCTTCAAAAATACAATTGAGTTAATTTTGTGTTGCCCAACTACTTGTAGCCATGCAGCCTGCTCTGTAGTGTGGTTTTTGAACCCAGTTGACTCCATTGGAGAAAAATGAACTTTCCTTGTTTGTAGATATCAATTGCTTCTCTGTTAGATTTGTAACCTGTGTGCATTTCCACCACCCACTGCTGGGACCCCATACGCTTTGAACCTGTGTAGGTCTTGTGCATACCGCTACAGTATCTGTGAGTTCATATGTGTATCAGTCCTTGTAGGTAAAGAAAATGCTGTTTCCTTAGAGTTATCCTCTACCTCTTGCTCATAAAATCTTTCTATCCCCTTTCAACAGATTGCTGAGCCTTGAGAGGATGGGTTTCGCTATTTAGGACAAAGTACTCCAATTTTTCTCACTCTCTGCATATTTCTCAGTTGTGGGTCTCTGTGTACCTACTGCAAAAAGAAGCTCCTCTGTTGGAAGTGGAGTGAGACACTTATCTACGGATACAGCAGCATTCCATTAGGAATTACGTTGCTATACTTCTTTAGCAGAATAATAAGATTAGTCTTTGCCCTAGGCCCATGACATATCTAGTATCAAGTTTTTGGCCATATTAGCAGTGTTGGGTATGGGTTTCCTCTCATGGAATAGACCTTCAAAAAAATCAGAAAATGGTTGGTTACTCCTAAAACCTTTGTGCTGATTTTCCATCCGTTTATATTTTGATACTTTATTTACATTTCAAATGTTTTCCCCTTTCTAGGTCTCCCCTTTGGAAACTCCCTAACCCATCTCCCCTCCTGCTGCCTCTCTAAGGGTATTCCCCCACCAACTCACCCACTCCTGTCTTCCTTCTCTGGCATTCCCCTACACTGGAACACCTAATACCCTCATGCCCAAAGGCAGCTCCTCCCACTGATGTCCAACAGGGTCATCGTCTGACTTTGCGGCCAGAGCCATGGGTCCCTCCATGTATATTCTTTGGTTGGTGGTCCAGTCTCTGGCAGCACCAGGGGATCTGGCCAGTTGGCACTGTTGCTCTCTCCATGGGGCTGCAAACTCGGTCAGCTCCTTCAGTCCCTTCTCTAACTCCTTCATCTGGGACCCCATGCTCAGTCCAAAGGTTGTTGTGAATTGAATCTTGGGTATTTTGAACTTTTGGGCTAATTTCCACTTATCAGTGAGTACATACCTTGTTTGTTCTTTTGTGACTGAGTTACCTCACTCAGGATGATATTTTCAAGTTCCATCCATTTACCTGCGAATTTCATGAAGTCATTGTTTTTAATAGCTGAGTAGTATTCAATTGTGTAAATGTACTACACTTTCTGTATCCATTCCTCTATTGAGGGACATCTGGTTGTTTCCAGCTTCTGGCTATTATAAATATGGCTGCTATGAACATAGTAAAGCATGTGTCTTTATTACATGTTGGAACATCTGGGTATATGCCCAGGAGTGGTATAGCTGGGTCCTCAGGTAGTATTATGTCCAATGTTCTGAGGGTCCTCCAAACTGATTTCCAGAGTGGTTGTACCAGCTTGCAATCCCACCAACAATGGAGGAGTGTTCCTCTTTCTCCACATCCTTGTCAGCGTTTGCTGTCACCTGAGTTTTTGATCTTATCCATTCTGACTGGTGTGAGGTGGTATCTCAGGGTTGTTTTGATTTGCATTTCCCTGATGACTAAGGATGTTGAACACTTCTTTTGGTGCTTCTTAACCCTTTGAGTTTTCTCAGTTGAGAATTCTCTATTTAGCTCTGTTCCCCATTTTTTTAGACTAACAGACTGGATACATAATCAGTTTATATTTTAAGCAGGTCATTGTTTAAGGTTATAGAATTCATAGCTATTAATATTTATGACTACCTTTCTCTCTAGGAGCATTCAGAGTACCTTCCAGTACCATGCACATTAGTCAGAAGGGTGAAGCTTCTAGTTAGGCATGAAGTAGAATTCTCCATATACAATGGCACATGTAAGTGTTATCTTGGTGTTAGTGCATTGTATCGAGGAATTATTTATTAACACTAACAGACTAAAATTTTAGATAATAAAATGTGATGTCTAGATATTATGATGAATAAAGGCTTAGGCTATAGAACTAAGTATTAATTCAATATTAAAACTTAGAAGATAAGTTTAAACAGTAAAAATGTTTCTATTTCTCTATAAAATGATTACTTCTTGGCATGATGCTTACAAATTAATTGTAGAAATTAATCAATAATTAAGTCTATGCTACCCAAAAAGAAAAAAAAGCTATGAGTCTCAGCCATTTAAATTATAAAAGTTAAATCAAGATTAGGTAAACTATTTAAACAACCCTATAACTCCTACAGAAATAAAGGCATTCATTAAAAGTAGCCAAAACAAAAAAACAACAACAACAACAAACCACAACAACAACAACAACAACAAAAAACCCAGGGCCAGATGGTTTTAGTGCAGAATTCTACCAGAAAGAATAATTAATATCAATACTCCTCAAACTATTCGACAAAATAGAAACAGAAGAAACACTGCTAAACTTGCTCTTCAAGGCCATAGCCACCCTAATAACTAAGCCATACAAAGACTCAACAAAGAAAGAGAACTTCAGACTGATTTGTCTTATGAACACTGATGCAAAATATTCAATAAAATACACATACACCAAATCTAGGGACACATCAAAGACATCATCTATCAAGAGGAAGAAGGCTTCAACCTAGGGATGCAGGAATGGTTCAAAATATGAGAATTCATCAACCATGTAAATAAACTGATAGAAAAAAATCACATGTTGATAAAATCCAACACCCTTTCATGTTAAATGTATTAGAGAAATCAGGGGTACAAGGCACATACCTAAACATAATCAAAGTAATATACAGCAAGTCAATAACCATCATGAAACTAAATGGAGAGAAACTTAAAGCATTTCGACTATAATAAGGGTCAAGACAAAGTTGCCCACTCTTTCCTTATCTATTCAATATAGTACTTGAGGTTCTAGCCAGAGCAATAAGACAACCAAAGGAGATCAAGGGATACAAATTGGAAAGGAAGAAGTCAAAGTATCACTCTGTGCAGATTATATGATAGTATATACATAAGCAACTGCAAAAATTCTACCAAAGGCAAACTGGCTAGATACAAAATTAACTGAGAGTAATTAGTAGTCCCCCTTTATACAAAGGATAAATGGGTTGAAAAACAAATTATGGGAACAACTCCCTATACAATAACCATGAAGAAATAAAATATCTTGGTTTAACTATAAACAAGCAGGTGAAAGATCTGTATGACAAGAACTTCAAGTCCCTGAAGAAAGAAAATGAAGAAGACATCAGAAGATGGAAAGATCTCCCATGCTCATGGATTGGTAGTAGTAACATACTAAAAATGGCCATTTTACCAAAAGCAATATACAGATTCAGTGTAATTGTGTGAAAGAGCAATTCATATGGAAACACAAAAAAATGAAACCAGCCAAAGCAATCTTGAATTTCGGGAGGAATCATAATCTCTGATCTCAAGCTGTACTATAGAGCAATAGTTATAAAAACTTCAGGGTATTGGTACAGAAACAGATACATTGATCAATGGAATCAAATTGAAGATCCAGAAATAAACCAACACACCTATTGACATTTAATTTTTGATAAATAATCCAAAAGCATACAATGAAAAAATTAATGCATCTTCAACAATTGGTGCTGGACTAACTGCATGTCTAGCTGTAGAAGAATATAAATAGATCCATATTTGTCACCCTGCACAAAACTCAAATCTAAGTGGATCAAGGACTTAAAGATAAAACCAGATACACTAAATTTCACAGAAGAGAAAGTAGTAAATACCCTTGAATGCATTGGTAAAGAATATAATTTTCTGAACAGAACAGCAATGACTCAGGCTCTAAGATCAACAATAGATAAATGGGACTTTATGAAACTGCAAAGCTTCTCTAAGGCAAAGGACACCGTCAATAGGACAAAACGATAGCCTACAGATTGGGAAATGATCTTTACTAGCCCTATATCTAACAAAGGGCTTATAACGAAAACTTACAAAGAACTCAAGAAGTTAAACACCAACAACCCAAATAACCCAATTAAAACTTGAGGTACAGAACTAAACATAGAATTAGGAATCTCAAATGGCTGAGAAATATTCAAAGTCTTTAGTCACCAGGGAAATGCAATTCAAAACAACTCTGAGGTTCCATCTTATACCCGTCAGAATGGCTAAGATCAAAAACTCAAGTGATAGCACATGCTAGCAAGGATGTGGAGCAAGGGAAACACTTCTTCATTGCTGGTGAGATTGTAAACGTGTACAAACACTTTGAAAATCAGTTTGGAAGATTCTCAGAAAACTAGGAATAGGTCTACCTCAAGACCCAGTATATAAATATATATATATATATATATATATATATATATATATATATATATATA
>JADRCH010000124.1:4034086-4036586 GCA_019843965.1 Rhynchomys soricoides
TCTCTCTCTCTCTCTCTCTCTCTCTCTCTCTCTCTCTCTCTCTCTTTCTCTCTCTCTCATACACACACACACACACACACACACACACACACACACATACACACACACTGTGGATACAACATAATTGACTGCCTTAAAATTTTGCTTTCCTGAATTCTCTATCGTGATGGATAGTAGCCTTGAACTGTGCGCCAGAGTGTGCATTAAACTTTCTTCTTAAAGCTTTAGATTTTATTTGGTTTTGTTTTATATTTTCTTTTGGTTTGTACTTTTGGGGTACCCAAAGTGCTTAAGCAACTGAGAAAGAAAAGGGTAACCAAAAGTTAAACAAACAAAATAAGTCAACCCAAGTCAGTGGAAAAAATGTGGCAAGATATGGGTCCAGCCAGATGTTCTAGGGAAGAAAAGAGAAAACCAGGTGCTATGCTAGTTACATCTGGATTGCTTTAAATCTTAGGCAATAATTCATGGGAAACGCAAGTGATGAAATTATCTAAGTAAAATCAATTTTAAAAAATTAAGCTTGTCCTGGGAACTGGTGATTAAAGTATACGGTTTACATTTTCTCTCTTTCAAAATCAATACACTGGGTGTAGAGATTTCTACTCTGTCCAAGGACTTTTCAAGAGCCAGGTGTAACTAATTGAGCTTCTCCAGAATGTATTGATAAGTTCTTGGAAGCCCTCTCCATTGGCAAGCAACCAGAACATGGCCCTACTCCCTCTTTGACATAAACCAGACCCAAGTATACACACAGTCTGACTCTGTCTGGTTTGGGGATATGCGTAGTGGCAGCAGTACAGCAGTAACCCAAGATCAGAATGACAGAGGACTGAAGGAAACTAAATGTGGATTATGGCTAATGTAGCTCATCAACGGCAAATGTCACTCTTTTGATGACATAAATGATACTATCAACGGAAATATCTCGACACGTATTGAATGGTGATATTTATTTTTTGTACCCCTTAACCGTTTAAGACCAATGGACAATTTCATAATTTCATAAAAGAGACAATGCTGGGCCTTCAGAAACACTATCCAACATGTGTAAAATCAGGTTTCACTATACTATTTTAATTTTGAGTGTTTGAGAACATCTTTAATCTACAAATAGCACTTAAGGGGTTTGAAAGAAAGCATTCTATATAGAAAATCTGCAAGTGGCCCCCCCTCTTTTGAATCCCTTGCTAGAGATGGGTTATATCCCTATGGATTTCTATCCAAGATAGCCCAATAAGCTATTTAAAGGCTTTTGACTCATTTACTTTTATTTTAGAATTATAAAGTAGGTTCCTAGTGCTAGAACATCACATGTTTTGGTTATAGGACATGGACAAATCAAGATGTGATTACAGGGGAAGTTCCTTCCCCATTGAGTGGCTTTTGTGATATTGTGCACACCACTAGGGGTAAATTATCACCTATTGCTCTGCTTGGTATGGACCGTGCATACTAGATTACCAATATGACAGGCCAATATGTGTCCTTTGGAATGACTATAATAAGTTCAATCAACTTTTCTAATTCAATTTTAGGATCTTTCTACTGAGGAATTTATTCTTAATATTGTAGCCCAAGACAAAGACCTATGCTTCGGGAAGTCAGAACCCAGAAAGGAAGTGATCACTATTATTTTGTTAAATAGATGTGAGGTGTCTGTAATTGCTGTCTAAATATTTGATTTTTATACATAGATCATTAAACACTGGTTGGCTGTGAAGGGAAAATTATTTCTCCAATAGATGGTGATCACAATTTCCTAAAAGGTCATGCTCCTGAGAATAAATGACTGTTGCCATGGTGCTGTGACCCAATCCTCCAGTATAAATGAAATAAAAGAACCAGACTAAGTATTTTAGGTCCTCTAAGACTCAAGGAACATGATGGAAGTGCAAGTGGGGAATACGCAAGAGCGCTGGTAGGGGACAAAGAGCTATGTAGCTATTGCCTCCAAACTGACATATTCCCTATTGTAGAGAGAAGAGGTACATAAAGTTCAGGAACTTAATGAAACCTACAAAGCTTGGAAAGACCAGAATGTTAAATGGTCTGCAGTGTCCATCATCGAGGTGGGAAAAGAACACTAATGAATTGCTAGAGTAGTGGAAAGTCTCTGGCAGAGTTCCTATGAAGTGGATGGAGAGCTTCCAGGGATACAACTTTCATCTCATGCTGAGATGATCACTTTGGTGATGCAGCTACCTCTGAGTCACCTTGTTCCCCTAAGGAACCCCTCACCTATGTTCCTGTAAGCAATAGCAGTAAAATCTCAAGATTGACTGGGATAATTTCTGTGATGTGTCAAAGTGCCCCATCTGTGGTAAAGAGATATTTATTCACCTCTATCCAGGAAAAAAATCATACAAAGGCATACCACATGTCATTTTTTACAAAATACACCCACTCTCTGATTTGAAAGCCAGACCTCCACAATGATAATCCACAAAGGCTTATATTCAGGTCCTAGTGTAGCTTAGGATCAGGCTCACTTCCAGTT
>JADRCH010000124.1:4041586-4118708 GCA_019843965.1 Rhynchomys soricoides
GAGGTCATGCAGTAGAGGGTTTAAGAACACATGCACAATGTTCTTAAACTCAGCAATGCTTGAGGCCAAATCAGGAATGTTAGGCAGGGTATATATATATATAGATAGATAGATAGATAGATAGATAGATAGATATAGATATAGATATAGATATAGATATAGATATTCTACTAGAATCTTGAAAAAGGTATCTATATTATCTTGAAAACCAAAGGATAGTTACTATTTACTACTATTATCATAAAACTTAAAGCAATAAACTACATCCCAGGAGAACCATGCACAAGCCCAAAGCATCGATTCTACCTGCATTTGTACGCCTTGTTGTTAGTTATTTTCACCTAGTTGCCCACACATGCTATCGACCCCATCTTTCTTTCCACTCATACTTGCAATTATATTCAGGCCATTTAATAGTTTATGAATCAACTGTAGTTTTCAAAAGTCTAAAACTAAAATTATCTTTGGCACAGTCCCCTCAGAATGAAGAAATTAAAGCTTCAAGTCACCATATTTGGACGGTTGTAAATGAGAACTCTGTCAGGTCTGTGTTGTCCTGTTCTCAGTGCTTCTTCTAGAAGTGGGATGTACTCGACCTTCCTTCCAGGTTCAATGCCGAATGATGCTGTAACAACCACCTTAGGCTAAGAGGAAAAGGAGAAAGGAAAGCTTTAACAATCCTAGTGAAGGTGATCTCACAATATTTCAATGTAGACTGTCAGGTTAATATTTTGAAAGAAATGGTTGGTTTCTATTTGTTATCTAACAAATGGGCTAAAAAACCAACAAGTCCTTTCACTTATACATAAATATCACCTGTTCAAAAATATACATTCAATAGCACTTAGGGCTCACAAGTGTGAACTATATAAAATACCTTCCAGAGTATTCATTAAGCCAAGTAAATCACCTGACATTCAGTGAAATGCTCTGTTACATGTATACACATACAAGTATTTACATACATACATACCCAAATGCACCCACATGCATACAAGATACACATGAGGGGGGAGGGGAGAAGGAGAGGGAGAGGGAGAGGGAGAGGGAGGGATTTTTTTGTTTATGGGAGTATGATATCTCTTAAGAGGCAAGAGCAAACCAAGCAGCAATCACAAGCAGGTTTTCTGTAGGAGTGTTACCTCCTAATTGCTACAAAGTAGGCAATCCAAAACTTAATAGGTTTTACTGATTCTTTCCTCATTCTTAATAAATAATTGTGCTAGTACATGCTATGTAGTTTTATATTGTTATAATAATTACAATTGCTGTTATTATTATGAGTCAGGGCCTCACTATGTAGCTCTAGCAATCCTGGAACTCACTTCATAGAGCAGGGTGCCCTCAAACAGAGATCTGTCTGCCTTTGCCTCCTGAGCACTGGGATTAAAGGGGTGGGCCACTATAACTGCTTTAGATTGTTTTTCTTAAAGGTTGACAAATAACTTGTCTAGATCTCACAACTTCAGGGGTTCCTCCTGTCATTAAGCAACACTCATTTACATATTTTAACTGTAAAGGAGCGCTATTCTTGGGATATATGAGTTAATCTTCTTCCTTTCGAACATGCAGGGTATGCTCAGAGACGGAACTACAGTCCACACATTCCTTCCCCTCTTAACACAGTTTGGATGTTTGTATCTTTGTGTCTCTTGTGTCTAATAGAGTGCTTACAACATCAACAGCAACCTTGAATGTAAGCCAAATCTTTCAGTAGTTTATAGAAACAAGTGTAGCCTTATTTTTGTTAGTATATTGTGACAAGACAAGCTGCCAGGTAATAAAAAATCTGGAAACAGATGGTCACTCCACGGTATTGCATCTATTCTTGAAGTCTGACTTCTGGTTACAATACAGGTCATTTATGGAATGTTTAGACTATGTCAAACACATACTCATGCAGTCAATGATGCATTTTGAATGCCACTTAATATTTGTGGAGCAGAAGCTCACTGTAGTTACATAGTTTGCCTCAGGTTAGAGGTAGTGGTGGCAGAGAAAGCTGGTTCTATCTGACTTTAGAATCTTTCTATCCCACTATCGTAAACTGACATTTTTTTTTTTTTTGTAAAAGCATGGAGATAAGAATTAGAAACAATTCTTGTTTCATCTTATTCAATTGGAATGATACATATTTTTTTTTTAGTTCACATTAACTTTCATGTTTGTGAGCATAGCATTTGATGGCATTTCCTAAGGTTAGAATTTGGAACAAATGAAAGGAAGCGATACAATGAATCAAGAACACATGTAAACTTATGACATGTAAACAATTAGAGTAAGTCAAAATTAGACTCTTTCTCTGGGTAATAACTCCTTTCATGTTTCTATTACCAGTGTTTATTTGGTTTTAACGTGTTTGTGCTGACTTCTCAGAATACACGCTTTCCATGTTTATCAGTCAAAATAACTTTGATCCTACTTTTTTAATCATGAAACGAAAACAGGCATTTCAACGCATAAATTTATTTAAATTTGATGTGATGAATAGCTTTGCATATAGTGGCGTGCGTTATGCCCTAAATCCATTAGTATGATTAAGTATGCATGTATGTGTGTTGTTAACGAAACTCCTCCAAAGATACAGCACAAACAGACTTTGTATTTTTGCATATTAATTTCCTTATATGTTACAAAAGTTTTCATTAAAGCAAGTAATGCATCCAATGTATTTGCTAAAATGATGTTCTGAATTTCAGTTTCCAAAAACTGAAGTCTACAGCCTCTTCAATTTTTGTTTTTCCTTCTCTTTACAAGTCAGTGACTAATAATTCCTTTGGGGTATTTTTATTGTGGCCGTTGCTGTTTGTTTGTTGATGAGCCTTAACTCAATATGTTTTTTAAAAAAGAAGAACAAACAAACAACAAAACACAATAAACTCAGATACTTAATTCACAAAATTATTTCTCCGTTCTAATACATAATTGCATTCCAGATAAAGCAGATACGCAGTCTGCCACTGTGCCTGCTTCCCAGTGTCTAATATACTAACTCCTCGTCCACCCAGAAATGTCTCATTCAGGGTTGTGTAACTATAAGTTAAGCCACCTCCTCCTTCTTTTCTTGATCTCCCCACCACCATTTTCCCCACATACTCACAACTGCTTTGCAAATAGAATATGTACCATCTTCCGTGCCCAAGCTCCCAGAGTTTCTGTCACTGCAAGGCTGTCTTCTAACATCACCTAAAATACAACACTTGCCTGCTCAAATGATTTCACTGCTATAACTTTAGGTTCGGTGGAATCTGATTTAGGGAACTCTCTCTTTACTACTGGACACACTAATCTGCATGCTCTCTCCCAAGCTACTTCTTTCCCTTCTCCCGTCTGGATGTTGGTTTTTATTGTTTGAGTATCTCATTGTCTCTTCCTGATCAACTAGGTTATCAGAGTCAAGATTCCACTTAAATATTTCCATTTTTCAGGAATTCCTCTTCAGCTGCCCAACAAAAAGACTGTATCCCTACCTCTAAATTAGAAGCCTATGCTGTTTTTGTCAAGTTTTACTGTGACATAGACACCTGCATCCCTCTCAGTGGCTACATTGGTGCTATGGCTGCACCAGAGACAAGGTGGCATATACAAATCCTAAAGTCTTTACTGTGTAACAGCTTACAGAAAAATGTATGGTGACAACTGTTAAATTCATGATGTGAAAAGCCAATTATTTTCAGTCATATAAGCCATAAATCGTATACTAGATGATTTAAGGTAAAAACTCTAGAGTCTTTCTCAATAGGTTTAAGGAATTTGTTATTTTAGTACCTAAATTTAATCATATGACACCAGTCTCCCAAGTATTCCTTCTAAAACCTGTAGCTATGTGTCAATCTCTATAATAATCATTTAATGCCCACTTCTAAGAAAAGTATCAGGAACCTAGAGATGTCTAGGGAGAAAGTAACTTGTCACTTGTTTTTCTCAGGTGTCTTATCATTTCAGTACATAACAAGATAACATGAAAGGCACATGCTTCATCTCCTATTTTATATTCCTCCAAGCACCGAACAGGATGTGCTTGATATGGCTCTAACTCCAAAATTAGTGTATAATGAGTAGATAAATGCAAAAGAGAAAGAAAGCAAGGAAGGAAGAAAAAAGAAATAGAAAGAAAGAAGAGGGAAGGAAAGGAAGGAAGGAAGAAAAGAAAGAAAGAAAGAAAGAAAGAAAGAAAGAAAGAAAGAAAGAAAGAAAAAGAAAGACTAAGTCTGAGTATTTCATTTTAAAGTAAGACCAAATAAGTCCTCCACAGTTAAGTGGTATGTTCTAGGCAACCGAATGACTTGATCCTAAAGAAAGCACTTACCTTCGCATGATCAATGCGTGTACTTAATTCTTTGGATGCAAATCCTCCAAATATGAGACTGTGTATTGCTCCTATCCTTGCACATGCCAACATGGTGTATATTGCTTGTGGGATCATGGGCATATAGATGACCACAGTATCACCTTTCTTGACACCCTGCTTGACCAAGACACCAGCCAGCTTAGAGACCTGTTATGAAAATCATTAGAACTGTATTATTTCGCTAAATTCGAAGCTGAG
The DNA here is from genome assembly GCA_019843965.1 of Rhynchomys soricoides. Taxonomy (NCBI): domain Eukaryota; kingdom Metazoa; phylum Chordata; class Mammalia; order Rodentia; family Muridae; genus Rhynchomys; species Rhynchomys soricoides. The sequence continues at coordinate 4,046,136 of JADRCH010000124.1, forward strand.
AGAGTAAATCTAGAAGGTGGCTATCTCCATTGTGGCAAACTAAAGAGGCTTGGAGAATGGGCTTGATAATGAAGATAATGGTTTGGGCGTGGTAACAATGGTGTCTCTTCAAATTAAATGATTGCCTATGAAGGTTTACCATCACTGGGTCAGAAAAACGCCATGTCTTCCATTTGCTTACCCATCACACAACATATTTACTAAGCAACATATCGTGCCTTGATATTCATATTGAAAAAGGAAAGTTGATTTTTTTCCTTATGGAACTTACATTCTAAGCAGTTTGTTAAACAAAAGGGAAAATAATGAGCTATAAATGTAGACAAATGGCGGGGTAACTGTGAAAATAAAGACAGTAGGAACAGAAACACGGCTGAAGATGTAAACTCAACGAAAGCAGATTTTACTACATTGATTTTCCCGTTTATAGGCTAGGCAAATGAGGTTCAGATGTAACACACAGCTAACCAGACGTCATAGAGCTAGTCAATGAAATCATGATGAAATTATCAGGTTTACTGACCTCTTCTTGGCTTTTTTAATAACTCAGGCCAACTTTTCCTTTATACTTTTATACTATATGTTTATATAAGATAATTGCAGAGTAATTTCCTTTTGAACCAAGTACAGAAACCTCTTTACACTTTTATCATGTGTTTTGGGATCAATTATAAAAATGTCTTTCCTCTTAAAATGTGTTTTTTGCACTTTCTAGTAAAAATATTCCAAAACAGCTCATAAGCACATGTATATTTTACTGCAAGAAAACTTTCCACACCCAATTACAGCAGGCTGTGTGCCCAGACTTCAGTATAAGTCCAATATTCTATCCCTTAAAAACTGTTCTTTTACTTTAAAACGTTTCTACCAAAATAAAAATGATGTCTAATCTCCCTTCCACCATTCTTTCTCCCTACTCTCTCCCCCACTCTCCATTAGAAGACAGATCAGATCTGTAAATAAAAGAAGACACGACCCTCTGAGTATTTCAGTTTAGCAGGATGAAAACTTGTAACTAAATATAAGTGCACGTGTCTTGTTCAAAGAAACACAGTCTCCTGAGAAAGGCAGGAGTAGTTGCCAATGGGACAATGAATAGAGACATCCTCAAGGAAGCCACAGTTTAGCAAAGACATGTAGAAGGCTGAAAATAATAAGTAGATATCTATAATTATGCTATTTAACACAGAGAGAGCCAGAGGAGGTCACAGTTGAGGTACCTGAAGGGCCCAGTGGGCAACCACAAGGATTATGGCTTTTTAAAAAAATGATTGTTCGATAAATGAGCAGAGGAGGCCTGAGAGAAGGAACCGGGACACACAGCTGTTAGTGTTTCTCATCGCTTCTCTCTACCTCTCTTTTCTGATGAGCTCAAACAAGTCTGAATTCTCACCATGTTTTCTTTAATGTTAAGGGCTCTGATAAAAGAGAAAGGGGACAACTAACCTGGAACCTTGGGGCTGTCAGAATCTGAACCACCAACCAAAGATTATACATGGGCTGGTCCTAGGCTTCCCTGCTCATATGTACCAGACGTGCAGCTTAACCTTCCTGGGCTATCATAAAAGCCCTTGTCTGTATAAGGGACATGTTCTTCTAGTTGGGCTGTCTTTTTTGGCCTCAGTGGGAGAGGAAGCATCTAGCCTCTCAGAGACCTGAAGTACAAATGTGAGGGGGTACCTAGGGAGCCCCCACCTTCTCAAAGGAGAAAGGAAGGGGTTTGGGGGAAAATTGTGGGAGGTGGGGCAGTAAGCTGGATGTAGAGTGAATAAGTCAAAGATAATTTTAATTAAATTTAAAAGGAGAGAGGGGGAACAAATAAACAAACAAAACAAACAGTGTTTTGTTTTCCCCAATACTAGAAATCTGATAGTGGAGTGCTACCAAGCAAAAAGCTATATGAAAAATGCAAAAGTAAATATATATCTCAAACATAAATTCCATATAAGGTTCAGAAATGGACGTAAACACTAAGGAGTTGTAACCAAACCTTCCAGCATGTAATCCCTACAAAAATCATCATCTCATGTCAGGACATTGCCCAGTACACCCTTTAGAGTAGAGTGCTGGATAAGATTGCTTGTTTACAAGTTTAATATTAACTTTTTGAATCCTGTATGCTATTGCGTTAAAATATTTTTTAAATAAAAGCTTTTCTAGGAATGACGATGTAGTGAACTGTATATTTTAGTCTCACTCAAAAACAACTGGAAGATGCCCACAATGTTTCTGTCCACTGAAAGAAGTAGAAGCAAGAGACCTGAGAACTTACTTTTAAAATCCTAGATCTCATAGAGATCGGTAATTCATTTAATGTGACATCACAATGAGTTTAAGTTGGACTTATATCAGATATTTACAAGTAAGCAACATATAAAATGTGTTAGGCTTCATATTTGCTTTAACGTGAGTGTCAGCTGGTGAGCCCTTTAAAGTAATTTGTTCCCCCATGGTGATGTGAAGTGGCTGAAGTTTATTGATCTTATTTTTATTTATATTTCAAATCGCCATATAATATGCTTTGATCCTATTCTTTCTCCTCCCCTAACGCTTAACACTTCTTGTCCTTGCCCCTGCCCCATCCAACTTCTTTTCTTTCTCTTTCTTAAAACTCAAAAGAAAACAAGCACACAAAGTATTATTTTGTGTTGGCCAACTATTCCTGAGAATGAAGTCTACCCTAGAGTGTCGTTGATATAGACAGCCTCACTCTGTTGAAGAAAACTAATCTTCCCTCTCCCAGCAACTAGGAAATAGAATAGCTTCTTAGTCAGGGATGAGACTTTATTCTCGCATCCTCTTCTCCATATTGGGAATTTATTTGACTTGAGCTGGTGTAAGTTTCCTGCACGCAGCCATAGTATCTGTGAGGGCTTGTGCACATTGGTCCTGTTGTCTTTGCTAAATGCTATTTGTTATAGTCTTGCACCACCTCTGGTACTTACAGTGAGTCTGCCTACTATTCCACTTAAATCCCGAAGCCTTTAGGGTAGGAGTTCAGTAAGGGCATTTCATTTAGCAGTGAGTACTTCAATATCTTCCATCCATTTGTGAGTTTCTGTGTAAATAATCATTTACTGCAATAAGAAACCTCTCTGATGTGCACTGAGTGAGGCATTAATCTATAAGTATAGCATATATATATATATATATATATATATATATATATATATATATGGCTTTACCCTAGGCCCATGGCATATCTAGTCTCATATTCTTGGTCTTATGAAAGAATTCTTATATCCAATAAAGAGTGGTTGGTAATTTCTGTAGTATTTGTACCACATTATGCTGTGGGTATATCATATAAGCAGGTCAGTATTATCATTTCTATAGTATTTCTTCTGACAGCATATATATTACCATTGAACACTAAATGCTACTCAGTAGGGGTGGAGGTTATTGTTGAACACCAGCTCAATTTTTCTGTTTGATGAAACATCAGTAGGGTCCTACCATTAGTTTGGGGATGGTAATCAATAACATTAGCAATAGCCTGCAATTTAGAGGGCAGTGATTTATGTGGATTGCAACTAGTAAAAGAATGATTTAGATCTACATCTATTACTCTGCACAAAATTCAACTCCAAATGGATCAGGAAAATCAAAGTAACACCAGATGTCTGAATAAGACAAAGGGAAAGTACTGAATGGGAATGAACTCATTGACACATAAAAGGACTTTTTGAACAGGATCCTAATAAAGAAGGTATTATTCATTATATATGGAATTATAGTAGATATATATATATATATATACATATACATATATATATGCTTTATGTATATAGTCAACAATTAATAAATGGATCCTCATAAAGTTAAAAATGTAAAGTTTATGAATAGCAGAGGACACCATCATTCAAGAGTCAGCCTCCAGAATAGAGAATTTTTTTTAACCGATTATATGTCTGACAAAGGGTTAATATCTAGAAAATATCAAGAACTCAAAAACTGAATCTCAAGAAACCAATAACCCAGCTCAAAATAGAATATAGAACTAAACAGTGAGTTCTCAAAATAATAAGCACAAATGCTAAGAAATACTTTAAGACATGTTCAACCTCCTTCATCATCAGGGAAATGAAAATTAAAACTACTTTGAGATTATATCTTATCCCAATCAGAATAATCAAGATCAATAAAACAAATGACAAAGTAACAGCCCTTGTTCATTGCTGGTGAGAGTAGAGAATGGTATGAAATCAGTTTGAAGGATCTTCAAAAGGCTGAAAACTTCTCTACTGCAAGATCCAGCTATACTACTCTTGGACATATACTGAATGATATATTACCACAGAGAGGCTTGCTCATCCAGGTCCATTACTGCTCTAGTCATAATAGCCAGAAAATGGAAATAACCTAAATGCCCATCAACTGATGAATAGATAATGCAAATTTGGTACATTCACACGATGAAACGTTACTCGGATATTAAGAAAGATTAAAGTTGCAGGTAAATGGAGCTAGGAAAAAAAAAATCATCCTAAGTAAGGTAACCCAAATTCTAAAAGACAAAATCACTGTTTCCCCTTATATGTGGGTATTCTTTATTTAAGCGTTAGATATATACTTCATTTAGAATATCTACAGAAGTTAGATAGACCACAGAGAGTAGTGCAGAGAGGGTACTAGAGGGTATTAGTATTATTATAAAGTGATAAAAATGGAAATCAGGGTAAGAGGATTAAAGATGTAGGGGATAGAAGGGCTGGGGGAAGTAAGGAATGGCTAATAAAAAGGGCTTTTCCTCCTAGCTTATAAAAACTACTTTCCTGCTGGGCAGTGGTGGCCCACACCTTTAATCTCAGCACTTGGGAGGCAGTGGCAGGTGGACTTCTGAGTTCAAGGCCAGCCTGGTCTACAGAGTGAGTTCCAGGACAGCCAGGGCTACAGAGAAACCCTGTCTCGAAAAACCAAAAAAAAAAAAAAAAAAAAAAAAAAAAAAAAAAAAAAAAAAAAAAAACCTACTTTCCTTCTACCTCATTTCTCTTTACTCAAGAGTCTTCAAGGCTGCTCAGGACCATTCACAGGCAGCTCCAACCCACTGAATGGTCTGTGCAGTGGAAGCTGATATCCAGTCCTCAGTGGCTGCCTGACCACTTCTGTGTTCAGTGCAAACTGTTGGATAGGCATGGTGGGCACATGCACACATTCAGACCAGTTTGCTGCCTTTGGCCAAGCATCAGTGAGCATAGGAACTAATGCAGTCCATTTACCTGATATTCCTCCTTGGACATAACCTTCTCAGCAGCATCTTGCGTTTCTTCTCACTCTTTTCCAGATATCTTTAGTAGTAGAAATGAGACATAGTATCTCATGGGTACTTATAGGAGATCACGCTGTAGATGAGAACTACATACACGAACAACCACCACCTTAGATCCACTGAATGAGTCCCCTTGTTGTTTCCTGGACTGCCAATGGCCACATGGCACAAAAGAGAGTCTGGCACACAGAGAAATAGTAGGAAGGTTGACATAAGAGGTCTGTATGACAGAGTTGTGATCAGACCTAGGATCAGTCACCACTAGAAACTGTGGCTTTCTGAAGGCTTCTTGAATTTGGTTAGTGAAGGTCCCAGGCATGGAGCTGCCAGAAATTGAATTGGCTTCCATGGCAGAAGTAAACCTCATCACAGCTCTCTAACCTGTGTTTGCAGAGATTAGCAGGGTTCGCAAGAGCAAGAGTCGTTTGACCTTGATAATACCTTCTCCCAGGTTCTCTTCAGATTTGGGACCTAGATAACATAATTTTTATTTTGACTTTCTAGAAGTCAAAATTGGTGCCATGTAAGTGGGTTTCTATGGCAAGGAACTTGGGAACATCCTCTTCCTTCATCTGCGGACATCAAGGGCTCCAGACATTGTGTGAGCTTCCCTTTAATTCATAATGGTAACACAGAACAATGGCATTTTGTCATGTCCCTGGTCAGTGAGAAAAGGCTAAAGGCAGAAAAATGATGCAAATCTACTAATGGAGAAGCTGCCTAAAACTCGTAGGAAGAAAATTTTACAAATTTAAATGGCATTGCCATATAATTGGAGAGATGGGCCAAACTAGAAATTATATGATATCAAATAAGATGCCTAATACCAGGAATGGGTTACTATTTTTTTTTTTTTGAGTTGTGACAGATCTTTTAAGTATTGAGGTCTCAGATGAGAAAATGAGGTCATTATAGACATCACTGTTGGCAGGGATAAAAGTGGTTCTTGTGGGATCTAAGTTGGCTCTTGTGAGAGCAAACTGACATAAAAAGAAAAATCACCCAAGCTATGAGTTTCTCCTATTTCCTGTCCACTACGTGATCTTTTCTCTCTCATGTTGCTCTATATAAGCTACCCAGATTCAAATATTTTGTGATAGACAACAGAGACTAAGATAATATACAAATTCAGAGAACCTAGTGATTGAAAAGTAGGAAGGTTTCATAATACCACGCCTGTGCTCTAAAGGATACCAATCAACTGAGGGCCACTTATTATTCCTGAGGGCATTTAATATAAATATTATATATGATATCATTTAAGTTTAAAATACTTTCTGCAAAATCCTGAGTATAAATGCTTCTACTGGAATCATAGTTTCATAACTGTGAAAAAGGTATGGTAGACATTGATAATCGATTTTTTTTTTGTTATCTACCTACTTCACCTACTTCTATGTGCCTAGCTTCTGCAAGCAACTACACTGCCAATCACTGCTTTGATTGACAGTCCACCAAATTAAGATGTAACAGTTCTGTGCAACCACTACATGAAGTACGTTTGACCTTCCTGTTGCCTTTTATGTGACACTATGCTAATTCTGGAATTGATATAAAACAAATGTTTACACAAGAATCATACAGATACTTCCTTTGAAATAGTTTTCAAAATCAAGTGTCTCTCTTATTTTTTCATTGTAATTTGACATAAAATTACAATAAAACTATAAAAGTGAATATATTTTAATTTAATACATATAACGTTATGATATGTGATTTACTATTTCTTAATAAAATTAAATCTAGAACAAATTTTTAAGGAACGTCCAGAAAGGAGCACCCAGTAATCTTGTCTCAAATGCAAATAAAATTTCTTAAGAGATATGTGTAAACAACAATGAGCAACAGGGTGCAAACAATCAGGAAGCTCGAGTCACCTGAGAGTTTATAATGACTCACACAAAGTGATGCTATTGAAATGTCAATACTAAAGGTGCACCAGTGCTATTCCACATTCAGAGTTTTGAAGTGTTTATAAACTTCAAATGAAAATATAAAAGAAGTTTGCCAAAAGGAAAGTGAATATATTACTTTATTCAATGTTGAGCTACTTAGTTTTTTTCCAACTTAATACAAAGTAGGGTCACCTGGGAAGAGAGAACCTCAGTTGAGAGATGCACCCATTAGATTGGCCTGAGGGCTGGTTTGTCGAGTGTTTTCTTTATTGATGATTGATGTGGGAGCTGCCAGCCCACTGTGGATTGTTTCACTCTTGATCAGGTGGTTCTTGGTATTAAACAAGCAAGCTGAGTAAGTCATGGAGAACAAGCCAGTAAGCAGCATTCCTCCATGGTCTATTTCAGTTTGTGGCTCTGGGTTCCTGCCTTGAATTCCTGCCTTGATGGATGACAGTCAAGAAGCTGTCATCTTTTCCTCTCAAAGTTACTTGAGATGAGAGTGTTTTATTACAGTTACACGCAAGCAATCTCATACAAAAATCTATACAAAAGTACAAGTTAACAAAATACCTGAAGAAACATATTACTACCTTTAGGGACAGAAGACCTTCTGGATATAATTTGTAATTAATGAAAATACCATTGTTTTATTTTTAGATCATATGTTGATCACTGATCATGCATTCCTGCATCCCAGGGAATGCATCCACAAGTGTTCATTTTTCTTGATTGATTTTTGTTTGGCCATGTATCAATTGAGTATCCAGGTAAATATTTATGAACATTCACTATTTAAAAACTATTTAATATATCAAATTAAGAGAAAACTGTCTATCTAATATTTCAGGCATGTGCATTTGTTCTAATAATGTAAGATTCTATAAAAGTCATTTTGGAAGACAGTGGGAATTTACTATATTCAACATTGAAAATGAGTTTTAAGCAAACATGATATTGTACATTATTACATCAGTTTTAAGATAGGTCTCCTATCTTACAACAGCAGGAATGGACATGCTATTAAACAAAGAAAAATAACAATTTCCTGACAGTATCATACCATATATATTCAAGAGTGACATTTGCTGTTATTTTTCTAAAGCAGAAAATAATGAATATTTAATATTTAAGAACAACACTGTTTGATTTTGGAAGAAAACTTGTAAAATACTACACTTAAAACAGCTATGTGATTCTTTGAAACATTTTCTATAATGTTTCTTCTTGTAAAATAATTTTCTCCATTAAAGACGTAAATATCATCACTGATAATAATTTTTCTCATTTGTGCTTTCTTCACATGTGAATTTCTATCAATATTTAGCCATTTTAATACTAAGCATTTGCAAGCAGTGTAATTAAGAATCATTCGATTCATTTGATTCAAGCCTGAAATAACTTCAATTTCAATAATCTGTGTGCTTTCAACACATTTCAACTAATGTGAATTCCATACTATATTTCACAGAAAATTAGTTCAATCTCATATTTCTGTATATTTATGTGCTCATAATCTGGGAATGTGATGTATTTTTCTATTGCTTTAGTATGCACATGTTGAAACCTACACATACAGCATTAGAATTCATCATACCTTGAAAATAATACCTTGTTAATTTTAAACCAGTACTGTTTTATAAAAGACCATTATTGATAGAGAAAATAATTTGCCACCAAAGAGAAAACCAAGGTCTCCGGAATCAAAGCTAATTTATGCCTATCATATTCACAACATGAATACAGTGCATGGAACAGAATGGAAGGGAAATACACAGGCAGAATAGGTCCTCGGTTTCCTCTGTTTTATACCCACTTTGACATCTCTCAACTCTAGGTGTTAATAATTTAGGAACTATAACTTTCTCCCACTTTTACTCACATGACAATGTGTGACAAATCACTAGTCCTCATTGTCTGAGCGTCATCTAGCTGAGAACTTCAAAGAAGTTATGAATGGGTATGGTAACACTTCCCCATGAGTTTAGAAAACCGTCTTTTCCTGACGGTTAGAAAAGTCAGGAAAGAATACCAAAATACGCAAACTTCCGAAGGCCCATTGAGTTTAGACTTGTCCTAAGAATGATGTTGTATTATTAGTCAGCTTCAATTTCTAAAACACAACAACTGAGGAATTAAACGTGTAAACAAAAATATTGATTTCAACTCAGATTCCTGGCATATAGAGTTCAAGAATATGGAGGCTCTATGCAGGGTAGCACATTGTATTGGGAAGAAGAGATAGAGAAAGCTACAAAAGAACAGGAAGATATTGGAGTGCAATAACCTTTTAAAGGGCACATTTCCAATGATGACGCATTACACCTTACAATCTAAAAATCCACAGCACCTCCCATGTGCCATTCTGGGCTCTGACTCATTAACATAAGGACTTATGAAATATTTTATGCTCAAACCATATAGAAAGTAAAGTATTGAAAGAATTTTATAGATTCTTAAAATATGATGGTTATTTCATGAATTATTGTTGTGAAACTTGTGGTTAAAAATAAACTAATGAGAAATGTTCATTATACAGTATAGATAAGGGTAAGTGATGGATTCAGGGAAGTGGAAGAAAAGAAAGTTTAAGAATAGGACTTGGTTTTCATCTTTAATAACTGTCTGCCAAATGATACCAATCACAAAACGTGGATTCAAAGAGAGAAGGGTGGATTTGGCATGTTTAAGTCTGAGTGGAGATGGAGCTCTAAGTGTGAATATATATATATATATATATCATCCTGTAAATTATCTCAGTGTTTGCAGAAAGATATGGTACAGTGTGAAAGAGCTGAACACAATTAAATTGTCAACAGAAGTCATGAAGTCGGGGGTTATCACACAGGGTGGATGTATAAAGCCAAGAGTAGAAAGCCTAAAGAAGTGGTAAGGAGGGGCAGAGAGAAAAGCACTAACAGAGAACTCAGTGCCAAGGAAGGAGGCAAATGGAGGCAGGCAGAAGAGTGAGCTGAGTTTCCAAGAACATAAGATATAAAGAAATGATGTAAAATATTGACTTTGTATTTGTATTAAATTAATAGAATGTTTATTCCTTTATCTGAAGCAGCATCAGAAGCAATATATCTTAGAGTATTCTAAGGATGAATGTGATTTGAAAAAAACAGGAAAAAGCGTACTGTCTATCATTTCAAAATTAACTAGTAAAGCTACTTTTTAAATTTGACTTAATTTTTATTGGTATAAAAGAGTACACACATTGTGCTTACTAACTAGGTTCCATATGATATTTCAACACATGCGAACATTGTGTACTGATACAGTCAGTTTAAACATCTAACTACACAAACACTGTTTCTTTATGGTGAAAACATTCATAATCTTCTCACTTTGGGAACTGCACAATCTATGGTGCGTGCCTGTGGCAAATCCTTCTGTGCAATAACCATGGTTTTAAAGAGAAGACCCAGTACTGGTTTATACTACATAGGTTCAACAGAACAACAGATGGGAAAGATCTCAAAGACTACTTTTCAGGTCCCAAAGAAAGGCCAATTGTGCTGGGCAGTGGTGGTGCACGCTTTTAATCCCAACACTTGGGAGGCAGAGGCAGGTGTTCACTTGGGAGTTCAAGGCCAGCCTGGTCTACAGAGTGAGTTTCAGGACAGCCAGGGCTACACAGAGAAACCCTGTCTCAAAAAAAAAAAAAAAAGAAAAGAAAGAAAGGACAATTGTGAACAGAGAACAGAGAGAAACATACGCAGTACACATGGACACAGGAAAGTCTGTAGGTGGAAAATCTAAGTTTAATAACAGAAAGTTTCAATCATGCCTCCTGGGTTTGAATTAATTTTACCAATTACCCCAGAGGTAGAAGATCGAATGTTTAAAATGGTTTTGAAATGAAGTGAAATTTATTATAGATGGTTTTAAAAAAATATTTAAAGACAGCATGAAGATTCTAGAGGTTTCAGAGCCTGAATGGAGGACTGACTCGGTAGATGAGTATATTTATTTTCTTCAAAGTATTGAACACATTGGGTAAAGATGGAAATAACAGAACTGATTCAACTTTTCAACTCTGCCACTCAGTTAAAATGAACAGAGATGTCTGTGGAGATAATCTGAGGCAAAACAGGATTCTATAATTTGGTTTTGTTGGGGTGTGGGAGGGGAAAAGGATGGCAGATTGAAGTTAGAAAATGCATAAAGAAAATTTGAATATGGTTATTTTTAAAAGCTCTTGGTGTTCTTAAATAATATAACCATATCATATTTTCAAGCAGTTTGCATTTTAGACACAATATTCTTTTTTTTCATTTTTTAATTTTCTTTATTTACATTTCAAATGTTATCCCCTTTCCTGGTTTCCCCTCTGCAAAACCCCTTTCCCATTCCCCCTTACCCTGATTCTATGAGGGTGCTCCCTCACCCACCTACCCACTCCTGCCTCACCTCCTTAGCATCCCTCTACACTGGGGCATCAAGCCTTCACAAAACCAAGGGCCTCCCCTCCCACTGATGCCAGATAAGGCCCATTCAGCTCCTTCAGTCCTTCCCCTAACTCCTCCATTGGGATTCCCTGTGCTCAGTTTGATGGTTGGCTGTGGACTTCTGCATCTGTATTGGGCAGGATCTGGTAGAGCCTCTCAGAAGACAGAGGAAACAGGCTCCTGTCAGCAAGCACTTCTTGGCATCCACAATAGTGTCTGAGCTTGGTGTCTGCATATGGAATGGATCCCCAGGTGGGGTAGTCTCTGGATGGCCTTTCCTTCAGTCTCTGCTCCTCTCTTTGTCCCTGTATTTCCTTTAGACAGGAGGAATTCGGGGTTAAAATTTTGGAGATTCTTAAAACAGTATATTTTAGTGGTTCTAATCATACCTAAGGCCCCTTCTTCCTTTCCATTGCCCTACTATCTTAGTTACTTTTTTATTGCTATAAGTCCACTATGTTCGTAGCAGCCATATTTATAATAGCCAGAATCTGGAACAACCCAGATGTCCCTCCACAGAGGAATGGATACAGAAAATGTGGTACATTTACACAATGGAATACTACTCAGCAATTATAATGACTTCATGAAATTCGCAGACAAATGGATGGATCTTGAAAATATCATCCTGAGCCAGGTAACACAGTCACAAATGAATGAATATGGTATGTACTCACTGTTAAGTGGCTATTAGCCCAAAAGTTCGAAATACCCAAGAGTCAGTTCACAGCAACAGTAGGGCTGAGTGTGAGGTCACAGATGGAGGACTTGGGGAAGGGACTGAAGGAGCTGAGGAAATTTGCATCCCCAGAAAGGCAGCAACAGTGGCAACTGGCCTGACCCCCCAATACTCCTGGAGACTGATCCACCAACTAAAGAATACACATGGAGTGACCCATGGTGCTGGCCACATGTGCAGCAGAGGAGGGTCTTGCATCAGGGGGAGGAGAAGCCCTTGGGCCTGAGGGTGTTAGATCTCCCAGTATAGGAGAATGCCAAGGAGGAAAGACAAGAGTGGGTGGATGGGTGAGTGGGGGAATACCCCCAGAGAGGCAGGGGAGGGGGAGGGAATAGGGAGGTCCCAAAGGGGAGATCTGGAAAGGGGAAACCATTTGAAATGTAAATAAAGTAAAAAAAAAAACAAAACAATAGAACAACATAATGAAGAAAATTTATTTTTTTAAGTGCTTAATTTGGCTAATGTCTGCAGAGGATTTGAGTCCATGAAGGCATATGAAAGGAAAGCTGAGAGCTCACATCTTGATCCACAACCATGAGTCAGAGAGAGGGGGAGGGGGGGGGGGGGGCTAGGAATGGCAGGAGCCTTTAAGTCTCAGAACTTGCTTCCAGTGACATGCCTCCTCAAACAAGGTCATACTTCCTAATCCTTCCACACAGAACCAAACTAGAGACCAAGTATTCAAATATATATGAGTCTGTAGAGCGAATGTCTTGTGTACTGGATGAAATTATTACCTGTCAATAAAAAGCTGATTGGCCAATGAGCTGAGGCAGGAAATAGAAAGTGGGAGTTCCAGTGGGGAGAGAAGACGCTGGGATAGAGTCAGTCACAGGAGAAATTTACACCTAACTCTGAGGATTCAGATGCATGAAATTGAAAAGAGGTAACCAGCCATGTGGTGGTACTCATAGGATAAAATAAATAGGTTAATTAAGTTATGAACTAGTCTGGGAACAAGGCCAAGCTTATGACCTAGGTATTTATTCATATATAATTAAGTCTCAGAGTAGTTATTTTGGGAACTAGGGCACAGGTCGAAAAGCCCTTAGTTACATATTAGTCTAAAGGGAGCATTTTTCATTCAGATCTGGTTAGAGTTTTGTTATTGTTTTATATTGTTGTTTAACCACAGCAATCCTGTCTTGCCAGTAGTGTTACATCTCTTGAATAGAAGCCAAAGTGATTCTTAACTCCATGATGGAACTGTAAGCCTGGATCATTTCAATTCTTTACCTTTATCATCCCTGTGCCCAGTTAGTTTAATTATACATTTCTAGAAATGTGGTTCAAAGACCTGCATTTGTGTTCATTTCCCTCCTGATTATAAGTATTGCAACTTTATTGATTGTATTAATTTTCATTACTTAACACTTAGCATTTCAGCTGTATTACAAGTTAAATGTTTAGTGATGTCTTAGTCACTTTTGTATTGTCAGGACAAAATACCATGACCAAGGAAGAGAGGGCCTTCCTTCTTCTGTTGTCCATATATAGGCCTCCAGGGGAAGGTATGAATCACTTTTCATGGCCACTATTCCTCAAGATCCAGATTAAAAGACTGTATTTTCCAGCCTCAAGGGCAGCATCACAAGGGTGCTGTCCAGTTCTGGATTGTAGTTCATTTCAGATTAGAAGCTGAAATGAAAACAGTAACCAGGGGGTGTTTGCTGTATGTTCAATCTCTGCTTGTCCTGCCATGTTATATGCTAAGTAAACTTGCACATTTATAATCTAAAAAAAGAAAGAAAGAAAGAAAGAAAGAAAGAAAGAAAGAAAACAGTAACCAGGGATTAATGCTGTAACTATTCCTTGTTCAAATGCAGATGCACAAAAAATAAGATTAGCTGGGTGGGGTCTTACCCCAAAGTCACCACTCTCTTAACCTACTAATCTCTTTGAACACAGCATTCAGCTCCACTGTACTTCCTGGTGCCCAATAATTACTTAAACCACACATTTTGTCTATTTTTTTTTTCTTTTTAAACTTGCTGCATTTTAGCAAACCATTCTTCATGAGAGTAAACCACAGCACAGGTATAAATTGGATTGTTTTGAGACCTCCTTGCCAATGCAATTAATTTGATTCTCTTCACCTTAGCCTCAGGCAGTCTTCAGACAAGGACAAAAAACAGGCCCAGTCTTCACCAAATATCACAAGAACAGTCTCTCAGCTACATACTAAAATTCGTGTCCTCTGATACATCTAGAGCCAGGTTTTCACAGTTCAAATCACTCTCAGCAACACAGTCTTCAATATTCCTGCTAGGATAGCCCATTAAGCTCCACTTAAAGCATTTCACCACTTTCCAAATACAGAGTCCCAAAATCTACATTCTTTCAAACAAAAGCATGTTCAGGCCTGTCATAGCAATAACCCCTCACCACTCCTGGTTCTAGCTTTTTTCTCAGTTAAGGTTTCGATTGCTGTGAGCAGACACCATGATCAAGGCAACTCTTATAAAGGACAACATTTAATTGGGGTTGGCTAACAGGTCCAGAGGTTTAATTCATTATCAAGGTGGGAGCATAGCAGTATCTAGGCAGACATTGGGCTGGAGGAGCAGAAAGTTCCTCATCTTGATCCAAAGCCAGACAGGAGAATACTGGCTTCCAAATGGTTAGAAAAGAGGATCTCAAAGCCTACCATGAACAGTGACATACTCCCTCCAAAAAGGTCACCCCTCCTAATAATGCCACTTCCTGAGCCAAGCATTTCCAAACCAAGACAGTAGGTAATGTTTGCTGAGGGTGAGAGTATATGATCATCATGTTAGGGATCATGGCAGTAGACAGAAAGGAAGACTTTGTACTAGAGTAATCGTTATGAATATAAATCTGTATCTATAAGTAGGAGGCGGGGAGAAAAAACTGAGAATGTTATGGTCTTCTGAAAGCTCAAACCTTTGCCTCCAGTAACATATCACCTCCAAAAGTCCAACCTTTTTCATAGAGTTCCACCAACTGAGAACCAAGTGTTCAAATATATGACCAAGGATGTCATGATTTTATCATAACAACAGAGAAGTAACTAAGATGTCAGGACAAAGAAGGAAAAAGGGGACATTCTCATTCAAACATAAAACTCATTAAAATGGTTACATAAGAATTTAAATACTCAAAAATAACTATAGACAAATATGTTGTGAAATAATGTATGAATTCCCACTAAAGTTTTCAATTGAATTTTTAAAATTAACTCGACTCAAAGTAGATTGTTTTTTGCGTTTTTCTTTAAAAATTGAAATACCCTACATCTTCCAGTAGTTCTTTGTATTTTTAAATATTATATACCAAGACTACAATGAAACAGAAAGTTTGACTAGACTCTTGTTTTTGCCCTCTAACCCCTAATTTTAGGGTTTCATGTTAAGACTGTCACCCCAAGTTCTCATTCTAATCCAAACATCTCTTCAATCCAAACCTACTGAGCCATCTCCCCATTCTCTGCAAGGATTATCTTAAAGCATCCTTTCTTTCTCTGAATATCCTGCATTCATTCATGTCGTAGTTAGGGTTTTATTGCTGGAAGAGACACCATGACCACAGCAACTCTCTATAAAGGAAAACATCTCATCAGGCCTGGCTTACAGTTTCAAAAGTTTAGTGCATGATCATCATGGTGGGAAACATGGCAGCATCCGGACAGACATGGTAATGCTGAAGAAGGAGCTGAGAGTTCTACATTTTGACCTAGGCAGCAGGAGACTATGTGCCACTCTGGGCATATCTTGAGCATATAAGACCTTAAAGCCTGCTCCCCACAGTGATACACTTCCTTCTACAAGGCTATACCTACTCCAATAAGGCTACACCTCCTAATAATGCCACTCCTGCTGACCAAGCATTCAAACACATTAGTCTATGGGAGCCATTCTATGGGAGCCATTCCTATTCAAACCACCACAACTGGCTAATGAAGAACACTACATACACTAATCTATGGTGCTAATAAAGCCAAATTTCTCTTCCCTTGCCCTGATGAAATGTTCAATTCAGAGTTTCTCTATCTGGCATCTATAGGAACATTTTCAAAGTTCAGTTTTATGTAAGAAAACCTAAATTTTTTTCATTTTCATTAACATAACATTCAAATTACTGTAGAATCATATTTATGGTTCTCTAGGCAATCATTTAAATTAACTACATGCCACTTCTTATAATCTCTTGTAAATTCAGACAATAATGATAACATGAAACAGATTATAATCAAAAGTTTTTTTGACGTCAGTCACCAATATGTGATTCAAGTATTGAAGCACTGAAGAGAATATATCTCCAAGGTCAAAGCTTACCTGTATCACTTCAGTCATTTAGGTGTAGAGAGACATATTTTATTATGTTAAATTAGTATACTAATGTAGTCAGTAGTTCAATGGTTTGTAGGTTTACTTTTATCTTACTTATCTCATGATTTGTGTGTGAGTGAGTGTGTGTGTGTATTTTTGTGTGTAGAAAGTGGCCTGACCTCCCGATGCTCCTGGAGACTGAATCACCAACCAAAGAATACACATGGAGGGACCCATGGTGCTGGCCACATATGTGGCAGAGAAGAGTCTTGTTAGCCATCAGAGGGAGGAGAGGCCCTTGGGCCTGAGGGTGTTAAATTCCCCAGTATAGGGAATGCCAAGGAGGTAAGATAAGAGTAGGTGGGTGGGCGGGTGGGGGAATACCCTCATAGAGGGGGGTTTGGGGGAGGGAATAAGGAGGTTCCAAAGGGGAGATCTGGAAAGGGGGAAACATTTGAAATGTAAATAAAATATCAAAAAATAAATAAATTGATACATGTACTATGAAAAAAGAAGAAAGATAACAAACAGATAGACTAAGAGGTTTAGTTGCATATTAGAATGAACCAGTCAATACCAAAAGATTATACAAATCTTTTAATAAAATGTTTATGTCTCATGCTTTTGAAGAAAAAAGATTAATAATTTCATTTACTCTTTTATTTTCTCTTATGTTTTAAAGAAAGGTTGGTATAAAAGAAACAAAGACATCAACAGAAACCATGCCTGTTTAGGTCAATTCTGTGTTCAGTGTTTAATTAATAATCTAATTAAACAAACACTATTAGCAGTACACAACACGACCATTGCTCTGGGCACATCAAGAACATTTTGCAGCCATGGGCTATGCTCCTATTGACCTTTATGGTTTTGTTGCTTGGTACATCCTGAAGGTCAATCAGTGCCTGTAAAGTGTTCATGCAAACCTATTAGAATAAGGGATAAGGAATGAGAAAAGGATATAGGACCACCTCAGTAGTTGGATGCTTTCCAATAACATTTGTCTCAATTAACCAAAGACTCTATGTGGAATTAAATGAAGATAAAGCACAGATATAAAACACACATGAATAACTAATAAACAAAGCAGATACGATAAGAACATACCTTATATACTTACATATACAAAATTTCTCATACAAACCACATACAATAAAGTCATATAACTTTGTAATATCATGTATGACATGATAAAATAAACCAATTGACTGTGAATTTCCACTGCCGTATTCAAATTTATTTTATTTTATGATACAGCTCTACAGTGTTCATAAATGTAAACATAAAACTGACAAATGATTCAAATGAAATTAATTTAAATAATTTTGATAACAGCATCTTCATAATGATGTTAACATTATTCATATTTTACCGAATTGCAAAGAAGACTCATAAAATATTCTCTTTCACATACTCAAAAGGCAACTTTATTCCCCGATTTTATTTCCACCACTGTAGCCACTCAGTGTTGTTCAATATGTTAATGAGCTTTATCCTCTAGTTCTTACGACATTTATGTCAGGTGAAATGACTTTCTAATTTCCCATGTTAATTATTAAAGGTCAGAACCTGAGTTGCTGAGGTGTTCAGCTGTGCTATTGCTGAGTATATAGCAGATTCATGTGCTAATCAAGAGAGAAAGGGCACAGTTACATCCACCGCTCCCTAATTCTACTTATGAAAGTATTTTTCTTTCACTTTGCTGTTTTTACCATTGACATGGTCTCTCCTCCTCCATTATTCTCTTACAATCATTCATCTTCTGCCCCCACTAAATTTATCACGAGCATAGATCTAGAACCACTACCAGCAAGGGCAGGTTTAGCTTCAGAATATGCGCCATCACTGGTAAGTATGGCAGAGGCAAGTCTCCACAAGCTGTAGCAGAGCCACTTAGGTAAGAGACACATAGTTCTATGTGCCTTTCATGACCCAAATGATATATGTAACAATTTGGGAGCTGCTAAACCTGGGTGGGTTCCTTCTTCATACTAAAGATTGTTAGCACTTTACTATATAAGGCTTTATTGCAACAGCACCACAATATATTCAATCGCTTTTGTGTTTTTCTCACCAGGAAAACTTCGGTTGGAGAATTGTAATGTATTCACTTTTTTAATCTCGTTGCTTAACACAATTAATGATATGCAGCCAACATGCACTATATCTCTAAGGAATATTGCAGTAAAATGCATTTTTTATTTCTAACTAGCCATCAAATAATACTTTGTATTCAGCACCAACTCATTTTAGATTCTTTATTTATTGATGTTCATAGAGAATAATTATTTAAATGTAAAATCTTTAGTTTATGCTATGAAATAATTCTCTGCAGTTGACACTTGAAACTGTCCATCCAACACACTTGACTACACTCTATTCTTCTGATTCCTTATAAGTAATGGTCATATGGAAGATCTAGCAAGGCCATCTGAGTCTGTTTATATCTTCACCCCCCTTTTCTAGAGTTGGGACACATGGGCTTTCATTACAACTTCAATGATGCAAATGACAGCCATGAAGAACAGATAAGGGTACAATAAGATTTAATGAAATTTGGTTGCATCAAATTAAAATAAACTAAACCAGTGTACAAGCATATTTTTATGAGGAGAAGAAAAGATTTCTTCAGCCTCACTGTTGGAGAGCACGGTGGGGGAAGACATGACATCAAGAATATCTTCTGGCTGTGTTAGTGGGAGCGTAGGTCCAAGATGAAGTACAAAGGAAAACTGAGGATTAAAATTTTAACAGCTTAGCCTTCAGACAACAACATTTAAGATGCTTCTTTTTTCAAAGAATTGCATAAATTCTTAGAAACACTTTAAATTATGAAAACCATGCATACTGTATATCTCTGATGTTGTATCAAAGATATAGATACATAAAAAAGAATAAGAACAAAATAACCAATAAGTCATCATTCCAATGATTCTACATGAAAAAATTATGTAGAAACAGGCAATCCTTTACAGTGAAAGAACAAGACCTCAAATATGAGAAGAAAGGGGACACATGCAAGTAACTGATAAATCAGAGATTTTCGCAAATGCATTAGCTATAGTTAGAAATTTGTGGTGACATGTAAGTGTGGAACAGCCAGCACAAAGCCATGACAAAAACTATCTCTATTCTGTCTCCCCATTGTCTATATGTCATTGGAAGCTGCTATTCTGGAGTCATTTAATCTAAGTTGTCCCTATGTATTTCTCTGTTGAAACATGTCATCTGCTTCCATCCCTTTTTACTGACATGCTTCTACTGAGAAGACAGGATGATTCCTTCAGCAATGAGATCTTTTACTATACTGGGAATAAAATCCTGGTCTATAAGTTTCTACACAGTTTTGTTTCCCGCCATCACCTTCTACTACTCCCTAGATTTCCCAGTGGGCCATGTCTACTTTTGTTTCACAGTCTCTGCATGATAAAATTCTCATGTAAATATTTAAATATTATTTGTTACATCGTATTAATGGATTGACTTAGATTTATCTGAATATCTATCTAAAAGGGCAGTTCCTCTCTGACCTTTGATTCGTTCTTTGCTTTCATTATAGTGTATTATCTTCATCTTCAGAATCTATCTCCCCCAAAAGTGTTTACCTAAAGTACAAATTCACAACTGGCACTCATAATGCATCAATATATGGGTAGCTCATGTGTGTTTTACAAAATAAATACATTGTATCTCATCATTTTAGTCCAGAATAATAAATTAAAGAAAAGAGCCTTATGACTTCATTGAGCTGATTTGCTGATAGCTCAGAGGTTAACCACCTTGAAAACACATATTTCTTACGGTCTACCAACCAATGAATAGGATATGTTCACTAAGAAAATACAAGAATAAAGATTAGTTTTCCAGGTTTTAAAGATGACAACATAAGGAAAATGTCATAAGTAGAGCTTTAAATAGGTCAGGTTATAGATCTTCAAAGTTAGGAAACACATTAAGACAGGGCCCGTGCTCACCCCATTAAAAATAAAAATTCTCGTGTGGAAACTAGAATGTGGGAGGACAGAGATATTTTTAGAAATAATTATTTCTCTTAGTCACAGACTAGATTTGTCTTTACTTTTTAATGAACGTTATTGAATTTCTATTCCTGAACTCTATCTGTGTGTGATATGATCCTTCTCTGTGGGAGGCCTGGTGTAGCTACTTTGTAGGTTAAAAGATGAATAGGATATTTCTCCTACCACAGGAATCTTTTCTCCATCTAAGAGATAACATTAGGACATTAACAAGTAAAGTAAAAATAGAGAATAAACCAGTCCTTTGGAGAAAATTACATGGAAGGTGTTCTCAGTCTCACAGGGGTAACATAGCATCTGGCATGGCAGGAAGTGCAAAGAAATTAGTTTTATTTCAAACAGTAATCTTGATTTCATGGATAACACCATCTATAAAAATGAAGCTGAGAAAATTGAAGGAGATTGGTTGCATTGCTGCTATTTTAGACTGGTGTAAAAATAACAGACAGCTTTTGTTCTGAAAAAAGTGATTCTAAATATTAAAAACAGGAAGCTAGTAAGTATCAAATCATTGTTTCTTCCGTTTTATTAATAGTTTCCTGTATTGTCTATTTATAATTGGACTTGTAATCATTTCTTTCATTTTGAGTAATCTCCAACTCTAACAAATTTTCTAAGTTGTAAAGAGTTTTGAAGCAATTCAAGTTAGTATTTAGTTGATTATAACTTGTTTTAGGTTAAATACACATGGTTGTGTTAAATGACATTGGGGAGGGTGTATAATAGTACATCATAAAAGGAGCTCACAAACGTAAAAAGAGTGTAAGAAGTTTTGGATTTGATCACTCAAAAGCAATTCCCAACAAATCACTTTCTGCTTGAGCCAACATAGAACCAAGCATCTCATACCTAACTGTATCCCAATCTGAATGCATGTGCCTCATCACAGAATTTCCAATGCTCTTGTACATTTTTAAATTAGTAAAAGAATCAACACAGGTTTATCTTTGTGGTTTGTTGTTGTTGTTGTTGTTGTTGTTTTCTGCCTTAAACATTGGAACTCAAGTTTCCTCTTTCATGACATTCTGCTGGAGAATACTTCTGGTCAAATTGTTTCAAAGAATAGCTAAGGAGAACTATCATGGTGTAGAATTTTTTTTTGTCTTTTTTTTTAAAGGCTTAAAAAAATTGATGGAGTTTCCTATTAACTGTGAAAATGGTTCTTCTCAAACCCTGAGGTCATGGCAGACTAACAATTTTGCACAAAAGCAAATGGGTGGGGAACTCTGAAAAGAGGATTGGAAAGCACCCATAATCCAGGATAAGGAGGCTCAATTTCACCACCGACTGGAGAAAATGAACTAAAGCCATAATGTACCCCCCCCACACACACACACACAAACACACACACACACATCAAAAGATATAAATTTAAATAGGCATGTTTCTGTCAGCAATGTTGGACAATTATATTCCCATGCATCCGGGGGTAAGAGCAATTGTTGCTAACAATGTGAAACAACAGACCATTCTCTGCTTCAGTCAAAAATGAACTAAACGCCTCAGCCTAAATGTGTCCCAATCCAAATGCATATCATCACTAAAGTTGGCAATGCTCTTAACCAGACAGTTCCCAAATACCTAAAGCACAGCCTCTGGGGATGAAATGAATGTCGCAAACAGAGAGTTGAGAGAGAGAACTCTATACACATAAAACAATATTACATTATTTAACCTATACAAAGTTTAAACACAGGCATATGTCAGGAATAGTCTGTACATGTCAGAGTTGGACTTTTACAGGAACTAAGTGAGGAAATAACTAAAGAATAATGAGGACTTCTGCTAGTTTTGGAATACTGTGCTTCCTGATCAGGTTGCATATAAATATGATTTGTAAAAATATAATAATGCATGTGGATATCATTTTTATTTTTATTTGGATATATGTTACCTGTATATAAAGCTGAACAGATTGCACCCTGGGAGGGGAAATACATGAATGATAACAATCATTCCCATCTATTTACCAAACATCAAAACAATAATTTATCTTGTACACATACACAATTTTATGGTGCTAACTGCAATATAAATGAGGCTTTTGGTACTTATTTGGGTAACTTAGAATAGAATATAGACGAAATGCTGCATTCTTTTCCCTAAACAAGTCCACCCCTAGCAGGGATGGATTTAAACATATGATACTGTACCTTGGCTTTTGGGGGTCTGTTTAAAAAAATATTGGTTCCGAAGATAAAGGAGTGTCAGGCCACTTTCCCCTGAACTATTTCTGAGAAGATGGATTTTATACTTTAAGGAGAGCCTTCTGAAGATCAGGGGCTGGAAGTGGACTTTTCATGAAACATAGCCCATGATTTCAGAGTAATTTCCTCTGCTAAATTACTAAGCCTTCATAATTACAGCTATAATTATATTGCAAAAATTACCCTTAATAAAGATAATAGGCACTTTGAGGTGAATTAGATTGGGGAAATTTAACACACACTATATATTATCAATTTTCTTTATATACTTTTATTCATGAAAATTCTCAGATGTCCTTCATGGAAGGTCACCTTTTTACTTGGTGAATAAACATAAAAATGCATAATTGCTGGGATAACAAAAACTAAAATCCAAACTGAGAGACAAGTTCAATGTTAAATTAGTGACATTCTGCATAATATAAGTGTGCCCATACAAGCACATGTGCCTTATATTTCACTGAGGTTTGATATGATTATCTGTTAACTTGAACATAATTAAAATGAAAAGAATAATATAAGCCTATGCATGCTTCCTGGAATTCAGAGTTTTCTGATACTAATTTTGTATAACTGAAAAAGAATCTATGTATCTTGGATAACCAAGCAGAGTAAAACTAAGATAGGAAAGGTGATCAAGTTCTATAACTAATGTAAACTAGAACATTCCGTTCAAGTAAATATGGTAGACAGTAAATTTTCAAATGATAGTATATTCATTCATTCATTTATGCATTCATAATTCAATAAATACCCACTATGTGTCAGGCAATGTTCTGCAGATAAAACCAACATCACTAACTGTATAAGTCTTACAAACCAGAAGCAGCAATGGAACCTCCTTGGGTCACTGATGTTTGTTACCTACAGAGAAGTTTATGGCTCTTATTGTGCTTATTTTCTGATTCCCAGTCATGAGGAGTTTGCTTCACCACAAATTCTCCATCACTGTGATCCTCCACACATCACAGATCCAAATAAATAGGTCGTGCAATGAGATGAATGGAAGCCCCAAGTAAACCTTTAGTCTTAAGAAATGAGTTATTACAGGGGCTAGCTGAAGAGATAGCTCAGTGGTTAAGAACACTGGCTGCACTTCCAAATAACTCAGGTTCAATTCTCAGTACCCACATGACTATTCACAATGGTCTGTAATTCCACATCCAAGGGATTCGATGCCTTCTTATGGCCTCTGAGAGCACATATGCACATATGCATGCAGACAAAACACACATACACTTAAAAAATTAAAGCTACAAAAGGAAAAATTAAAGTTATCATGGTTAATTTTTTCATTCATGTATTCACTTTGTATCCTGATCACACACACCCCCCCTTTTATCGCCCGTTCAAAACCCCTCTCCTACAGCTCCCCCCCTTCTCCTCTGAGAAGGAGGAGGCTCTTCTGGGCTTCAACCCACCCTGGCACATCAAGTCACTACAAGAGTTTACAGCTGAGGATTAAACATCAAACACTAGTGTTTCTCCATGTTTCTCCTGCAGAGTTTCCACCCAACTCCAACTCTTGTATTACAATTGAATTTACATATTTATTTTACTTACTGAATTGACATAAATTCTCTGCAGTGAGAGAACTGTCCAGTTATAAGGCATCTTTTTTTCCAAGCAAGATTTGACAACAACAACAAAAAAAATAAGCATTTCACTGAATGGAAGGTAGACCTTAAGAAGGACTCTAATCCCTGGACAAATGTCTTAGCAATAGGTTGTTTAAAAGAATCAGATCTGTAGAGAACACAGCAGTTTGGAAAGACCCTGGTTCCTCCTTTAAAACTGAAAGATCTTCCCTATCACTCAAGCTGGTTCGCCTAACATTTGCAGTTTGTTAATTAAATAAGAAGCGGTAAGAAATTTAAATTAAGTTTCACCTCTCCAGAAATGCCAAATGAAAACAAAGCACAGTAGATGAAATGAGTCCTGGTACAAAAAAAAAAAAAAATTGTTCTTTGTATTTGTTCTCAATGCAATGCTCATTAAATCTTTCTCTGTCTTCCTCACTTAATAAAATAAAATAAAGACTGTAGGGAGTTGGGAGCAGGTAATCAAAGCAGCAGAACAATCCCCCACCACCACCCCACAAACCCCAACCCCCCCCCCCCGGAACAGTTCTTCCTCTAATACTTTGGAGGAGAAAGCCTAGAGAATCAGAGGCTGTCAGCAGCTGAGAGAAATGGTCCCTCTTAAGTACTCTCCTGTCAGGCTAAACTGAAACCAGTGAACTAGCACAGAAGTCAAAAGGGTCTGAGTCCAGACTTGATACGTGAAAATAAGATGAGTTAGCAGAAAAAATTCTGAGATAATCATCTGCATGTGATGATCTTAGACAGTTACATAATTTAAAGAGAAAGCCATAGGAAAAAATGCCACTCTTATGATTTAAAATTTCCCTAGAGATCTTTCTTTGACTCTTGTGTTTGCATATCTATCAAATTCAATATGCTAATAGGGATAATAGCTTTACAGTGCATGAATAAACACATTGTATTTTGTACAATCTAACATCAATTAAAATGTACAATTATCTTAAGGTTTCAAATTCTCGGTGAGATTGTGGCAGCATGTCCAAATTACAGGAGTATTCTTTCGATCGCAGATAAAACCTCTTCTAAAATGTGTCAATGCAGACCTATAATAAAGTATGTGGTACTTCTTACAGCTTCCATTTCCTCTTATACTAACACTGTGACTCGTATATATTTTAAACAGATTTGGTAATAGAGTAACTTCCTTGCTTGCTTCCAGTGTCAACTCTTTGTGTATTTCATTTTACAGATACAGATTTTCTATTTGCAGAACAACAAACACACCAAACAGTACAGTGTAGCATTCCGTTTGGGTTTTATCTTTTGCCATGTCTTGGTGTACTCAGCATGTAAAGTCTTTTTGACTGGACTGAAATTCCTTTGTTTATGTTCTAGAGCAGTGGGTCTCAATGTGTGGGTTATGGTCCCTTTGGTGTTGAAGGAAGGGTCAAGTATTAGATACCCTGCATATCAGATATTTACACTATGATTAGTAACAATAGCGAAATTACAGTTATGATGTAGCAACAAAAATAATTTAATAGCTGTGGGTCACCACAGTATGAAGAACTATATTAAACGGTTGCAGCATTAGGAAGGTTGAGAACCATGGTCTAGAGTGAGGCAGAGTCCCAACTGATGGTATAAAAGGAAGAGAATGAAATATTTCCTCCCCATTTCCAATATTCTATTCATGTGACCTAAGTGTGGCTAATCAGCCTGCTTGGCCAGCTCGACACAATCTGGGGAAATTTGCCAATGAAGGTAATTAACAATGTTTAATGCATATGTATATATCTCAACTCAGGCACTATTGTTACTGACAACTTGCAAGTAGAGGTCAGGATGTTTCTAAACATATCCCAGTGTAGATAATGACTCCCCCTGACCTTATTAAAACAATTTCTGATGCAAAATATCAATAGTGAAATAAGAAATAGTGTCCTATAATTTTATTTCCCCTTAAAATCACATACATTGAGATGCTCACTAGGCTGGAATAATTTCCAATCATCCAAAAATACTCAAACACCTTTATAATTACTTCTAGCACTTTATTCATATTTTAATGACAGCAGAAAAAATATTATCATTCATTTATTAGCAACATAATTCACCTAAGATCACACAGAAAAAGAGTGAGTGTGACCAAGGAATGAACGCAAAGAGCTTCAAAGGCACAAAGGCTGAGGGAATGGTTGGTCGTTTGTTCACAGTGATGGTTCAGTTTATAAAGTGCTTACAGCACAAGGCTGAAAATCTGAGTTAGGGTCCCCAGCAACCACTTAAAAACTGGCTATCTTGCCACATGTCATGTCTGTGACCTAACACTGGGAGGAAGGAGACAAGGCAGATCCCAGGAGTTCAGTAACCAGCAAATCTTGCCAAAGCAGTGATCTTCAGGATCAACGGGAGACCCTGTCTCAAATACATAGGAGAGTAACAAAGAAAGACACCCAAGTAAACCTCAGGCCTCCAAAATGCATGTGCACCTACACTATCATGTGCATACACATCCTTCACCACATACGAGAAGAAAGAAGGTGAGAAGGAAGAAGAGAAAGCATAGCATAAATGGTTAAAGAATATTAGAAAGTGAATATTAGATTACAAATAGGAAATGAGGTTTTGTCTTTTCCACCATGGGAATCTGGATTTTACTCTCCAATTAACAGTATAATAAAACCACATTTTAATTAAAATATATTTACATCACTTCTTTCCTTTTGATTCTTCTGTCAAGTCTCTCCAATCAAACAACAGAAAAGCCAACTCCCAGGATCAGACACAGCCCAGCTGATAAAAGATTAATATCAAGAATAGACAAAGAACTCAAAAACAAAGAGGAAGAAAAACAAACAACCCGGATAAAACTGGGCTACCAAACTCAATAGAGAGTTTTCAAAAGAAGTAATAAAAATGGCCAAGAAATAAATTTGAAAGGGTTCAACCTCCTTAGTAATTAGATGAACAAAAATTAAAACTGCCTTGAAATTTTAAAAAAAGTGAGAAAGAAAAAATTTATGATAATATAATATGAACAGTGCTAGGTGAGAAGAGAACAGGAAAGCATCAATCATATAAAAATAAGGAGGAGCCTCTTTGAATCACAGTGGTGGCAGTGGGGATGAAGAGAAAGGGCAAGAAAAGCATTTAAAATTATTCTGAGCATGTAGTTACTTCTCCAAGTTAAACAAGTACATTTCGGTACTATAAAATACAAACCAAGGCATTGAGAGACAAATATCTAATTTCTTCACATGGAAATCAGTGATAACTTGAAAGATTAAAAACAGTGCTAAGTCATATATTTAAAATGGCCATGTTGTGACAACATATTATAATAACCAATATAGAGAGGAAGTTTATGACATTACCTGCTCCAAGACTTCCTTATAGGAGATAGTTGCTTTGGTGTCTGTAACGGGACTGTCATAGATGATAGCAATCTTATCCCCTTGGCCATTTTCAATGTGCCGATCAATAGCATTGTAACAAATGTTAAGCATCCCTTCCACAAACCTGAAACACATTGGAAAGAAAAATGAATGATTCTTTTTACAATATAGTTTTTGTTTAACTACTTTGCTCCATATCTCGCCGCTAGAGATTTCTTAAGGACAGCACTTCGTGTCAGGAAATGAGGGTGGTAAAACACATATTTAAAAATGACACCCAGAGAACATTTTCATTTGAATAAATACGGATTTATATTAATGTATAACAGAAAAAATACACTTTGCTCTTTCAAATGACAGCTTTGTGGATATTATTGCTTAGGATGAAAGTAGAGTCTACAGCACCTGAGTAATATACTTTATAGAGGTAAAATGAATCCTGTGTAAGTGTGGTGCAGAAGCATTACAGATTATGAATAGGAAAATGTAGACATACGGTGGAAGTCCTGCTAGCTATTACAAATAGACAAACACTACCAAAAGCAGTTCTTTGAATATATCGTCATAGTTAGCATCAATTGTCAACACACACTTAGAAAGGGAGAACCCTCGGTGATGGATTGTTGCCATTGGAATGTCTTGTGTACATGTCTGTGGGGTCATTTCTTAAAAGTGTTGTGTTAATTAATGGTAGTATGTCCAATCCACTGCAGACTATACCGTCCCAGTTATTATGGACCTGAGCTTTGGTATGAATATGCTTGGCCCATGGAAAGTACACTATTAGGAAGTATGGCCTTATTAAAGGAAATGTGTTCCTGTGCAGGTGGGCTTTGACTTCTCTATGCTGAAGCTCTTCCCAGTGTGGAAAAAGAGACCCTCCTCCTAATGGCTGCCTTCGGATCAAGATGTAGAACTCAGGCTCTTCCAGCACCAAGTCTGCCTGTATGCTGCCATGCTTTTCTCCATGATGCCAGTGGACTAAACTCCGGATATTGTAATCTACCCCCAATTAAATGTTTTCCTTTATAAAACTTGCCTTGGTTATGGTATCTCTTCACAGCCATGAAACCCTAACTAAGAGAGCAAGCAAGGGGAACAAGCTAATAAACAGAATTTTTTCTCTGCTGCAGCTCTTGACTGCAAGTTCCTGCCTTGAGACTCTTTATGATGGACTAGAATCTGCCCACAAATAAACCATTTCCATAGGCCACACTGACCAGTGAGTCAGATAGGTGACCTTCATACTTTCACTAATCCTTGTCACCCCAAAACCCAGTCTCTGAGACTCAACCCCACCTCTGTAGCAAACTATAAACTGTGGCCTCTCTGCTCTCAATCCCAGGGGATTAAGCAGATCCTGGTGTCATATCCTGATTCCTTCCCTCCTGGGGATCCTTTCAGACACTGTACTGGCTAGTTTTGTGTGTCAACTTGACACAGGCTGGAGTTATCACAGAGAAAGGAGTTTTAGTTGAGAAAATGCCTCTATGAGATCCAGCTATAAGGTATTTTCTCAATTAGTGATCAAGGGGGAGGGGAGCTTGTGTGTGGTACCATCTGTGGGCTGGTAGTCTTGGGCTCTATAAGAAAGCCACCTGAGCAAGCCAGGGGAAGCAAGCAAGCCAGTAAGCAGCATTCTTCCATGGTCTCTGCATCAGCTCCTGCTCCTTGACCTGCTTGAGTTCCAGTCCTGACTTCCTTTTGTAATGAACAGCAATTGGAAGTGTAACCTGAATAAACCCATTCCTCCCCAACTTGCATCTTGGTCATGATGTTTGTGCAGGAATAGAAACCCTGACTAAGACAAATTGGTACCAGAGAAGTGGGGTATTCCAGTGACAACCTGACCATCTTTTGGGGATGACTGTGGAAGGACTTTGGAGCTTTGAGCTAGAAGAGCCATTGGGATGTTAAGAGCTCTGCGGACTGTTGTGCAGGAGCTTGGAAGATAATGTTGAGAACAGTGCAGAAGATGGAGCCCTGGCTTGTGAAATTTCAGAGGGACAATTAAAGACTCTTATCAGGGTCATTGATAGTTTGATTTATGATTCTGTGGTTTTGGTTAGCTGGGGCTAAAGAAATCAGCTGTGATTAACAAGATACCAGAACTACTAAAGCAAAACCATTGTATTGCTGGGACTATTGATGCTGGTTAGCTGGAGCTAAGAAATTAGTGGTGATCAAGAAGAGACCAGCATCATTGAGGTGACACCTTCTGGGAAGTATTTTCTGAGAGCAAAAAGAAGCTGTTTCCAGAGATAGCTGAGGTTGTACCTTGTGCTGTGGCAGGACTTGGTAATTTGTAATTCACCCAGATGGTACTGTATTTGAAGGCATGAAAGAGTCATAAAGAGCAGCTGAGGCCTGGGCACTGTGAGAGGCTGCAGAAGGCCATTGGTGAAGGTGCAGCCTCAATTGCAATTGATGGCCCAGGACTGAAGGGGTCAGGCAAAGGTGGTGAGGCTTGGCACCATGAAAAGAGCCTATGAGAGGCTGTTGGTAAAGCTTAGTTGCAGCAGAAGACAGCAGTGTTTTGGAGATGCCAGTACCATGAGATGACCACCAAGAACAGCAGCAGCAGTGGACTACAGGCATCTGGAGCCTAGAAGACAAGGTGTGTGCTACAGAGGGCAGAGCTGGAGAAGTGACTCAAGCCCTTGGAGGAATCCAGAAGATCGTGAGTGGATCCCAGTCATTGGACAGTTGGAGTTTGGTTTGGTTTTGGATTGTAACTGTGCCCTGATATATTTTCCCTCCTGAAGTAAGAAGGTATTTTAGTGGAGCCCACAGTTAAGAGACTTTGAATTTTTAAAAGACTTTGAATTTTAAGAGATTGGTGTTTAAAAGGTACTGAAATGTTAATATGTAAGAATTTGCAAAGACTGTGGGACTTTTAAAGTTATTTAGATCTTGGGAATGAATAAGGAAGTAAGGGTCGAAGCTCACTGGTGATGTGTTTGTGTGTCAAGTTGACAAGGGGCAATTATACTAGCTGGTTTTGTGTGCCAACATGACACAAGCTGGAGTTATCACAGAAAAAGGAGTTTCAGTTGAGAAAATGCCTCCATGAGATCCAGCTGTAAGGCATTTTCTCAATTAGTGATCAAGGGGGGAGGGTCCCTTGTGAGTGGTACCATCTGTGGGTTGGTAGTCTTGGGCTCTATAAGAAAGCCAGCTGAGCAAGCCAGAAAGCAGCATTCCTCCTTGGCCTCTGCATCAGCTCCTGCTCCTTGACCTGCTTGAGTTCCAGTCCCGACTTTCTTTCATAATGAACAACAATTGGAAGTATAAGCTGAATAAACCCTTTCCTCCCCAACTTGCTTCTTGGTCATGATGTTTGTGCAGGAATAGAAAACCTGACTAAGACAGACACCCTCTTTTAGCCCATCTCCACCCCTAAGTGGAAGGTTCCAATAGCAAACAACAGTCTAGCCAACCCTCCGAACCCCCATGGTCACACCTACCAGGGCCTTAGAAACATTCTCTACCAGGCAAAAAACAGCCAACACAATATCCTACAGACCAGAGAGAGCAGCAGTATCCCAGGAATAAGATATCAACTTAATAAAAACAAGTACAGAGAGCACCAAGTACTTTTCAACTAGTGCAAAACCAGATTCTGGAAGGTAGCATAAAACATAACAGGAGAAAATGCTTCCATTAAAGCCCCAAAATGATACCATGGTTTGCCCTGAGAAATACAATGTAGGTGAAGCAGACAACACAACTTCATAAGAGCCTTTTTGAATACTACAGAGGCCCTTAAAGAAGAAATGAGTAAACCCCTTAAAGAAATTGATGAAAACACAGAAAAACATCAGAAGGAAATGAAGAAAATAGTTTAAGAATTTCAAATGGAAATCATATATAAAAGAACTAAAATTGGGGGGTGGGAGTGTAAGGAAGCTGGAAATGAAAAAAAAAAAAAAATAGGCATTCCAGTAGAAAACTCAGAGACAAACCTCATCAACAGAATACAAGAAATGGAAGAGAGAATCTCTGATGTTAAAGATGAGGTAGAGGAAGTGGATACCTCGGTCAAGAAAAAGATTAAATTTAAAAAGGAAAAAAAGCAAATAAACAGACCAAAAAAACTACACCACCCCACCCCCCGCCATGAAATCTGGAACACTATGGAAAGACCAAATCTGTGAATAACAGAAAAACATTTTCAACAAAATCATATAGGAAAATGTTCTCAATCTAAATAAAGAGGTGCCTATCAAGGTACAGGAAAAACAAACAAACAGGAGAGGCACTCTTAGGAGGTGTGGCCTTGTTGGTGTAGGTGTGGCCATGTTGGAATAGGTGTGTCATGTGGGCATGGGCTTTAATACCCTAGTCACAACTGCCTGAAAGTCAATATTCTGCTAGCAGACTTGAGATGAAGATGTAGAACTCTCAGCTCCTCCTGCACTATGCCTGCCTGGACACCACCATGTTCCCGCCTTGATGATAATGGATTGAACCTGTAAGCCAGCCCCAATTAAATGTTGTCCTTATAAGAGTTGCCTTGTTCGTGGTGTCTGTTCACAGCAGTAAAACCCTAAGACACATATAAAAGCAGACCTGTTAGAACAACACCTGACCAGACAATAAAGAATCTAAAACCCAGAGGTCCTAAAAAGATATGCTACAGACTCTTCAGAGACCACAGATACCAGCCCAGACTATTATGTACTTTCCATCGCAATAGAAGGAGAAAGACATTCCACAGTAAAGCAAATTTAAGCAGTATTCAGCCCTACAGAGGGCACAAGAAGAAAAACATCAACCTAAAGAGGTTAACCACAACTACAAATATAAGGAATAAAGAATATCAGACTGGGGGGAGGAGGGATGGCTCAGTGGTTAAAAGCACTGAAAGCTCTTCCATAACACCCAGGTTCAATTCCAAGTCCCCACATAGCAGCTCACAACTGTCTATAACTCCATGGATCTAATGCCTTCACACAGACATACATGCATACAAAACATAAATGCACATAAAATAAGAATACATAAATTATTTGAAAATAAAAGAATATCAGACCAGCAAATCAGGAGAAACAAAAAAGGAAAAATAAGCAAAAACAAAACAAAAATCACTCCAACAAAATAACAGAATTAACAAACACTGCTTAATGATAACTCTCAACATCAAAGTTCTCACTACCACAATAAAAAGATACAAGCTAACAGAACGTGTTTGAAAAGAGGATTTATCCTTCTGCTACATCCAAGAAACACACCCTAACAGCACAGATATCACTTCAGGGTAAAATAATAGAAAAGAATTTCCAAGAAAATGGACTTAAGAAGCAAGCCAGAGTAGCCAGTTTAATATCTGACAAAATAGACTTCAAACCAAATTAATCAGAGGAGATAGAAAAGGATGCTACATACTCACCAAAAGAAAAATCCTCCAAAGGGATCTTGCAACTCTTACAAATCTATGCACCAAACATAAGGGCACCCAAGTTCATAAAAGTAACACTACTATAGCTTAAATCACATATTGACTCTCACAAACTGATAGTCGGAGAGTTCAATATTCTACTCCCCTCAACAGACAGGTCATCCAGACAAAAACTAAACAGAGATATGCTAGAGTTAATGTCATAAGCCAACTAGACCAAACAGATATTTATAGAACATTTCATCTGAATATACAATAATATACCTTCTTCTCTGCATACAGTCGAACATTCTCCAAAATTAACCACATACTCAGACACAAAGCAACTTTCTACAGATAGAAAAAAAGTGAAATAACACCCTGCATACTATCTGACTACCACAGACTAAATCTGAGTATCAACAACAAAACCAAAAGAAAGCCTACTAACCCAAGGAAACTGAACAACTCACTACTCAGTGAAAAAAATGGGTCAAGGCTGAAATTAAAGACATCCTAAAATCGAATGAAAATGAATGCACAACATACCCAAACTTATAAGTCTGCACCTGATGGGGTCCTTAGCTGAAAGGAGGAGTGGACACATGCCCTGGTCCTTAACCAAGAAGCTGTCTCCAAATTGATAGGCAATTGCAAATGAAACTTTCGTTTTCTCTAATGGACTGCCACTGGGGAAACAAAGTACTCTTCATAGTAGGCTATTGGTAAATACTATCATTGACTGTCATTCCTCTAGTTTTGTGCTGAGCCTAATACCATGTCAGAAGATACATAGCGGGAGCAGCTTCAGTTTACTCATGAGCAAAATGTGGACTCAGCAATCAAAATCTTGAAATACTGAACACTACTGGTACTGTATATGAAGTTTGATATATTCAAGGTGGAAGATATAAAACAAGCATGAAAGAGCATTCTCAAACTGGTTAATCCACCCTCAGTTGTTTGTGAAGTGACACTTAAAATAATTAAATATCATTCCTTAAGTTTTGGGCTAAAATTATGTAATTTAGATGATATAAATAACTGATTCATTTCTCCTGATTCTTTTTCCTTTAACTGACTTTTCACAATCAAATAATACTGATTTAAAAGTAGGTATTTTCCTAAATTCAATCAGGAAACACTTGCATGTCTATACTACACGCTAACACAAACCAATAGAAAAGCATTTCCAAAACTCTACATCTGTATTTCTGCAATAGTATTTGCTGCATTATATTAACATATGAGTGGTCTAGCACCTGAGAGCTGAGACCACGTCATCGCATTGATCCAACAATATCCTGTGTGCCTTCCATACATTATCCACCCTGTGAGTAGCTGACAATGAGTGAATGAAAATGTTAGTAACTCTTCACAGAAAATGGCATGAAGGATCCAGGCACATTTACTCTCCCCTTTTAAAAACAAATCAAGAGAAGAGTGACCTAAAAACACCAAGGGTATTTAGTTAGGAATGGCAGAAAGCCATATTTAAAATCAAAATATTTAGACATCTAGACTGGTATGCATGTCGTGACATCATGTTTATTCATCACTTACAAATAATGCTGTTTCCTGTTCTCCAGATGACTGATTAACTTATTCCTCCCATTCAGCTCTGCTATATTCATCCCATTCAGCAGCATGGGGTTTTTTTCTTCTTTTTTTTCCTACTTTTACATTTCACAATTCTAGTCAATTTTTTCTCTCTAATGTGGACTTCTACCTCCTTCAGATATGTTGATAATCATTTGAGGCATTTTTAATGGTGGCTACTTTAAAATCCTTGAGAGATGAGTCCAATACTGGTGCCATCTAAATGTTATATCTATTTGATGGTCTTTGTCACGCATGCCGACATTTCCCTGGTCTTCAGTATAATTGCATGTTTTTCTTGTACCTTGGACATCATAGATTTGGAGTTACATCTTTCTATTGCTTATTTAAATATACAATTTGAATCTTCTGTTTATTTCTGGCACAGTGTATTTGGAAAGGGAGACACTTTGTCTCCAACCCATGTCTAAGTTCTGGCTATTATTAGGATTCCTTGATCTCCCTGGGAAATGAGCTGAGGTGAAATTTCAACTTTCAACCTGTCTTCATTCTCCATTCCCCAGTGAGAAGATGAGTGTTTCTACATTACTCTTCCTCACATGAGTTCCTTAACTTAACCAGAATAAATGTTCTAACTAGCTCATAAACGTACCAGACATCAGTAGAGATAAAAAAGGACTACTATTGAGTTGTTTTCTTACAGCCTGGGTAAAAATAGATCCCTAGACACTCTGCTCTGCTTTTCCTGGTGAGGACTCTGTTTCAACCAATGTTTTCTGTACTAATGGAAAAGATTCGGACACTTATCACTTAGTGTTTTCTGTACAAGTAGGCTTTCTATTTTCTTCTTCTTTCCCCAAGAGAGATGTGTTGATTGTTGTTCATTTTTAAATGTCTGTTCTATAGTCCTTCTAGGTTGTCAGCTTGTCCAGCAAACAGATTGTGCCATAGAAGTACAAAGAAAACAGAGAACCCATTCCTACCCGCCTCCTAATGTCCCGAATTCTTAGTTGGTTGCACTCATTTGTCAGAATTCTTCCTATTTGAACTTGAATTATAAAATTCTAGGTTTTTCATCATATTCAACCTAAAGAAGGTGATTAAGTGTGTTTTCCACCTAAAATCAAAACCAGAAGCCCCTAGTTTTTATTTAATCTGCATTCCTAGGCCAATTCTTCACATGCATAGTCCCATTCAAACAACAAAAGGCCAGTGGGATGGTGGCTCAGAGAGTAAAAACCCAATAACCTTAAAACCCCAGCACACATGGACAAAGCAGTGGTATGTCTGTAAGCATAGCACTCCTAAGTGGAAGTTCAAGGGAGAGACTGTAGGACTGTCCAGAAGCTTGTGGGCCAGCAAACCTGGAATAAGCACAAACAAATCAGACTCTGCCTCATAAACCAAGTAGAGGTGTAGCTTCATTTGGAGAGTGCTTGCCTAACATGCACAAGGCTATTGGTTTGATCCCCAACATGGCATGATGATATTCTCATGTCATTCCAGAACCCTGGTGGTGGAAATAGTACTATCAGAAGATGAAGTTCATCTTTGATTACATATTAGGTTCAAGCCATCAGGCCTAGATGAGATCCTGTCTTATAAACATAAATAAGGTGGGAAAAGAGAACAGTCTCCTAAAAGTAATTATATGACTTCCGCCGACATGTGCTCTCACATGTACAAACTTACACATACACACACACACACACACACACACACACACACACACACACACTGAATTCCGATTTTTGCCTATTATTTCTAAATTTTGAATAGCTTAATATTCACATTGTTATAACCTTATACTTTCCTCTTTTAAGATGATGCTTTAAAATTTTGAGGAAAAACATAATGTCCTCTGGAGAACTTAGGAAGAAAATCAGAAAGAAAGTCTTGCAAGCAATGTTCATCTGAACTGTGCTGCAGGAATGAGCAGGGTTACATGACTCTAAGGAGCAGAACAATTTGGACGAACAGAGAGATGGAGGCATTTTGCACGACTGGATCAAATGAACTGCAAGGGACTTCTCAGCTCAAAGATCTTGATTATTCTACTATGACAAGATGTTTATTTTTCCTTAAATCAAACCACTTCAGTAAAGGTCAATTGAAAAGCTACATGCTGTCTCGCTACTGCCACTTCTAAATCCACAGGTAACTTTTAAATGGTCGTCTCTCCCATTTACAAAAATAACTAATATTCTAAAAATTACACTTCACAGAATTTTGTTTCTCTTTCAAAGTGTAACTATAACTCATTGTAAAGATAATGTGTTACTTTGACACTGTAGTTAGCGTTGCACCTTGAGCTTTCCCACAGGTCTGACATATATTTTTTTATAAAATGTGTTGACTGATGACATAATATTCTATTCAATGACTAGGCAATGTTAAAGCTAAAACTGTAGCTGAAAATTGTCTTTCATAATTTTTTTTCTATTATTTATTAATCATTTTATTTACATTTCAAATGTTATTCCCCTTCCCGGTCTCCCGGTCTTCCCAGTCTTCTCTCATGAAGCTTCTGCTCCCATCCTCCTCCCCTTGGCCTCTAAGAGGGTACCCCTCACCTACTCACTCCCACCTCACCCTCACCCTGCCTCTAGCACCCCTCTTCTCTAGGGCATCGAACTTCTACAGGACCAAGTGCCTCCCCTCCCACTGACGCCATGCTGTTTTTTCCCTGTGTTCCAAGATATTTTGTTATGTAAATTTCCATTTATTATGTAAGTATTTTAAAACATAATTCTAGCCCTAAAAATAATGTTCTTTATATGAATGGGAAATAGCATTTAAGTTGTAGCATTAATTATCCTGCTACAGAAAGGTGAGTTGTACGAATATAAACTCTGTCTCTCAGTTCCATGACACCATCCTACTATATAAGAACGAAACATGGAATAGCTTCAAATGTGGCCTATGGAACTCTAGTCAGTATGCTTTGCTTTACTGTTCATTCCCAGCTACTCACTAAAGGGCCAGGTACCTACAGGTTACTCTACTGAGCATCAGAGACAGGCGTCCTCAGTCACCCTAGCTATTTATCAAGAACTCAACACAATAATCACACTTAAATAATACGGCAGAGGAGTGACATTTAATGTTTCTTTAGTTTTTATGAAACTAGACCTATAGAAAATCACAGTAATAGAAAATTTCAAGAAAGTAGCAACTGCCTGGGTCGGAAGAGAGATCATATTGGGAATCAGTCACTGAATTAAACAGCAGACAAGTATTGATAACCTTTGGGAGATGACTCTAGATAGAGGATGGACTGTGTTGTCCTGTGGTCCATGAATAGATTGGTACAGGATGGGAACTGGAGTGAAAACAGAGTCTCTGAAAATTAGGATGCTTAAGAAACTGGGCTGGGTTGGATTCTCTTCAGGGTACAAGTTTATTACTTGGTTTCCAGTAAAAGAAATGGAAAGTTTAATACTAAGGAGAGAGGATCTGAAAAATTAGTGGGATGGATGTGTTTTTAGTGGCCAAGCTAAGTGAGATGAGAGTGTAAACAGGGCAAAGATCAGGTTCTGCTTGGGAAGGTCAAGTGCTTTAGTGTAGCTCAAGCAAAGGGGTTCCTTGGAAACTGGAGGCCTCATGCTGAGGCAGGAATGACAAGACTCACCATCTCCTCAAAAGCCAGAGCCCTCTGTTTATAAACAGAAATCCAAGAAAGGGTTTTCAGTATGGAAAAAGCTTCTCGGAAACAGATTTGAAGGAGAAGTCCTGGAGATCACAGTGAATGTAAGACTTGTGAGATAAACAAGGAAATGGGATCTGGAAGGATCTATTGACTGGCAGAGAGAGTCATAATAAGATATAAAAGCATGAGTGTGAAGGAGTGAATCAAAAGGAATTACAAGAATAAGGGAGGCTTCTATCAAAGAGAGAGAATTTATGATCTGAAAATGTCGAATTGGTATGCCCTTTTCAGATGGGGAAAAAGGATGAAAAAATAGTTTTGAAGTAGAGCAGATACAAACATTTTATTCATACTATTATTGTGTTTTACAATTTATATGCATATTAAGTCATCTAATGTACAAATATCCCGTGAGCTAGACAATTGTCTCCCCATTTTGCAGAGAGGAAGGAATCTCAGAAATGTCAATTTTCTAGAATCGGAAGCATGTATGTTTTCTGGCTTGAAGGCAAATGCTATGAATGTGTTTTCAGTTTAAAGTCTCTGGATACTTATTTAACCTTCATGATCTGCTAGATTACTAGCTTCCTACAACAAGAGGCCTCTGGTAACCCATTCATGGCAAAGGGCAAATGCTCAACACTTATTTTAAATAAACTCTTAAAAGTGTGAATGAGCATAAATCACGTAGTACTCTTCTGAACCATTAACACAGATAAGAAAAGAGTCTCATAAGTTAACATTTGTCAACAGAAACAATGGCTAGCTCAAAAGACTACTATTACACATGAACGGAGAGCGCATTAAGCACGTTTGCAAGAGCATCAAGTTACTCTATTCACACAGTGATATCCTATCTAAATTTCAGGCACTTGGCTGTTCCAGGAAACCCTCAAAATTGTGTAATTGCTTACTTGCAGCAGAGTAATAACCTTATGTTAATGTAACCACTAGGGAAATTGGTTTTTTTGTTGTTGTTTGTTTTGGGTGTTTTTTTTTTTTAATTTTTTTTTTTTTTTTTTTTTTTTTGTAATTGTTTGGAAAGAGCTTCTCTTTGAAGAACAACTAGTTTGACAAAGAAACTCAGTGCAAATCCGAGAGATGTTTTTTATCCCTCCTTATCCTTTTCCATGAGTATCTATTCTCAGAACCTATCACATAAGTTCTGAGCATGGTTCAGACTACTTCGGCATGAAAGAACATCACACACATCCGAACCCCAGCCAGATCATATCAGATAAAAGGTGAATGAATTGGCAATGGTGAGAAATGCATCCCAAATTGAAAGGAATAGAAAGAAAGGCTTTCCGGAAATCAATACCTGCGATCTGAACTGAATCCACTGTCGGTAAGGAGAGAAAGCATGAATGAATGATCTTCAAGATTCTCAGGTTGTGAGTCATGCCTGATGACAGTAAATTCAGAGAAGAAGGTGAGGACACAAATTTATCATGGTTCATTTGCATTCTATAAGTAAATGCAAGAACAACATAGAATTCAAGTAAAAAGAAAAGAAGATTTGGTTCAATGTGAAGAAAGACCTTATAGGTAAGTTAATAGTAAGGGTCAGAAGTAAATAATAAGACCAAATACAATTAAACTGTAAATTATGTGTTTAGTAAAATGAAGCATAAGCCAAAGGAAGATAGTAAAGTAGTTCTTTAAGAGTGAGAAAACCTTCCTTCAACCGGACTTCTCATGATAACAAGTATGATATGTTAAGAACAGAGTTCTCCCTGTACTGACTCAGAAAATAAAAAGTCAATTATATCACAGAGAGGCAGATTGCAAAACTGAACAAATTATTTTTTAAAAGGAGACCTACAATTCACCATGCCACAGAGATTCCAAACTGGCACCCTGCAAGAAATTGCAGAATAATCTCGAGAAATAAAAAGTGGTCTGAGGGCAAGATGTGTTCATCAATATTGATGTGTGTTTGTTGGAAGAGGAAGAAGATGTCTTCCAGCGTTTAATCCCAGTGATAGTGAGAAGCATGAAGCAATGAAGGAAGAAGGAGAGAATGGGGAAATGGAAGATGAGAAAAACAATCATGACGGCACCAGGGAGGAGTCCAATTCCTTTACTTGTTGTTATGATATTCTTAAGAACTTGGATGAAAAGCAGAGCAGATGCTGAGAGATGCAAATAAATGTTCTAATGAGTAATGTGCAGTCTCTTAGTATTGCTTGCTGTCTAAGGTTATAACTCATGAGAATTATGGGAATGGAGCTATTAGGGTCAGCGAGAGTCCTGGAAATTAAATCCAATATAGCAGAGAAGTAAGAGAAATGAGTGGAAACAAGAGACTTACTCAATATGTCCACACTGGGAAAAGAAACAGAGAGGTCCAGGGGCTACTTCACACAAATCTGTGATATTAGGTCATGATATAAGGTTGCATTTTAAACACAGATCAGTCTGAGTCAAGGTGTAGTCTTTCTCATGGTTAATCCATCATCAATTTAGCTCTAATCTCTTCTAAAGTTGATCTCACAGATGTTCAAAAGTATGTGAAATCATTTTTGGAGAAAAGACTTCCATGCAAACTGGACCCAGTTTTCAGATTTGTCCTTCTCCCAAGATAAGATTCATAGAGAGAAATTTTAATTTGAGGGATGCATTGTTCCTACAATATGATAGTTAACGAGAGGCCACAAGTATATAAATATACTGTCCATCATTCTGTCCAAGATAATTATGGAAACACTGCAATATTGTGATGAAGCTGTTTTCTACACCTGGGGCTCCCAGAGGCATCCCTTATTCATTAACTCTTCCTGCTCACTATTTAGAGAAGTCCAGAGAAACATTGAATGCAAGCTGTTATTAAAGAGGAAGATTGTGATCCATCAATTTCAAAAACCTGTGGACATTTTTTCCCTTGAGTCTTATATACTATTCTGTGATTGTTCCTGAAATGATCATAGAACTTGAAAAGAAACACTAAGAGCTTTGCTGCCATATTGTTTCATTGTCTACAGTAAAAAAAGATTCATATAAACATGGCAGAATGCTTAGATTTTCGAAGCGAAGCTATTCTTTTAGAGTTTCTTCCTTTTGTAAAAGTTAAATACTCTGTAAAAGACTATGAGAGCTTATCTTGAATATTAATTTTGGAGAACAATTTAGTAAGAATTAACAACGTACAATTACCTTTGAGTCAGTTATTTTCTAAGAATAACACAATGAAGTAGAGAAAAAGAGAGAACGAACAGAGAAAACCTATCCCTCACAGTAGAGCAATAAGGGAACTGAAGGAGATGAAGAGAAACTATAAACAGGAAGTGAAGAACAGCACCAGGAAATATCTACAGCTAAGAAACACTTTCAGTAAAGTAACAGGATATAAAATTAACACAACAAATATACCAAGACAGAAATCAGGAAAATAAACAGTACCTTTCACAATTGCCTCAAAAAAAAAAAAAAAAAAAAAACAGTTTCTGAATAATTGTAACCAAGCAAATTAAAAAGTTGTATAAGGAAAAATGAAGGCATTGGGGAAAGTAATTGAAGACACCATAAAATGGAGATTCTATGCTATCTCCATTAATATTCTTAAACAATTCTTCTCAAAAATTCAAAAAAGAATTCTTCAACTTCACATGGAAACACACACACACACACACACACACACATACACACACACACACACACACACACACACAAACAAACAAAAAACCTCAATAACAACAAAATACCAGGGTAACTAAAACAATCTGTCTTAGTCAGGGTTTCTGTTGTCTTAGGGTTTTCAATGTTTTGACAAAACAATATGAGCAAAACTCAGGTTGGGGAGGATAGCATTTTTTTCAGCTTAAACTTCCACATTGCTGTTCATCACTGAAGGAACTAGGGAAGGGAATCAGGAGGCTGGATGATGCAGAGGACATGAAGGTGTGCTGCATACTAGCTTGCTCCTCATTAGTTGTTCTACCTGTCTTCTTATAAAACCCGGGACTATTAACCCAGGGATGGCACCACCCACAATAGGCTGGATCCTCCCCCGTTGATCATTAATTGAGAAAATGCCTTACGGCTGGATCTTATGAAGGAATTTCCTCAACCTAGGCACCTTCCTTTCTGATGACTCTAGCTTGTATCAAGTTGACATACAAAATCAGCCAGTATGCCATCTTTAATAATAGAAGAAATGCTAGAGGCATCACCATCGCTGATCTCAAATTATACTACAGAGCTATAGCAATATAAACAATATGGTATTTGCCTTTTTAAAAAAGACACATTGATTAATGGAATCAAACTGAAGACCAAGATATATTTCTACATATCTACAGACATCTAATTTTTTTTTCAAAGAAGGCAAAAGTATGCACTGGAAAAAAGACAGCATCTTCAACAAATGGTGTTGGTCAAACTGGATGACTGCGGGTAGAAGAGTGAAAATAAATCTATGCCTATCACTGTGTGCAAAACTCAATTCCAAATGGATCAAGGACCTGAAAATAAGATCAGATGCCCTGAATCTGATAGAAGAGGACGTGGAGAGATAGTCTTGAACTCACTGGCACAGGATAAAACTTTATGAACAGAGAAAGAATAGCACAGTCACTAGATTAACAATAAATGGGACATCATAAAACTGAAAAGCTTCTGTATGCCAAAGGACATATCATCCAGACAAGTCGTAGGCTACAGAATGGGAAAAGGTCATTACCATTTATACATCTGATAGAGAATTAGTATCTAAACACCAAGGAAACAAACAACTAAAATTTTAAAAAGGGGTAGAGAACTAAGTCAAGAGTTCTAAAAACATGAAACACAAATGAATGAGAAATACATACAGAAATGTTCACCATCCTTAGCCATGAAGGAAATGAAACTAAAACTACTTGGAAATTTAATCTTGTCCCATTCAAAATGGCCATGATCAATAAAACAAATAACAACACATGCAAGAGAGAAAGCAGGGAAGGTGAAAATTTATTCATTGTTGGCAGAAGGGCAAAC
Source organism: Rhynchomys soricoides (assembly GCA_019843965.1). Lineage (NCBI taxonomy): Eukaryota > Metazoa > Chordata > Mammalia > Rodentia > Muridae > Rhynchomys > Rhynchomys soricoides. Next base: position 4,089,534 of record JADRCH010000124.1, read on the forward strand.
TGATATGGTACGGCCACTATGGAAATCAATATGGAAGTTTGATAGGGATCTGGGAGTTGATTTACGTCAAGATCCAGATATACCACACTTGGACATATTCACAACTGGTTCTCCATTCTACTGTGAAGATCCTTGCTCATCCTTAGTTATTACTGCTTTATTCATAATAGCCTGAAATTAGAAGCAGCCTAGATGTTCATAAACTGATAATTCTATAATGAAAATGTGGTTCATTCACATAATGGACTACTGTTTAACTGTAAGAGAAAATAAAACTTTCAGGTAAGTAGATAGAACTAGGAAAAAACTCATCTGAATGAGGTGACCCAGAGTCCTTTCAAAAGAAATGTTGCATATTTTCTCTTACATGTGGATACTAGATTTTAAGCTTTTGGTGTGAATAACCCCAAAATACAATGTGAATAACCCCAGAGGTTTGGTACCTAGTAAGGTATAAGGGGTAGAAGAGGATTCCTGAAGAAAGCCAAAATAAAATAGTGTTGTGGAGAAATAAAATAAAAACTAGAGTAAGAGGATTTATAGGTGGGCGTGAAAAGTAAAGGAGGGAATGTGGAGAGAGGGTCAATGAACTAATGGCCATTTGAAAAACTAGGTGGAAACCTACTTGAGACGCTCCCTCAAATTTAAACATATATGTAAAGAACTCAAATAAAGTCACCAAATGAAAAAGGAGATAATGTCCCAACTAGCCATCTAAAACCACAGAATAAAACCTTCACTGTCAGCAGTGGGTTCCAACTTGTTGGGCCATTGACCAATGGAGCCCCTGTATATCACACATTACTGACAAAGCTATTGATCTTTCTCAACAATCTGAGGGTAAGGCCCTACTGTGGAAGACAACACTCACTTATCCATAAAAACACAGAGAAATTGAGTTAATGCCTAAATAGAAGTTTCACTGCTAGTGATCAACATTCATGGAGCTAGAAGGCATCCTGCTCACTACCAGAAGGAGAAAGTTAATCATCAATATTTCTAGCTACAAACCCTATTTGTATTTATATTTATAACAGTAACTTGCCTACAAGACATAGTGTTGCAGTAGTTGCACAAAGGATATAGGATAACCAACTGTTTGGGGGTATGGGGGTCTGTTTGTTTCTTTTGTTATTCTTGTTGTTTACATTGGAGGTAACAGCCACGGCATGAGATAGAACCCATTCTTAACACTGCTCAAGAACCTGAGACTAGATAGGTCTTGGCTTAGGGGAAAACCCAATACTATTATTCTGCTAAAGAAACATAGCAACAATAGCAATAAAGACTCTATTGCAAACTGGCATATGGCTATGCCCATTGATCAGTACTGTACCCAACTCACATCAGACTTAAGGTTACTTCTGCAGTAGATTGTAATTAACACAGAGGCCCATAATATGGCAATGTGCAGAAAGTGACTACTCAGCGCTCAGTCATAAATGGGATATCTTCATCAAACTCTTCCCTTTGAGGTTCAAGAGACTATACACAAAAGAAGGCAGAATGATTAAGACCTAGAGGTAATGGATGGAAGATTGGGTTGGACATTGGCCTGTGAAAAAACTTAATACTACTTTTTCTGCCAAAGGAACATAGCAAAATAAATAAATAAATAAATAAATAAATAAATAAATAAATAAATAAAATAAAATAAAATAAAATAAAATAAAATAAAATAAAAAAAGAGGGGGAAAGAAAAAGGAAAGATTTGAATGGCATGGCATGCAGCTATAATAAAACCTATGGAATGGAAACTTCCTTGACTCATAGAATAGAAAAATTAATTAGAAGTGGAAAGGATAGCTGTCAGATAACAAGAACTATCTAATGACAATAATTCTGAATTCAACAAGAAGAGAAGCTAACATACTACAATCATACATAAAACCTACTTCTTAAAAAAAGCACACATGTAAAAATGTGAATTCAAGTAACAATGATAGAATCTACACAAAAAGGTATAAGACTGAGTAGTTTCACCCCAAAATCTCTTTGGGCTTTAATAATATACTAAAGTTACAAAAAGGTTAACAGTGAAGGAAGTTGGGTGGTGGTATAATCATCCTATCTGTACAATTTATGTGACTTCTTGCAAGTCTACAGCTACTTCAAGATAAAAACTTAAAAGGCAAACAAAAAGACTGAATAGAATTAAAATAAACATACACATACACGCGCTATACATACAGCATATAGACAGAATATAGACGACAGATAGATAGATGATAGAAAGATGATAGATGATGATAAAGCAATTATATTTTTATTTTGAAACATAGTGTATTATCCCATCATTTTCATATTTCTTGTGATTGTTTAAATTTGAAAATAATATTAAAGTTATGGTTGAATAAGAGGTAAAGATAAAAACTACAGCCAGGATTATTTCTGTGTAGAGCAATGTCAAAATAAATTAAGTCCAACCTAAGCAGTAAAACCTAAGAGATTGTTTATAAAACCTCTCCTCTTTTAATTAAATCCCATGATATTTCCATTCAACCTCCACCTCTCAAGGTAATGACCTTCCACATAGACAGAAACATAACATACAAAGTTACTGGGATAACTGGATCAATTACTGGTTATAATTTAAATTACTAAGCCAAATAGACAAAAAAAAATGTATCCTGCCCCTTTTTTTCTGGTTTCATCCTGAAACCATCAGCGAATCAGGCCAGACAGGACTCTTTGCTGCATCTTTGCTAACCCTCCACAGGCCACATTCATAAATGCAACACTTTCCATTAACAGTTCAATAATTCAAAACTTGAATACAGTGCAGCCCACTTAATTCTCCGAGAGGTCATTATCCAGCTGTTGCTAATCAAGGGCTTTGTTTCCCTCTACTCTCTCTTTTGCTCACTCTTTTCTCATCTTCCCACTTCTTACCACCTCTCCTTAAAAAGGAGAGACTCTCCAGAAGGATACAATGAAAATGACTTGATTCTTTTATCTACTGAAGGGCCCATTAGATGGGAAACAGCCACTGTCCACCAGAATTGAATCTGTTTATATTATTCACACTTCAACAGTAAAATGCAATTCAGACAAGATTTGTTAATAAACTAAATGGACTTCATTACCCATAATTTCACAAGTTAATAAATAGATAATCCCTATCCCCTATAATATTCTTACCTTATAAGTAGCTCATCTATTAAGCACCCTTTTTATATACAAAATACTTTTTATCTAATATATTAGATTGTTTCCAAATTTATACTTTATTTGGACATTAATCCAGCACCTGGGATACTACCTGGCTTGTAAAAGTGCTCGACAAATATTTGATGAATGACTAACTTAAGAAAGGAAATGTACAAATGAAGGAAGAAATGAATAAAAGAATAGGTAAATTATACAGCCAGGAAAAATACTTTCATGAATAGGTCAAGTCCATAAATATTACACAAATATAAATACAAATGTGTGTATGCATACAGATATATGTACACTTGACTTGTTTTTAATTTTATGACATTTATTTATAATAAATTAAAAATAAATAAATTAGGATTACCTCAGGTCAAGAATGACATGAAAAGAGCCTGATCAATCTAACAAATGTGAGTTTGCAGCCTAGATCTGCTGGATAGAGGCTAAGAACATTAGCCAGTTAAGTAAATGGCCTGAACTAATTTTTAACACTGGTTAGTATTGAAAAATTAAGCAACTATAGGATATATTGTTGATTTTATAGTATATGCTTTGAATCCTGTAGCACTTGAATACACACTCAAAGCAATACAAGCTTGTTTACACAAGCACACACATAAATATATAGACATGAGAAATTCAACTTTATGTAAGACAGAGGTTCTCATCCCGTGGATCATGTTCCCTTTGGGACTGAATAACCCTTACATTTGAGTTGGCTAAGAACATTAAAAACCCCAGATATTTACATTAAGATTAATAAAAGTAGCAAAATTACAGTTATGAAGTAGCAATGAAAATTATTTTATGCTTGGTGTCACCACAACATGAGAAGCTGTACTAAAGGGTCGGACGGAGCATTAGGAAGGTTGAGAAGCACTAGTTGAAGAGAATTTTATTGAAGAATATTATTTCCGGAAAGCATGGCCCTTTGGAATAATTAGGTATTTAATAAGAAAATATAATATTCCCTATTATTTTCATTAATTATAAATTTTAAACTAAGTTTTTTATAAACAAAGAAAACTCAGATAAAGACTTATCACATTATACTTAATACATCTATAATTATAATTTTTGAAATCTAACCTGTAATTATAGACTTATTATTTAGAATAATTAGACATATTTTAAAGATAATGAAATATATACCATAGACACATGAGATGTTAGAGTGCAGAATTTAAAAAAAAATACCAAAAAAAAAACAAACTTGATTTTTGTTTTTTTAAATCCAGTTTCTACATATGAAAGTAAGGATTTCTCTCTAACTATAAGACAATTCACAAAATACAGTCATTTCAAACCTGTTCTAAAAAATATAAAACTAATATTTTTAATTCTTTTTCTTTTTTGGTGTTTGGTTTTGAGGCAGTGCCTCACATTCTAACACAGAGTGGTCTTAAACTTGTGGACATCCTCCTACTCCAACCTATGTAGTACAAAGATTAAATGTGTGAGCCATTAGATAATTTTAAATCATTTAGGATTGTTCTGTATTAGAGTGATCTAGTAACACAGTATCAATCTAGCTCTGAACTCTTAAATCCTTGTACTCTATTCTACTACAGCAGTGGTTCTCAACCTTCCTAATGCTGCAACCCTTTAATATAATAACCTTCTTGTTGTAGTGACCCTCAACCGCAAAATTATTTTGTTACTACTGCATAACTGTAATTCTGCTTCTGTTTTGAATCATAATGTAAATATCTGATATGCAGATAGCTGATACGAAAACCCCAAGGGGGCGGTGACCCACAGGTAGAGAACCGCTGTGCTCCAACCTACTTTCTTACTGCATAGTCATTATTCTATGGAACACAAACAAGAGAGACTGCCTTAAGTAGTAGGTACATTTTGGTCTTGATGAACATAAATACCAGTTGATTGTAAAAATACCCTCTACCTGAAAACTCAGCTAGGTAATAAGTAATAAGTGAGCCAAATGACTCAGAATAAAGCTTAAACCCATGAAGAACTTTCAAACTTAGATGCCTTTAGAGAGGGGATATAGGCCATTTGAAAATCTAGTTGAATGAATGATTCAAATACTATCTGTGCAATTTATATTGGAGCTCAGATGTCTGAAATGATAAAGAAGGTAAATATGCATATAAGACATCTTAAAATTTTATCAACTGATGTGCCCTGAACAATCTGGAGTGTTGATTTAAATATACATAATTAAACATCTCTCTCTCTCTCTCTCTCTCTCTCTCTCTCTCTCTCTCTCTCACACACACACACACACACTTAAATGTCTACACACACACACACACACACACATACATATATATATATAGAGAGAGAGAGAAACTTGAGACTTGAGTCTAAACCTACCAATGATTTTTTAAATTACTGATATGAAAAGAGCACCAAAAGGCATGAGAATATATACATCAGATGTCTACAATTCAATAAAGATGAATACAATAAGCATTTTTTTTGTCTAAATAGCACAAAGGATAACAAGACTGGTGTGTGTGTGGTTTTTTTTTTTTTTTTTTTTTTTTTTTTTGGAAATAATCTCTGAAGATTTTAGGTTAAAAATTGTTAGTCACACTGGAAGGAAATAAAATGAAGAGAATGTGTGAGTCAGCTTTAAGGAAACAAAGGAACAGGCTTAGCAAGGAGCCTGATGAAAACACGAGCTGAGTAATTGCTACCTTTGCTATTGTTTGTTGTTGTAATTATGGTGTGATGATTGTCATGATTGAGAGGTAACACATCAGCAAGGAAGAAAGGCGTGACTCACTCACAAAATAGAGAATAATTGCATATGCATTTCCTTTTCAATAACTTATGGATTCCAGTGACCTACTTCTCCTTCTTTTCTCATCTTTAACACATTAAAATGAAGTATCTCATCCTTTTTAGATCATTCATTTCCCCAAAACTACCACAATTTTGATTGAATAACATAGAAAAGTGATAGAGGCTACATACAACTAGTTCTGAGAGATAAATGAGATATAGATAGATAAAAAGAAAAATAGAAATTGATGGGTGATAGATAGATGATAGACAGACAGATAGATAGAAATACAAGTAGATAGATGTTAGATTGTAGATAGATATGATAGACAGAGATGATAGATTGTAGATAGATATGATAGACAGAGATGATAGATTGTAGATAAATATGATAGACAGATCAGCAGATGATAGATGATAGATAGATAGATAGATAGATAGATAGATGAGAGATAGATACATGATATATAGATGGATAGATAGATATGACAGACAGACAGATACATAGATAGACAGATAGATAGATACATAGATATGCAGGCAGGCAGGCAGGGAGGGAGGTAGATAGATAGATACATGGGTGGAAAGATAGATTAATAGATGGTGGATATTCTTGACGCTAAAAAAACTTATTGTAAAGACTCCTGAGAAATATATCTCTGTACTCTACTAAGCATGTCATTTATCAAGGTTTGTGGTTAGAATCCTGCCTCTTTTGTTTGCAGAAGCAAGCATGGATCAGGACAAAGAGTTATGAGGGGGTGGCAAGAAGCACTACTGCACATAAATGTATTCAAAAGTAAACCAAACTAACAACATTCATAACTACAAACCTACTATGAGTTCTAACATTTTAATGAGTGCATAGACAAAAAAATTCAAATATTCATAATTAGATGAATAATTAAACTATGTATCACCATCTTCTCATAAAATATAACATTAAAGCATACTGCATATGATGAATGATGTGGTCATTATAGATTTTCCTTAAGCCAGAAACTAATGGGGAATTCTTAGGATGAAGATTAATACTGCTTTCTCCTGCTCTGGAAAATACAGTCTCTTTTATCAGCATGCATACATTGTTGCATAGCTAAAATCATATTTATCAAGTATTTCTGAGATACAAATCCAGATTTGTTTTATTTTCCCTATACTACTTGTCTTTATATACATAAATAAGTCAGTATTGTATGTTTCAGAGGAGAATAGATACAAGAAGGAAGAAATGCTAAAATTAATTGAAATTGTTATTAAAGCAATCTAGTGTATTTAGAACAAAAATCACCTAGATTCAAATCTAGGTTTGTCATCTACTTAGGAGTTTTGGCCATTGCCAGACCCCTGACAATGTCTGTACCTCCATTTCTACACCCATCTAAAAGGCAAAAGCTGTTTTTACCTCACATGCTTGTAATAATATCAAACAGGTTAAAGCATTGTACTTGTCCACATGTGGCTACAACGAATGTTGGCAGTTTTAATGTTGTAACACTGTCTGCGTTCATTAAGACGCTTAACAATGGCAACCATCCTATAAATTATTGCCTCTTACCCAGCAATAATGAGATGATTTGTATCATAATAAAATTTTCAGAATCTCATTAGCTTACAAAGATATTTGTTTGCCATTCATGCTACCACATTGTGGATCTGAGCGGATCCCCCAATGCACCATCTTGTATTCAGTGTTGCTCGGTAATCTACATTTATTCTGTCCTGCAAGCATGGTCGACCACAAGGCTTAAAGTTGTGTAGTGACATGCTTCACACTCAAGCGACAAGTCTTACTCCACGTACTACATTATCCAAAGCTTACCACGCAATCACACTTGTCCAGAGAAGCCCAACTTTTCTACTCCGGAGTCTAAGTCAGAGAACACACGAGAGAGGAAGACACCAAACATTGAGGTGTATCACAGATGCGATTTACAATTTTCCCATTTCATGATTATTTGGGACAAGGCAATGCTGAGTGAACAGATCCAGGACTCTAGACCACAGACTCTAACCCACCGAATAACCTTTACTTTTATTTTGTGCTTGCTACCAAAATTAGGGTATCTGAGAACACCCCATCAATATGATTGCCTACCTTCATCTCATTTTGATTGAATGAAGAGAGTCAGAAAATTTAGTTTACCTCTCATTTGAGAGTCAAGAAGATAGAGAAAACAAAAGTGACATTAGATAAAATGTTGACTTAGTCCTCAGTGTCTATGAATTCATTAGCACAATGTTAATTAGCAAATGATCAATAATACAGATTTTATGTCTCTTCAACCATGAAAAGTGTTATCATTCCACCTTTGTTAACTTTTACAAGTGTCCATATAGATCAACAAGAGAGACTGAGGATCCTTTATTTTTCCCTTCTCAATATTCCTTTTAAATATTATCAAGTGTTATGTCTTAAAAGATTATATTTGGGAAATGTCATTATCCTGATAACCAAACCTCAACAGAAGGTATTTCTATTATCCAAAACTTACAGTTTTAGCTGGTATTGTATCCAGTTTGTTCATTTGCTGTGTTAAGTCAGTTGCTTGGTTACTTGCCTAACAGATATACAATTACACACTACCCATCTCTAGCCAAGTGTTTGAAAGTCCTAATGTTTTTGGCTGTGTTTGTTTGTTTGTTTATATTTGTTTTTCTTTTGCTTCAACTGAGTACTTTCACACCCAGAGTTCTCGTACTTCGGTTGTTTTTTATAATTATTATTATTAAAATAGTAACTTCTTTTTATCTACCACCACTTACCTCACTCAGCAACACTAGCAGAAAAAGCAAATATAATTAGTACCCTTGGAATAACACTCTTGTTCTCTAGTTTAGATAAAGGACTTGAGTTCTACACTTGCATGTTCCTCTTACCACTGTAATTTACAGAGTTCAGTGAGCTAAAATATATTTGTTGTAAAGATCCATTGGCCTCCCACACATGCTCCTGCACTGACTCATGACAGGGGAAAACAATGATCTCATCTGTTAAATGACTCCTAATTGTTTATGAAAGTGAATTTTTAAAAAGTGAAGCAAGTAATTCTAACCACTCCATGTCTCTGTCTGTCTCTGTCTCTCTCTCTCTCCGTCTTCACTCTCCTTCAACTGCTCTCTCTGTCTCTCTCTGTATCCCTCTTTCTGTCTCTCTCCCTCTTCTCTCTGTCTCTCTCTGTCTTCTCTCTCTCTTTCACTCTTGCTCACTTCCTCTCCTCTGTCTCTGTCTTCTGTCTCCCTCTCCCGTCTCTGTCTCTGTCTCTGTCTCTCCCCCCTCCCCCTAACAACACAGGGCCGGAACGAAGGAAATGTAAGATCCCTTGCTAGAGGCACTAAGAGTTCAGATTTTCTCCCAACACCTAGGAGTTGATCGGTCACAGCTGATTGAATTTCCATTGTTCATTGATTGTGCCTTTTGCCAGGCAATCCATCCTTGCTTATGTAATTGCAGCATTCCTGTAGTTCACCCTGTTCTGTCCTGGAGGTTCAGGAGGGTGACAGGCTGAGAAAATTAGATACTGCACAGCTCCAAGCTCCTGACCTTCAGAATACAAAATAAGGCCCATCTTTTCAAATTGCTCTTTCCTGATGAGGTTATTTTGAGGGACATTATTTCTAACAGGTGATTTTTCATGCTGACCATGAGCCTTCTTAAAATATATTTATATCTCTAAAGACGGTTCATTTTAAAATTTAAGTACACCTGTACAGGGCACAATGTTATGAATAAATCTGCTTAATTTAAAGCTTGTCAAGAGGGGATACATGTCTTACGCTTAGACAAAACTCTCATTTCAAATTAGAATTGAAGATGATTTTGACAACATCTGACTATATTATTGTCTTAAGTAATGTTGAATGTAGATGTCAAGTAGTCCCAACAAACACACACACACACAGACAGACACACACCCCCACACACACAACCCATGTGTAGTAGTGTTTATGTTAATTAAGTTTAGTCATTCTGCAATCAGAAAATTGTGCATATGATAAAGACATATAACGTAAAAGGGAAATAAAAATTGATAAGTAGCAACATTTTTATATAATGCTACATTTAAAACATACAATAAATGACTGAATGTCCCAACTACTTTAATTGTAGTCAGAATTGTTTTTGACAAACAGCCAAAGTTCATTAGAAAGAACAAATCACTGCCTAGTATCATATTATTTTCTCTTTGCTATGCAATAAACTCAAATTCACAGAAAAGTTGCAAGCACAAGAGAGCTTGCTTCCCGACAACTCCACAACTCCGTGACACAATGCCAAATGACTCCAGAATAAATTACCTCTTAATCACTACAAACAAGGGCATTCCCCTGGAGAGCTACAATATAACCATCAAACTGAGGAAACTCACTGACATACGACAACTACATAATCTTCAAATCTACTTCAGGTTCTTTAGTTTTCCTTTAAAAAAAAAAATCAATTAAAACAAACTATATCCAACTCTGAATTACCTATTGCAAAGAGTTCAGGTCTCTTTATTCTCCTTTAATTTAGAACAATTTCTTTGTCCAAATCCTCCTTTAAATGATTCAAGATTTGGCACCTGGCTTCTGAAACAGTTGCCTAGGTATTTGTAGATGAAGATTCTGGGCTCTGATCCAGGACCACTGCAGTTATTATTACTAACTATCTCTGCCCTCCACTAACTGGCTGAGTGGCTTCTTGGGAAGACTGGCTTCCACCCCTTCTCTGCAAAGCACATGAGCATTACTAACCCTGTAGCACCCAGTAAAGCAATAATGGAAAGACATGCAACCCCATCTTGTATAGTCCATGGCTTAGAGATCATGCATTAAAAAATAATTTCCTTTAAAAAAACAAAAAACTATTTCCTTATCTTTTCTGCCAGGATCATGGGATGTTTAGCTATCTGGCTCATTAGAATCATCACAGGGTATAATAATAACAAAAGGAAAAAAAAAAACAAAACAAACTAAAGATTGGCTAAGTAGCTCTGGATCTCATCTTCTAGATTTTGCCATCTTGTTTCTTCCAAGAACTTCCAGTACCAAAAAGAACAAAACCAAAGCACAAAATGTCCAGCTTGCAAAATCAGTGAGTTCTGAAGCAATGGGTTTCCAAATAAACAAAATTCCTTCCCTCCCTAGTTTCTTCTCTTCAACCTTGAAACACACATTTCTCCAAAAGGGGGGGAGAAGGAAGAGATAGCTAGTGAAGAAACTAACTTTCCTTTGTCACAGGAACTTCAATGAACTGTTTTTCTGTCTCTCAGTCCTGTCACAGTCAAGTAAGTCCACAGAATTCTTCTGCCTGCCACCAGATCACTCTGAAACACTCTGCTCTACCCTTGGCATGGCTCTCTCCGTAGGCATCGCCTGATTAAACATCACCAAGTGCTTCTGAGTAAGAAATAAATATGTTGCAATCCAATATGCTTAAAACAGGTCTAGAGCACGTGACCACTATGAACTTCCGCTTTAGTTAGCTAGTTAGTTAGTTAGTTAGTTTGTTTTTCGAAACAGGGTTTCTCTGTGTAGCCTTGGCTGGCCTGGAACTCACTCTGTAGACCAGGCTGGACTCCAACTCAGAAATCCACCTGCCTCTGCCTCCTGAGTGCTGGGATTAAAGGCGTGCGCGCCACCACTGCCCTGTTGATTTCCACATTTTTTTTTTTTTAAATCTATCGCGTCTTTATTCATCATAAAATTACAGGACACGTCTCTCTTTTCTAACGCTTTCTTGAACAAGCTTCATCCACTCCCATGACAGCCATTTTTTTTACTTCTTTACAAAGTTTAATCCATATATGTTGCCTCCCCCTCCCATCCTGTTCTCTGCCTCCCCTGTCAATCACTCAGTCCTGCCCTCCCTACCCCCGATCCCTTTCCTTCCTGTAACTCCTTCAATAGTTAAAATATCATCTCTTTTCAACTTTTTACTCAAATCTAAAATTCCACATTAAGTCATTTCATAGTTTTCAGGCAATGATCTTTCATTCCCCAATCAGCTCCTAAACTTCAATGCTTGACTCGGTTTCCCTTGTTATGGTAACCCGTTCCTTTAGGCAAAGTTCCCTTCCAAGCTGCCATTCTCTCATTGAATGTCCCTGAATCTCCTGTTTTCATTCCTCCTGCTTATGCTTGGCTCCACTGGGTCCACCACTTCAGGTTAAGGCTCCTCTGATAGCTCTAAGTTCTGTATTCTACACCTACACAAGAACTACCAAAATATAAAGTCAAATGTGACCTAGAATGATTTTATCCCTTTAGCCTTAAGCATAACACTGCCCTAGGTCCTCTCTACTTTAGAAGAGACTGTAAATAAATGTGCTTACCATGGTCAAAGCTAATGAGCAGAACAGGATGCAATAGAGGTGGGAACAGTAGTCAAGGAGGTTAGACAAAGGTTACCATGTAGGACTCTTGCGCCCCCCCCCCCCAATTCTCCTTCTCCACTCCCTCTCCCTCTCTTCGTTTCTTAAGGGTAGGGTTTAGGGGTGTTTATAAGAGAAACCCAGACACAGAGCTCTTTGCAAAATGTTTACTTTCAGATAAAATAGCCAAATATTTAAACAAAAATCACAATTTGAAACACACACACACTGCCTCCACCACTACCACCAGCACCTTCAAGGCTCTAGGACCTTAATGGACGAACAGTAAGAGCCCAAGGATAGAGAAGAGTGTAATGGAATGCTGTCTTATGAGTGTGACATGGGCCACAGCACTCAGGAACTCACAACTGTCCTGTTGGTGTGCACAGTGTCTGTACAAGACTGAGGCAGTTAACAAACATTCCATCATAGCCGAGGGAGGGACTGGCTCATGGGCTTCTGTCCCACCTGTGATGTCTTGACATGATGGTCGTAGGAAGGCAGAGAAGAAATCATTGTCTTCACAGAGGTAGCCTCTGGAGTTACCTAAGCTCCGGTAGACGGCTTCATACATGTGCCTTGGTTAGATACAATGGGTTACGAAGCAAAATTTGTAAAATAAAATTAAAACTGCGAAAGTGGGATCAAGACTTGGTGGGAAGAAAAGGGGAACAGATGGAGGAGGGCAAGAATGAGAGATTGTAGAGGGGGATTACAATCAGAGGGTATAATGTGCTTGTACAATATTGTAAAAGGATAAATTAGTAAACACACACAAATAAATAAATGAAATGTAACCTTGGCCAGTCACGGTTATACACGGACATCCCCATGATTCTGACCCAGAGCTTAGGAAGCTGTAAATGTCTTTGCTTACTGCTACTCCGGACTTTCTGAAACCATCATTCAACTGCCTTCAATAAGCAGGCACTGCCAACTCAGAAAAAAACTCTAAAAGCCACTGGTGTACTGATAACTGTCTTCCAGGGGCCTTGAGATTTTCTTCTCTCAGTGGAGTTACTGTGAGATCTAGAATTCAGGGCCAGACGGTTTGGGTTTTTTGTTTTGTTTTGTTTTGTTTTGTTTCCTTTAAATCCTTCTGGCACACACTAGCTCATAAAAATATCTGCGCTTGCAGGGCAGTGGTGGCGCACGTCTTTAAACTCAGCACTAAGGAGGAAGAGACAGGCGGATTTCTGAGTTCGAGGCCAGCCTGGTCTACAGAGTGAGTTCCAGGACAGCCAGGGCTACCCAGAGAAACCCTGTCTCGAAAAACCAAAAAAAAAAAAAAAACAAAAAACCAACAACTGCCCTCCTCCCTGCATGGCAGTCACCCTGTCCTCCCCATGACAGTCTGTAATGATGTCCTTCATGCATCACCTCGAATACTTTTATTACTTCTTCTGTCATTTTCTCTATAGTGAAGACACAATTAGTAAGAGACTGGTATCCTTAATGTCTTCTGAGCCAATAAAAGGCCTAGCAGGATTAAAGTATTGTACATTAAAACCAAGCAGGAAATGAGCACCTTGCACTTCTTCAAAGCACACTATTTCCACTAGGGGAATGTCAATCTAAATTAAGCAATTTTCTAGTTCTAAATTTAGTCTCTTTCAGTTTATAATAATACGTGTTTAGTTTATATACTTTTGTAGTTTGTAATATATTTCAGTTTATAACAATATACATTTGATTCAATGTCTGAGAATCTTTTCATTGATTGATTGAGTGAGAGGGTGAGTGTGGAACATACCAAGGTGTACCTGTAGAGACCAGAAGACAACTTTGCAGAGTTGATTTCCTCCTCCCAACAGGTGGATTCCAGAGATTGAACTCGGTTTCCCATATTTGGTAACAGGGACCTGTACCCACTGAGTCATTGCATGTGACCCCCAGATAATGAGAATCTTAACACTGAGCGTTGTTTAAATAAGGCTGAGATAAAATTGAACTGTGATGCTTTTATAAAAAAAGAATCAATTGATAGCCCAGAAAGTAAACTATAATCTGAAATAAAGAACTAAATTGCCTATTACTGGAGAAGGGGACAGTGGCATTTCAATTTCAGGATAAGCAAAAGAATGTCTCTTCCTCAGAGAAGAAGAACCCAGAATGCCAACTATTGTGTTCCAAGACTAAAGATATTGATAGAATTTCCATTTGCTCTACTTGTGATTACAATGCTTCAATGAGAGTCTAATAGTGACATTACTACCCAGAAAGCAAAATATCAAGAAGACTACGAGGAGAGCTGTTTTTTGGTTTGGTTGGTTTGGTTTTGGTTGGTTGGTTGCTTTTGGATTGTTTGTTTGTTTGTTTGTTTTGCAGGTTTAAACCACTAGCTTAATGCTGGGCCTTCACTGTTCAGAGATCTCAGAGTACAGAGCTAGAGATGAGCTTCAATGGGGCTCTAATGTTGCAAAATGTACATGACATCCTCAAAACTTACATCCCATGTTTGTACTTCTGTGCATGAAAGATATTGGAGACTTTGTGCCATGTGTATTAAGCACTCTGATAGGCCTGCACATTCTGAGAAAAGTTTTATGATTAGCAAAATGATGAGATGGGCTTTTACTGAAAGAGAAGACACCTGACTTGAGGAGAGTCCACAGGAACCAGACACTGAGCCCAGGTATGTCCGCCTGAGAAAGTAGCCGAAGTTACCTCACATCAAGTCATGGTTAAGCTCATTTATTATTCAAATACAGCAACCAACTCCTCTTGCCTAAGAATGCTGCTACTTGACTACCATCTTTAAAAATATATACTAGCTCACCCCTAACCACAGAAATATACAGGAGGGTGAAGAGCACTCTCCTTTCTTTGTGTTTGATCTTATTGGTTTTTACTAACCAAACAGGAATATATCCGAAAATTATATAACTATATGGTATAATAGCAATCACTCAAAAGGAAGCCATCTACGGAATGAAATGAAACTCCGCTGCCCCGTCTATGCCCACTTCCTCCACTCAGCTACACCAACCAAACGACTTCAGTAACACTGAACGAAACCTCTGAACTTACTGAGACTAAAAATTGTATTATTCATTTTGATCTTCTAGGATGCCATGAAAGAGGTAAGAGAGCATGACCCCAAGAGTACAAACATGAGTAATTCAGGTACAACATCAGCAGATGCTAGTGAACTACCATGTACTGAAGTGACTGACATACAAGGACCGTTTTCAAAAGTTCTTGTTAAAAGCAGTACGTTAGTTGAATAACTTTTAGAAAATTTCCACTAAAAGTTAGAGTTTAAAGAAGAAAAATTGTTCTTTGGAAGGAGCTCCTGTGTCTTAAGTTACCTTCTGCTACAAGCATTCAGTTTTTTCTTTCTTTGCTGCTTCTTGGGCCTTCGCTGACCCACACTGGGTCTCTGGACTCACTTCAATCTCTCTCCGTCACTGCCATTGCCCAAGACTTATTTGGCTATCTTCAGTTTTCTGTTACAGTACCCCAGTGACCTCTTTGTAAAATTGTGTTAACTGAATTTATTTAGTGGTGTGTGTGTGTGTGTGTGTGTGTGTGTGTGTAATATGGCATGTATACAAATATCCCCTCCCCCCAAAAATCTTTTGGAAGTCTGTTCTCCTCTTCTACCATGAGAGTCTCCAGGACTGAACTTAAGCCATCAATATTGGCATCAAGAGCCTTTACCAACTGAGCCATCTCACCAGCCCCCAGTGACCTCTTACCTGAAATCTTTGCATATTGGTTTTGTGGTAAAGGTGGCCACATAAGACTATCAGAGAACAATAATTTGTGACAGATATACAAACCACTGAGCTTTGAGAACAACCTCAACCTCGGGTGATAATCTCTGTTGCAATATGAGGGACTCTAGAAAAGCTTCCTGTTCCTACCATGATTGTAATATGAAAATAAAAAGACAGCTTTCCTTTGATAACAATTACAGTCTAATCCATAGGGTCACTCAGTCTTATCTCTTTAATCAGCTAATCCTCAAACTAATGACTAGCTTTTGAGAGAGAGAAAAAAAAAAAAAGCATGGAGATTAAGTCACTTGACTGTGAGCTCAGTAACTAAGAGAGGGGAGAACAAACCAAACACTGTTATTCAGCCATTGCTAGATACTTACTACCTGGTTCGCTGTAACCACACAAAAGTAAATGGATCATATACTACTAGAATAAGAAATTGAATGGGGGGGGGTATTCACATTTGAAAGAATCACCATGGAAACATTGCCACAAACAAAACCGTTAGGGAACAAGGCATGATGAAGACAGAACAGACTCCTCTCAGTCTTATTTCAGATTCTCTGCTTTGAGAAGAAAGTCATCCACCAAACGGCCAAAGGGCATCTTGACCAATGCATTGCCCTCAGCCGCTAAGAACCTCTTTTTCAAACCTTACAGATAGCATTTCCTAATAATTAGCAGATGGAGCAACCACATCCTTAAAGGGCTAGGCATCTAGAAACTCCACTTAGTTTTCCAAAACCTGTGGGTCTCACTCTCGGTAGCCTAAAGATCTTTCAACAGAGTCTTCTCCTTACAACATAGAAACAATGTTTGGAAGTATTTATAATTGAAACTTTTAATTGAAACGACAAGATGAAAACTTTCTTCCCACCATGACTCTTAAGGTCGCCTGTCCTCTATCAGCCCCTGGGCAAGACTATGGTACTCCTGGCTCTCTGGCAAACTCTTTAAGCCTCTTTTGACCCCAGTCTCTTTCTCTCACTACTCCAGCTAACACAATGACGGTGTCAGTTACTTCTGGCTGCCTTCTAGCCCCTTAAACTTTGATAATAAGATCACTTCAGCTTTGAAATGATAAGGTCTAATCCTTCCAGAGCTTGCTTTTACTTCACCCCCCTCTCTTTCTCTCTCTCTCTCCCTCCCTCCCCACAATAGGCAGGTCCATAATTCCCCAGTCTATTACATACTCTGTATTTGTTTACACAGTTTTTCCTCTTCCAGTCAGCAGAGTCGATGCAAGGCGAGCCTTTGTTTTCCTAAGCCTTTGTTTTGGTCACTCAACATCCCCACTGCCAAGCAGGGCCTCTGCAAGTAAATCTCTGTGTGAAACTGGGATCAACCTAGATAACCAAGAACTTCAAAAGGAAAATGTAGGACAGCGACGAGAATGAAACTAACAAACAATAGAAATAGCTGAAGGCATCGTACGTTTTGATTTTTTTTTCCTTTCTTCTTAGAACTTTAGATTCTTAGTCCCAGACTTTCCAGCCTTGAAATCTAAGAAGTTAGAATATATTGGAAATGACTAAGACATCACTCACCAACTAGTGGAAGGCGGGGATCTGCTCTCTAGCGTTTTGGTCCAGGGCTTGTACCAACTGATCTGCTCAGCAGCTTTACCCCAGAATCTCTCAGGGTCGGCCACAGAGGCTGCGAAGTGGGTCTTGTACTCGCCACCACTGCCGGTGGTCAGAGCCCTGCAGCCCCTGCCCCCGAACCCAGCCACCAAAGCCCTTCGGGCCACACTGGCTCCTCTTACTGAAGGAGATCCTGCCAGAGGTGCCCCAAGCGTCCCGGCGCCTGTTACTTTGCGACATTGCAACCAGGATGGCTTCATACTTTCTCTCCGTCCCTAGCTGCAGGCCTTGCAGCTCGCTGTCCCAACAGCTGTGGCACTGCCCCGGAGGGGGGCGGGGGGGATGCAGGAGGCGGGGCTAATCAGTAGGTGAGCCCCTAGCCCCAAAGTTTTGAAGTCCGCGATAAAAACCGACCTGGAGCCAGCAAGAAAGCAATAGGCTGGAGCTGAGGCCTGGGGAAAGGGAGCAGGAGTCTACAGGGGTTGAGTTGCATCACCCCTAAACTAAACTCTTACATGCATTTCCAGCCCACGACAACCACTTGTCCTTTAACAGAGTGTTCTCCGGACTTAGATACACACAAGAACGCCAAGAACAAGGCCAAAAGGCCTAATGACTTATCTAAAATAGAATGTGTATCTCTGTCCTAAAGCAAAATCACTTAACTTTGGACATTATAGTGAGGCTCTGGGATATTATTTTCCTTTACTCATTTATTTCTTTGTTTAAAATTCAACTCAAACCCTGGTTACTAAAACCACAAGCAGCTCCAGGGCATCGTTTCTTCCAGGATTTCCTGGCAGCCTAGAGGAGGCGTGGTTGGGGAGTGTTTCCAAGAGTGATTGACAGGCCTGGCCACTAGGGAAGACTGCCAAGCTGGGACCTGGAGGCACCTGCCTGTCCACTCCACAGGATTTAGTGGCAGGAATACAAAGGTCTTGGAACATTTCGTTCCTTCTAATTACTCCCTTTAGAGTTTATCTGACTCTCTTTGAGAGAACACGTGGTTCTGAGATTTCATTGGAGTAATAAAAATATTCTTAAATCGAATATGGTAACCACACCATAACTCTGAAGAAACTAGGATTCACTGTAGTGTACGTACTCCTCGAGAGGATGAAATGTGTAATGTGTGGGTTATGTTTCAGAAGGCTATTCTCAAACAAATCAAAAGATGAACTGGCTCCTAAGAAAGTCGAAGCTGAGAAAATTTAAAATACACAGGTGTGATGATTTCCTGCCTGGCTTCATCTTTCTTCCGGACCTGCCTTCTCTCAGACTTCAGTGAAAGTCACAATCTTTTGCTTTAATATAGTGCCAAACGCACTCTGTAGTAGCGTCACAATATTTGAAGTTTTACAGGTAACGATAATGCATTCTCAAGTCTTAGGCGAGAAATAGTGGAATGCCCTTGACCCTGTAAAGGACCATAAATCAGAAAGCAGTAAACCAATGATCCTGCAGAGAGAAAATGATGAGGAGATAAAAGACTAAATGGTCCAGGCATAAATCTAATGCAAGACAGGAAACAAATTGACTTTAAGTAACCACCTCAGCTGTTTTCCTTAACTGAGGAGCAGGACCCCACACCTTTGCTACCCACCCACAGCATGTTTCATTCCTCCCAAGATTCTTAGAAGGCTGTCAGCACTTAAATCAAAATCCTTTCCATTTCTACTCCTTCCTCCTTCTACTCAATCCTGCCGTCTGTCATACAAATTGCATGGACTCCAAATTATTACCATGTTCCAATCACTTAACCGATATGTGAATGCCTCCCTATGTTTTACTTATTTACTTATGTATTACTAATTTACTTATTCATCAAGTTAACTTGCAATAAAATGTATGTCCTATACTATAGCTCTACATAAAGTAAGGAGAGCATGAAGTAAACCAAATTATACCACATATTCCCTCCACGGCCTCACACTCTTCTGAGTATGTAGGATGGTTATCCTACCCAATATTTTTTTTTCCAGACCTGACAAATAATTAACTCAGTGAAATAAATAAATTGACAAAGATATCAGTGGAGCAGACAAAAGCAGGTGCTCACTATGCTTAATGAGGTCTGGAAACATGTACCAGAGAAGATATTTTAACTACGTCATGAAGCAGGAGTCAGAAAGGTTCCAAGTGGGAGAGGGAGCTTCACAGATGCCTCATTAGCGAAGACAGAAAGGATGAGAATTTTACAGGGAATCTGGAGCCCTTGGCACAGGTAGGTCATAAGAACCTATGAAAGAAAGGTAAAATGTCTGACGTATCCATGACGTCACCACGAAGCTATTTGTCAACACAACGGACAATTTGGTGAGGGGCTGCAAAACTTTCTTCAGCAACTACTCGTTTTTAATTTAATTTTATTTATTTACCTTTCAAATGTCACCTCCTTTCCTTGTTTCCCCCTGCAAACTCATTATCCCTTCACCCTCCCCCTGTGTCTCTGAGGGTGCTCCATCACCCACCTACCCACTCCTGTCTCACTGCCGTAGCATTCCTCTACACTGGGGCATCCAGCCTTCACAGACCAAGGGCCTCCCTTCCCATTGATGCCAAATTAGGCCCCTTCAGCTTCTTCAGTCCTTCCCCTAACTCCTCCATTGGGACTCCTGTGCTCAGTCCGATGGTCTTCAAGGCAGTCCTTGGTCTTTCAGCTGCCTTGGTGGAAATGGTATGAACTAGATAACTGTTGGTAACCTTTATATACCTGTCCTTAGCACTTTAAAAAACGATGAAGTCCTGAGATTTTTTGGAACCATAAGAAAAGTAGTAACATCATCCCCACGTTTCCCAAGGAAGCTTTGAGACAGGTGAACTCATTGCAGGGCTCAGGACCACCAAGAAGAGCAGTAAGGACTCAAACATTGATGAAACTCAAGAGTCAGGGAACTGGGCTGGAAAGTAAGGTCAGTGGTTAAGGACTCCTGTTGCAAAATACCCTGGCTCAATTCCCAGAAATCACATGGAGGCTCACTACTTCCTTAGGCACCAAGCATGCATGTGTGTGGTACACAGATGTCCATACAGGCCAACCACTCATATGTATACAATAATAGATAAATAGATAGATAGATAGATAGTTAGTTAGATAGATAGATAGTTTTGAATGCTCCAGACTTTAAGGGGGGGAGGGGGAGAAGCCAGCACAGATTACCTGCAACTCTATGAGAAGAGGAAGGGAAATCCACATTGCAGTTTATTGTTCCATACCCCCCCCCCAACACACACACACACACACACATCTCTGTATCACATACACATGTGTTTGGAACTCTGATTCCAGATACCACAATTTTCGTGCCAGTTGATTATATTCTCATATTAAAAAGATTGTTTTATAATTTCAACTAAATAGAATCAATTAAATATGCATATGCATTCCTATTTGCAAAAGCAAACCAAAGAAGAACCAAACTGGGTAATGGTAGTGTTATGGACTTAACAGGGACACAGAGAACTGGAGGGGGGTGGAAAGGAAGAGGAAAAGGAGGAGGAAGGAGGAGGAAGGAGAATGAGAAATAAGGGAGAAAGAGGGAGGAGGAAGGAGGTAGGAGGAGGTGAGAGAGGAGATAGGAGGAGGAGAAGGAGGAGAGAGAAAGAAGAGGAGGAAAGAGGGAGAAAGAGGGAGGAGGAAGGAGGAAGGAGGAAGGAGGAGCTGGGAAAGGAGGAGGGAAGAGGAGAAGGAGAAGGAGGATAAGGAGAAGAAGAGGAAGAGGAAGAAACCAAATGAAAGTCTGGACAGAAACTAGATCTAGCATATGTTTTATACGATAGTAAGGGGGAAGCTGGATTTAGCTTCTTAGAGAGAATAAACCCGAGTTCTTTGCTAACACCTGGAATAGCTCAGAACTTGGAGACCTGGATTCCTTTGGCTATTTAAAATGAGAGTTATGTCTGGCAAACAAAAGAGTTGACCATAAAAATACAGGCAAGGTAAATCTCCATGTTGCCAGATGAAAACCCTTTCTTTGGAGGCACCAAGACATCACCTTGAGATTTTACGTTAACTGTATGGAATAAATAGTGCCCTTAGATATAGAGCTGGTAGCTGTGTGCTAATCACTAAGCAGCACAGGAAATGGTTAAAGCACTGACTGCTGACTCTGACTGTTCATAGAGCTAACACTACAACATGAAATGCTGAAACTTCCATGCTGTGATTTCTGTGTCTGTAATCTGAATTGATATAATGTATTAGAAGACTGATATAAGCTACAAATAAATATTTAAATGCATTAGAGCAATGGTAAGCCAAGCTAATTTCAATATAGCAGTAAAGTCCATAAACAAACAACCCCTCCCTCCCAAGACCTCATTAATATAGCTAAAACGTTGCAACTTTGCAATCAGACTATTTCGAAAGACATGATTTGATTTCAAGCATGGATGCAATATTTGTACTACTTCAAAAGATAAAAATTATACTTTAATTACTTTGGAGAATGAGATACTCAATGCTTGAACCATGTGAAACTGAAACTTTTTAATGTACCCTATGTATTTTTTGATATAACATTCTAATTAAAGTACTTTTCCAGGTGACATTTAGAATGCATTAAACAAAGATACATTGATTCAAAGATTTTCTGAAATATGCGATGCATTGTAGAAATAGAAAAGTGATGGAAAAATACAGAGAACTGAGAGTAGAAAGAATGAAACCTGTGAAAACCTGTTCATGCCGTCATGCAGAAATGGGAGGAAACTTGACCCAGAGTGCAAAATGCCTAAGAAAGGGGCCGAACAAGGAGAATAACAGAGAAAGATGCAGCGATTTACCAGTCTGTATTTTTCACTTTCTAATTTTTATTCAGCAATGGACTTCAATAATAAAGATAAAGGAGAGAGAGAGAGAGAGAGAGAGAGAGAGAGAGAGAGAGAGAGAGAGACTAAAGTTATTAATAAATTACCCTGGCTGTACGCACTGTTAGCCATGCAAATCATGCCTTTAACTAGTTTTGACAAAAGCAAAATGCCTAACCAGAGGAAAACATCAGAGCTAGTAACAATGTATCCCTTGACTCTTACATGCCTAGTTTCCCAAATACACTGAGAACCTGATGAGCAGAAGTATTTGTTGAAACACTTATCTGTGAAGTAGGTACAAGGTGAGCTGAACTCAAAGCCTGCAGTCACACTGAAGATTTACCATGATTCAGCAAAACATGTCTAGGAAATATGCTGAGATTTGTGGGTTTTCAAACTTCTCAAAATGGAGTACAATATATAATGACATTGTAAACTTTAATTTTTTTGTTTGTTTTTTGTTTTTTTTTTTTGTTTTTCAAAACAGGGTTTCTCTGTAGACCAGGCTGACCTCGAACTCAGAAATCTGCCTGCTTCTGCCTCCCAACTGCTGGGATTAAAGGTGTGCGCCACCACTGCCCGGCATGAACTTTAATTTTTGAAATTGTCTTCTGTTCACCCTTCAAAGCAATGACAATATAGAAAATAGAAGTGGATAGATTTAACAAGGTAAGGAACGGGAAGACTGGGTATAGAACAGTATATGGGAGAGATAACTCACATTTAAAGGTCCAGTAACTCGAACAGGGCAGGAACCTAGAGGCAGAGACTATGAGGACTGTTTCTTGCTAGCATGTCCTCTTGCCATGGTTTGCAAACCCAGAACCAGTCCAGGAGTGGCTCTACCCACAATGGACTAGGCTCTCCTTAATCATTAATGATGAACCCCCCCCCCCCGACTTGACCCAGGAAACATTAGGGAGGAATTTTTTCAGTTGTGGTTATATTTTTCCAGATGACCCTCACTTGTGTCAAAATGATAAAATTAACCAATATCCCCAGTAAGGAGGGGAAGAGATAGGTGTGAATTATTGTCACTAACTTAGGAGCTATTTGCATTTGGTAGCTGCCAGGAGAAAGACAGCCAGTTT
Organism: Rhynchomys soricoides; assembly: GCA_019843965.1. Taxonomy (NCBI): domain Eukaryota; kingdom Metazoa; phylum Chordata; class Mammalia; order Rodentia; family Muridae; genus Rhynchomys; species Rhynchomys soricoides. The sequence continues at coordinate 4,113,014 of JADRCH010000124.1, forward strand.
TCTTTAATGGTTTGACACTTGGTATGTCAGGGCAGTCTTCATATCCAAAAGTAAGTAGTCTGTTAACACAAAACGGAGTGAATGGGGAGAGGCGAGAGAGAGAGAGAGACAGAGACAGAGACAGAGACAGACATACAGAGAGAAAGAGACAGACAGAGAGAACATGGACATAAAGCTAAGTAGGTATGGAGGACGTGGGTATTCAGGAGGAGTGCAGGAGGGAAGGTGAGGATGGTCAAACTATCTCCATAAAATTCTTGAAGAATTGGGCTGGAGAGATGGCTCAGTGGTTAAGATCACTGTCTGCTTTTCCAGAGGTCCTGAGTTCAATTCTCAGCAAACCACATGGTGACTCACAGCCATCTATCCAGGGATCTGATGCCCTCTTCTGGCACACAGGTGTACATACAGATAAAGCATATATATAAAACATAAAAAAATTCTCAAAGAATTAGTAGAAGCAACTATGTTCAAAGCAGCTTTATTCAAAATAGCCAGACTGGAAAAAACCTAGATGTCTCTCAACTAAAGAATGGATTTTAAAAAACGTGATAAACATTTACACAATGGAGTATTACTCCGCTATTTAAAAATAATTCATGAAACTTGTAGGCAAATGGATGGAACTAGAAAAAATCAAAACAAAAAAAAAAACTGTCCTGGGTGATATTATCCATTCCCAGAAATACACACATGCTTATAACGGGCCATTAGCTGCTAAGTAAAGGATAACCATGCTATAATCTACAGACCCACAGAGACTAACTAACAAGGAGAGTTGAAGGAGGGATTGCCTGGATCCCTGGAAAGGCGAGGATCAGGCAGTTAACCGGAGGGGGGGGGGGGGGATTCCTGGAGGAGACAACTAGAATCGTAGGGCATTTGAGCTTGATGCAATTGATGCAGAAACCCAGTGCAGTGGAATCTTCTCGAGTGACCTTACGAAAGACTCCTAGTAGTGGAGGACATGGATCCCGAATGGGTCATCTTCTATAACCAGGCAAGGGTTCCAGCAGTAGAACTAAGACACAAACCAGCCACAAAACCTTCAACCTACATCTACCCTGCTTCCAAGATGTGCTGGGGAAAATGGTGGCACAGAACTTGTGGGTGTGGCCAACCGAAATTTAGTCTTCCATGCCAAGAGAGGAAGCCCCACACCTAACACTTCGTGGATGGCCAGGAATCAGAGGCTGGTGAGCCAAGAGACACAGGACAGAACCAAACACGACTTGGAAAAAATCCAATAAACTGATTACTAGTGATACTTTTCTATGCTCATAGATCTGTAGCCTAGTCCAGTTGTCATCAGAAAGAGATCATCCAGCAACTGATGGGAGCAGATGCAAGGACCCACAGCCCAAAACTAAGTGGACCTGCGGGAACCATGCAAAAGAAAACAGGGGGAAGATTGCAGGAGAGGTCTAGGACACCACCCACAGCATCAACTAAGCACAGTTCATAGAGAATCACAGACTGAAGTGACAGTCATGGACCCTGTATGGATATGAGCTAGGTCTTCTGCATAGACCTTATGAGTGTGCAGCTGGGCGCTCTTATGGAATTCCTAGCAATGGGAGTAGTGGTGTAACGGCTCTTGGACTCTTCTCGTCTTACTGGGTTCTCTCTTCCAGCTCTTTTTTCTTTTTTCGTTTCTTTTTTTTTTTTTTTTAAAGGAAAATGAGGAAGAGTAGATCACGGGATGGGTATTGTTTTTTAGAGATAATGAGTTAAGTCTGATGAAAGGTTTGTTTCACAACAAAGACCTTCCATGGCATGGGAAGACAGTCTGCAAAACCAGCTCATCCTTTAGTCAAGTAAAGTAAGACATAAGATTCACCTACCATCCTTATTTAGATTTCTAGAAAGTACCCTTTAAAATACTTTAAAATATACAACTATAGAGATAATGCTATAAATATATACATAGATTAGATATGGATAGATCTAGGGTCTAGGTATACGTATAAATATATAAAGATTATAGGTAGAGATTATATAGATATAATATATATATATATTTCCCATTTGAGAAAAGCAGCTTGAGGAGGGTACTCTAGCTAATCATTTCCAATCATTTTTTGCATCCTAGTTTTCTATTTGTTTTCTTTTCCCTCTGCATAACAATTTGCCACCGAGAAAAGACTTCTCATTAATGTAGCTGTGAAAGCCAATAAAAGTTACAAATATTTTAATCAAGCTACCAAAATCTTCAAGGGTTCATTTTAACCCTTCTGTAAGGATAATTCCTGAAGAATTAGACTATTTCTGTTCCATAATCCCAAAGAAAAATTTCTGGGTGACGTTAAACTATAATCCTAAGAGATGATCTTAAGAGTCCTGGTAGGAAATGATTAAGAGGAAAAATGAACATCTTTTGATGTACTATTTCGTAAGGTGTAATCACTGCTGAGTAGCAGCTTAATCTTCCTGTTTGTATGTACACTCCCATGTGTTTTGCTGGTCAGGTGGATGTGCATAAAATGAAAGTGTAAACTGAAGGGAGAGACAAGTTTTCCAAAACAAGAGGGGCTGTCATGTAACAGAAAAGTTGAACAGTAGTGTGGGGGCCTCAAAGACAACACAAAGATCTCAGCTGAAATGCCCTTTAAATGTGAGGAAACGTAGGGAGAATGAAGTGGTTTAGTTTACGTTGAAAATGAAAGTGGATGCCTTGTTTATTAGAAAGACTGTGGAACAGAAGAGTTAAATACAAGTGTGTATTTGATATCGATAGTAATCTGTGCAGTTTCTCTCATATTATTTTTAATAACTTTTGCCTGCTCTTAGGGGCATTGCAGGTGCGGCAGAGGTGTGCATGAGCCATAGAAGGTGGCAGAGAGGGGGAGAGGTGATGTCTACGCTCAGTGTTCTCACCTGTCAACATCTATCTGAATGATGAGTAGCCTAATATTCCCTGGGGAGGGGGGAACACTTGCCTGAGATGACCCTGACGTTGGCATGCAGGGATGGGGTGGGGGAGTGGGCAGACTGTACCCTGCCTTGTGCCATAATCCACAAGTGGGACACAGCATTCCTGAGAACACTCCTGAGATGATCCTAGACACTCAGAAACCCCATGAGGAGCAAGTAAGTGGCAGAGAGATGGAAGAGAAAGAAAAGCAGAAGGGTGTGGTCACAATGAAGAGAGGGGGAACTGGAGATTAGAAGATAGTGAGGAACAGCATGAGGTGAGTAGCCAGTGATGCCACCAGGGCCCATGGTGTGCTGCTGGCCTGTGCTGCCTTAGATTTGTGGCCTTACAGCAGGAGGGGTCTGTTAGCACCAAAGGCCAGGCAGATATACCTGGTCTGGGCTGCCACCAGTTGATTTGTTGATGGCTGAGGGCTGTGCAGAACTGGCCCCACCCCTCACCTGGGCATCACGGGATAGCTGACCCTGGGGACATGAAAGCAGGAGAGCTGACCCCGCCCCTAGTCAGCTTCAGTACTCCAGGCCCTACATCTGTCTGAGAAGCACAGTAGAGCTGGTTCCAAGGACATGAGTTCAGGAGAGCAAGACCTGCCTATTGTCTCCTGTGATGTGGCACCGGAAGAGGGAGAGATGCCCTTCTCCCTTTCCTCATCCCTTGCCACCGATAGCAAGCAGGAAAACTGACCTTGGGGTCATAAGAGTGAGGGAACTGGCTGTGTTTCTCATTGGCTGCCACACATCCTACCCCTCACCTCGGCAGCAGGATAAAGCTGGCCCTGGTTTTAAAGGTAGCTGGTGAGCAGGCCCCCAAGAGGGTGAGACAAAGAGAGCTGGAGGGCTGGCCAGCTCAGATACCTCTCAGTCCCAGGTCCGGGGCTTTGAATTGCCCCAAGCCAACATCTAGTTCATCAAAGAACTGCTGGAGTTCATGAAAGAGCCAAGCCTACAGATCCAAAACTACAGGATCTCCATGACACGGGGCAACAAAGGATATCCAAGAGGAGTTTTAGTGAGGGTCCGGTATTACTAGAGTAGCAGGAACCGGAGGTCTAGTACCAGACTGAGACATTGCAATGAACATTTGCAAGCAAAGAAGTGTGGGCAGAAGGGTATGCTTTGGGACACACTACAGCTTCTAAATGAGGTTTTTTTCTGTCGTGGGGACATTACAAGGGTAAATAGGGGGTATGAGGGGAGGAGGAAGTGATCGGAGTGCTATATGAAATTCACAAAGAACTAATAAAAGCTTAAAAAATTATATCTTTTGAAATTATATCCTTTGTTCCTTCTCTTTTCTTCCTCCAGCCTAACCATGTATGTCACACCTGTGCTCTCTCTTACAGTTCATGGCCTTTTAATTGTTATGTGTGTGTGGTATGGTGTGTGTGTGCGCGCGTGTGCACGTGCGTGTGTGCTCTTAAATGTATAAATACAACATGCTCATTCTGTATAATATTACTCATATATTTATGTTTTCAGGAGTGATTACTCCGAATTAGATAATTGTTCAATTGAACAATTGTTCAATTGTTCTTACCTGCAGGACTAATTCCCCCGAAATCAGCATTCCTTACTTGCCTGTACTTTTCCATCTGGGTTTGAAGCCTCCAGACTTTTCTTCTTCCTGTGTTAACATGGCTACTGACGCCATTCTTTTTCAGATCACATTGAGGTGGTCATGTTGGTAAGACTTGCAGAGTGCAGCTTGTAAAATGTCTAGGAGACACAATTTCACAGCAAATTTTTCTGTTCGTCTGGCTCTTACAATTTTTCTGTCCTCTCTTCCACAGTGATCATTGAGCCTTGGGTTTAAGAGTAGCACTTTAGATGTGTCAATGGTGACTAAGCTTGACAAATCTTCGATTTGATCAGCTGTAGGTTTCTGTAATAGTCTCGGTTGAAATAAGTTTTCTTGAGGAGTGAGACCTAAAGTTGCCTATGAGTATAAAGATAAATATTTAGAATATTATAAGGGATGATTCTAGTTTAGTGAAGTAGCAGCTGTAGGTTCTGCTCCATGATCCATAGGTAGTTGGGTAGATTTCCAGTAAGACTCATGGTTTCTCTCTGAATGAATGGGTCTTAAGAACAATTAGAGAGCTATTTTCACTGCCAAGGTGTGTGTGCCTTCGCTGAGCCCTTTGGGCTTTCATATTTCAACAGTTGCCATCACATCCTGGGTCCCCAAGAAGAGTAGAAATAACTGGAAGTAACTGAAGTGTGGGGCGCTCTATGGATTCCTTTTCCCATCCATTACTTGAATGGTATTCATAGATGGCTCTTGAGACACTTTTTTTCGGTTTTTTTCTTGCTAGTATAACTACTGACTTGTTTTAGAATTGAGCCACAAACCACTAATAGCTTATGAAGGATACTTGTTTCAATAGGAGATGCGGGTGAATTTCATCCAGAGGACTTTTAAATTCCTAGTAAGCTGTATAAAAACAGAATATCACAACATCTTTTTGCATTTGCCGGTACATTCATTTTCCTTTTTAATTCAGCCATTGGCATATATTAGGATGAATAGAAGATATTTTTCTCTAGAGTTATGTGTGTATAGTGCTTTACTACAGAATTATAATCTGACTTACATTGAAACTGGTTATAATTTTCTATATCCATCTATTAAAAAACAATTTCTGAAAAATCCAAAAATCTTTCTTTTTTTTTTCCTTTCTTTTAAAAACACTGACTTTCAAGAAATATCACTAGACTCTACAAGAATATTTAAGAGGTAGGAATCACTTCTTTTTCTCTC
>JADRCH010000124.1:4131758-4201509 GCA_019843965.1 Rhynchomys soricoides
CCAATATTGTGGAATATCTCATCATTCTATATGTATACAGACATCCATATTGTGGAATACCTCTTGTGTGGACACAGGATTTACCTGTCAACCTTCAGCACTTGATATAATCGTTCTATTATGTAACATGTGCATTTTGTTCACTTCCCTTTAACATGTGAATTTAAAGTCCACAGTTGGAAATGTTAGCCCAGTGGAAGCTAATGTCAATCACCTGTTTAAAGTTTCTATATTTTTATTAGAAATTTACTTTGGGATTTGAAGTGTGACATTCAGTGACTAAAATCGGAATACATTTGCATTTAGGTTCCTAGTGAAATATGTTACATTTTAAATTTGATGAATAGCATACTTCGTTACATAGAAATAACTTTAAAATATACTTGGGTAAGTGGATGGATTATCATACTTTTACATAAGGTTTTTGATAACAGCTATGGCATAATAGAATTATACAAGCACGTTTTCAATTATTTTTCTGCTGAATGATACAGAATGATAAATTTCAAAGGTATCCTTTAGATAATAGATAGAAAGATAGAAAGATAGATAGATAGATAGATAGATAGATAGATAGATGGTCCTTTCTCTAGTGGAAGTATTAGATGGAGTAATATATGAAAGATTGGAAAGGAGGCAAATAACACACCATCAAAGTAGCTGCAGCATAAACAATGGTAATACCCTCCCATTCAAGAGATAGCAGGCTTCTGCTCTAAGTTCCTTAACTTTCTTGTGATGTGCCTGGGCTACCATCCCAACGGCATATCCATGACACTTTCTTTGTGAGTGCTGAAGTTCCAGATTTAATTGCCCACTCTACCCAGCAAGAACAGAGGTGGAAATGGCTGTACACCCTGCACGTTGAACACCTTATTCTTACATTTATTACTAATAGCTAGAATTCTATCATATGGTCTAATATAGAGTTAATAACAGTCATATATCTAGCTAAAATTGAAAATGGTTTGAATAGTGATTGAGGAGTAGTTAGCAGCCTATAGCCACAGGAAACTAGTTAGGGAAGAATTTAGAAGTTAGCATAGCTTTCAGGACCTCTGCCTGTCCTGTCATTTACGAAATTTCTACCGACTGTGTAAACATACTTAACTTTCTTTTTTGCATTTTAAATAACCTTTTATTGGTTTATTTTTACAGTGCTGTATGTGTGTATTATAGACCTTCTTCATATTCACTCCATTACGGTCTCCTATCCTCCACCTACTCCTGCAGAACCTTCTGTTCTTCTCAACTAGATGCCTTTTTGCTTCCATGTAATTTATTCATTTATGACCCATTGGGTTTAATTAGGTTTGCTCTCATGACCATGAGGTGAAGGCTTCCTTGCTGGGACATGGGTCAATTAGCAGTGGTAGTATCACTGAAGAAGACAGTGTCCATTGCAAAATGAGGCTTCCCTGACCAAAACTGAGCATATCACTAGTCTAAGGGCATAAACAGGAAAACATAGAAAAACAGGCAGTTTTTCTGAGCTCAACATGACCATTTAGCATAGCAATGGAAATAGGTTATCTCTCAAGGCTTTGGACTTCTTTGGTCAAGGACTTTTGATCAGGTTCACAGGACTAAGCAAAAATTCTCTCCTAGGTTCTCAAATTCAGAAAAATGTAAATAAAACAGTTGATTACAGTCATAATATTTATGGACTAAGGTACCAATGTATACCTATTACCTGATAAATGATTTGTGTACATGGGGGATCTGTAGCTGGGTAATAACATTGATAACCTTTTCACTCTAAAGAACCTGAAGCACGTCTTCTGATACCATCAAAGCCAGCCAGCAAGCAGGAAGCTTCTAACCCAGTGCCAGCTTGTTTTCTCTGTGTCTTGTCACCACAGTATGAGGAGACTTCAGCAGTTATGTCTTGTATCTAGTTCTGAGCAGTTACAATGGGCTTTTAAATGCCTCAGGGGCCTTGCAAATCAACAACTCCTAGGGAACTAGGATTTTCAACTGATAACCTATAACTTCTGTGATCAACATTATTCACCTATGCAGGCTACCTCCCTTTAAACTCCCTGAAAAAGGATATTTATTTTATTTTTAACCGTGTGTATGTGCATGTCTGCAACAGGGTATGAGCCTTTACATATAGGTGCCCTCAGAGGCCAGAGCATTGGATCCCTTGGAATTGGAGTTACAGGGATCCTTCAGCCTCCTGAAGTGAGTGTAGGTAGCTGAACTCAGGTCCTGTGGAAGATCAGTAGGCACTCAACGACTGAGCCATCTCTTCATCCCCTCCTCCTTCTGTCGTAACTTTTACATTAGATTACAATTTAATATATTTCCACATAGTTTTTCATACATCCTTGGCTTTGGTTAACCTTCCACGTATTTCCTTCTCTTTCCCGTGTCTTTTGTCTCTACCCACTTTCCCAGTTGATTTTTACTCCAGTATTCATCTCTTTACCTTCTTTTCCTTCATGATCTACTAAGTCCTCCTAGATAATGGCTTTTCCCACCCCTGTGCTTCCGTTCTTATATGAATCCTGTTTGTAGACTGCATTATAAACAAACATTTGTTTTATTAAATGAATAGCCTTGGGGATTGTTTGTTATTGGAGATAATATAACCTGACAGCTGTCAGCAATGTCGTTCACTACGATCTCTACCAGGCTGATTTATCCGTCAAATATCTATTAATACTTAAGACATTTTAGTCTTCCCCAGGTCCTCTGTGTATATGTTATGGCTGTTAGCTTGGTGGTTCGGTGAGACTCCTAATAATGAAAGGGGTTTTTTCTCTGATTCTTCTGCCTGCTTTGGGGACTCTTTTTCTCCTATTGGGTTGCCTTGTCCAGCTCAACATGAAGGCTTTGCCTTGTGTTATTGTATTGTACTTTGTCCTGCTTAGTTGTTGTCTTTTGGGACCCTACTCCTTTCTGAAGGAAAATGGAGGGGGAATAGATCTAGATGAGAGGGGAGGGGAGGGCTGGGAAGACAGAAAGGAGGGGAAACTATGGCCAGGATGTATTGTATGAGAGAAAAATCTATTTTCAATTTTAAAAAAGAGACATTTTCCTTTGAAATCATGCCTCAATGACAGTTATGCTTTGAGTGCCAAATTTATGACAAAAGAAAGCCCCTCAAACATAGTTTACCAAAGGCTGGGCCACTTATCAAAGAAAGAATAATTTAATGATATGTATCTATGTCAAAAATAGAAAACTAGAAGATAATTTTAAAAGTCCAAAATGTTAAAAGGATTGTGCAAGAGGAACTGAATTTTCTCTGCATGGTTCTGGAGGGCATAATTAGGGTCACCTAAGGGGAAAGAGGAGCTAGAAAAACATCCTTCAGAAACATCACACATACTACCATTTGGGGGTTAGTTTGTTATATGAGACATCCACCGAATTAGGCAGAGTAGCCAGTTGGTGAAAGTGAACCTATGTATGTGTTGTTAGCTCTTTTACGTTAGAAAAATCACAATCTTTGTTCACTTTGCTTTCCTCTCTAATGAGCTGATAATTTTTTTTATTTTTACTAAATGACCTTAATATATTTCAAATTGATATGCTTAATATGAACATGAAAACATGAAATGTGACTGTCTTGTTAGAGTTGTTTATAACCAGTAGGTCCTAATGATGCTAATGTTTTCACTGTCACAGGTGCTAAGACTGAAGAACCCTGCATGAGCTTCTATGTTCATTTGTATGAATCTTCTTAAATCAGTATAATGACTTTAGTTTATTGGCTACCTTAAATTTTATTAGACATTTTAGAGAAACATGTTAATTTTTAATTATTAAATCATAAAATACATTGAAATCAGGCTGGCAGGATGACTCAGAGGGTAAAGACCCTTGTCTCTATGCCTGACAACTTTAGATCAAGCCTGGGGATCTACATAGTGAAGGAAAGAAAAGATTCTATAAAGTTGTCCTCTGACCTCCGCATATGGAAAGCATGGGAGGGAACATGTATGCACACACATGAACTCATGCGCTCTCTCTCTCTCTCTCTCTCTCTCTCTCTCTCTCTCTCTGTCTCTCACACACACACACACACAAATACATTTAATAAAAAGGCTTAAAATACATTTGAGTTACTACCCTAAATTAATTTCTATCTCTGAAATCAGCAGTATTTACACTTACCTATCCATGTGCCACAATTTGAAGTAAAACTATTCAATGATGTGATTGAAGCCATCCTGGCTCTCCTTCAATCCCATTCAACCCTTTTTCTTTCTGGTTTTCTTACCAGTAGATGCATATGGACTATACATACAATATTCAATTTGATTTTTCTTATTCCAAGTTTTTTGTTTTTCTTTTTTATTTTATTTTTATCTTAAAACAATACATGCCTTCTAGGCTTTGCTATCCTTATGCAAGCCTTTAAATGGTTTGTGGAGTATCTGAGCCATTCATATAATTGAGAAGTCAATAAACAAAAAGCATAAGAGACAAAAATCCTACTGCTGTACCTCAACCACCAACCTCCACCCACTTTATCCTGCACGATGTTGTCTGTTCTTCTGTGTTCTTCCAGAGACATTTTAACGTATAAACAAACTGCAGCATGGTGTGTGTCCTGTTCTGTACATTGCTTTTAATAGTTAGTACATTATTTTTTTCATTTCAATATACAAAGGATATCCCTTCCCTTCATTGTATAGAATCCTTTTTAATGAGTGGGTCACATCATATTTAATCTATTATTTATTGATTGAATTTTAGGTTCTCTCTGCTTTCTTAACAAATAAATATAATGTATTAAATGCATATGGTATAGGTACATTTAGACACATATGTGATATTAATAACCTTCTGTGGAATAATAATTCTGTTAGCCAAGAATCCACAAAAATGTAACTAAATTCTTTCTATCTCAGTAACACCTATCAGGCTATGATTTGAGGTTGGCTAGGCCTGTGTTCTTATCTAAAGGTTCGAGCAAGGCAAAATCTGTTCTTGAATCATGATTGTTGAAACTGTTTAGAGAAACAAGATATAAGTGGAATAGAGAGAGCATAAATAGAAGATGATAGATAGATAGATGATGGATAGATAGATGATAGGTAGATAGATAGATAGATAGACAGACAGACAGATAGATGACAGAGAGAGGAAGTGAGAAGGGGCACCGACATGGGAAATTTTTAGGCAACCTTCTTATCTTTGAAGTCTTGTCATCACCACTTACTTACCACTTTTGATTCATGAGAAATCAGTGAATCCACTGACTCACGGTGCTGTCATTACACAAGGCCTCTCTAGATCAGGACGCCTGGATCAATTTAGTGGTAGCATGGTTATACCAGCAGGGGAAAAGTCCTTAGACTGGTAATTGTTCAAATCAATTCTGTGTCTGAAATCACAACTGTATCATTAAATAAATTGCTCAGCCCAACATGAGGACGTACCATTTCCACATATATTTCTAATATATTGTTGAACTTGAGGTCTTTTCCCTATTGAAGGTTTATTATAATCATGGCTGAAAATTTTAAAAGCCACTTATATTTTTCTTTTGACACTGTCTTGTATTATTTTGCACTATCACATTTTGGCATATCAAAACACAGAAGGATTTTATACTTTAGGGCTTTTGTCTAATATTGCAAAAACTTCAAAAACAGTTTCTTTATCATTTACCTTTCAGCTTCACGTGCTTAGTCTTCTGTTTTGGAGACATTAGTATTATTTTGAATATTTTTCAAAAATCAACATTTTCTATTATGATTAATAATTAAAATTTCACCCATAATAGTCATCTACTGCTTTCTAGCCTTTCCTCTTATGTCGTTTCGTCTTTGATTTACTTGGGCTTTACTGTAACAAGAAGGGAAGAGGGCATCCAACACTATTTTCTAGTTACGGCAACACTCATTGCTGAATAATACATAGTGTTTCATAGATTTCTTATGCTCCCGATAAAAATAAATACCTTTGCACATTTTGATCTACATCTGGACTTTCTCCTGTGTGCCATTGCTCTATGTGTGTGCCCTCATTGAGCTACTGAGAATTTATAATGTTCGCATCTTCAAAAGGCTAGTTCATTGCTCAAAATTGCTCATCATTTTCATACCTTATACACTTGGAATATAAGTACAGTCATACATGCCATATCTAATATAATAACAAAGATGGATTTTATATATTTATATATATATAGTGTATATTCAATACTGTATATTGAAGATATAAAATATAATTTTTTCAAGCATCTATCTAACATAAAAAAGAGTTCAGTGCTTGTTTTGACTTGAATAAAATTTAAATAAATCTTTCTAAATGCAAATATGATACTCAACATTATATGATTGCAATGAAGTCAAATTAATTAATATCAGAGAGTGAGGGCTTCAGAGATGGCACCATGGGTTAAAGTGCTTGCTACTCAAGCATGAGTTTGAATTCCTAGGCCCTATGTTAAAATCTGGGCACAGCAATATATATATTATTACAGGAAATATATATATTATTCCCAGCTCTGGAAGTGGAGATACAGAGGCAAGAGGGTTACTGCCATTGCTTATCAGACAATCTAGCTATAACAAGATGTTTAAAGTTCAGCACAGCCCTGTCTTTAAGAAATAGTGACAGTAGCAACAGTAAAGGATCCTCTACAACCTACCTGGCACCTGTACATTAAGTATATGAGTATACCATACACACACACACACACACACACACACACACACACTCACAGAAAAATAATTTCAGAGAACTAAAGTTAACTGTCACATATTACTTTTTAAAATCTACAACATATTCAATCCAAAGTGAAAAAATATACCTAAGTCATAAAAGAGCTGTCAGTAATGTCAATTAAAATATCAGCATACCGAGTGACTGTTATGGAATCCTGTCCTCTGGGCATGACATATCTCCTGTTCTCTTGGGCTGTCTACTGCAATGATTACCTGAAGGAGACCTACACAAAATGGGCACACAAACTTTTCCTCATGAAAGTGTGAGGCCTCCTGACACACTGCCCGCTGTCGCCAAGGATTTATAAACTGCTGACTGTTATGCAGGGAGAGGACTCATGAGGCCCCAAGCTTCCTCAGCATTCACAAGCACTCAAAGTTATGAGGAACATAGGTCTATGAAGCCATGCTCCTCCCCAAGAATTTAATTGCTACTAAAGAAAAGAATATTTCTTCAATAGTGAACCAACCTAATCCCTGTCCATACATCTATAAATATCCTCTGTTTTCATCAATACACCTAGTTGTACCTAGACAGTTTCTTTGTTTCTGTTCTCACTGCACAATTTGGAGTGATTCCATCTTTGCTAACAGAGAAAAAAATAACAACAAGTCTATCATATGGGAAAAATTTTATAGAAAATGTATAGCTAGAAGTTCATGTCATTAGTAGGACTAACTAAAATAGTAAAGTAATACTTTTTAGTGTGCATTTTTAATTAGTATTTATTGGTTCTTCTTATATGGTAGAATTGAGAATCCAATTTGATATCTACCTATCTATCTATCTATCATACCAACATAAAAGGCACTATTGAATGTTTGGACATTTCTTAAAAATGAAAATTACTAGATAATATAGTACATAAAATGTATTTTTTTTTGCTTTTTTGTTTTAATGAGGTCTAGTCTCATTTTTATGTAGGTTGACACATACTAATTGTTTCATCCATTATTTTCAAATGATGTATGGTTCTTCTTTATGGTTGAATGACACTCCACTGAATTCTACATTCTTACATTTGTTCTATCCATTGTTTCAATAGTTTGTCAGGGATGTGTTCTGAACTGTACATTCTCTGTGCTTGATTTAAACTGGATTTTTTTGTATTTTAATGTTTTTATCTATCAATTTCTGTCATATTTATCTTTCTCATTTATATTCTCCCAAGTTTTCCAGAATTTCTCTCTTCCCTTTACTCCTCTTGGTTTGTTTTCATTTCCTTAATAGTTTTCATTCTTTTTTCCTGCTTTGATTTTCAATTATTCTATGTCATTAGTCATTTCTATATTTTGTCATTTTATGCTTCTCAATGTTTACTTTTGCTCATTCTTTTTAAAAAGTGACCATTTTATCATTTTTTTAAAAAAATACAGAATGAACTGTAAACTCATGACTTTGAGTGATTTTTGTAGTAAACTTTCACCTTCTACGAAAATACTTGCCACTTTTTAGAGTTGTAGGCTTTCTATTTCCCACCATGGCAGAATGGTTCACTCCTGTGGCTGCTGAGATAACACACTTCCTGCAGGTGTGGACACTTTCTGTAATTCATTTGGAAGCTATGCCTCAACTTTTTAAAAATTATCAGTCCTTAGAGACATCTGTTTCCACATGTGGTGGAAAAATAAAGAATCTGACTGTTAGTTTCAAATAGACCACAGTTTTAGATCACACACACACGCACACACACACACACACACACACACACACACACACACACACACTAGAATTTAGTAGCCCAAGACCTGCTGTTATTCCTCAACACTGATTTTTATCTAGTCTATTGCATGATGCTACTATTTGACCTCTGCTGCTGAGGGAAGATTTACTGGAAATGCTGAATAAATAGGCTATTTTTATATTACAGATTTACCAAAAATAGAAGACATGCCTTTGCTATATTTCATGTTTGGTAGCACTAATTCTTCTCTTCCACAGTCACCCTCTTTATTATTGGCATCTCTCACCCAGAGTATGGATATGGAATCTGATTTCATTACCTGTGTAAGAACAAAAGAAATGGTCTGCTATTCCAAACTGAGATCTTCACAGTTCGTGGTGTTCCCAGCTCTACTGTTGAAGCCAGTCACTGCTGCATCCTGGCCTGTTAGCTATTTAAGAATCATAAAAATAAAAAGAAAAAAAGAAGAATGATAAAGCTCAGACGAAGCTGAACAGCCTTGTGTGGCACACCGACCTGCAGTGGGAAACCCAGCTGTCACAGCCATGCAGCAGGAAGCAGGCTTGCACAGATGAGCCTAGCCAGCAGGCAGGTGTGGGAGCAATAATGACTGATTGCCATTTTAAGGCACTGAGTTCTGTGTTGTCATGTGCATAATGTATGCACATGTTAGTTCAAATTTCTCTTTTTTGCTTTTAAATCATTCCTAGAAGAAATGAGAAAAGACGATGATCCACTCAGTCATGCCATAATAAAAGACTAACATTTAAAAATGATGTTTCTGGATTGATGAAGGTACACTTTGGTTAATCCATTTTAAAATTTGTAGCAGTATTTGCTGCATATTGTAAACTACTTTCCCAACCTCCTTTTGACAAAATGCTTCCATTGTTTTAAATTACATTATTTAAAATGTCTGTAAGGACTTAGCAGTTATAATACTGGTTTTGTTTATCAATCTTCTCAAATTCTTGCATAAAACCAGGAAAAGAAGTGTGTGCTGGCAACTATAAACAATGTTTGAAATAAAAATAAACCTTGAAAAGGTATATCAAATACTCCCAATATAGATAGATGTGTAGGAGGTAAAGCAGATGCAGCTGCAAGATCTGTGCGTACAATTTTACTACCTGTTAAAGTTAGCATGCAAAGTAATGGGTTTCAATGGGACATTTTCCTAAATATAATTCATCCTTCTGCTGGCGTTTTTCCCCCTTATTTCTCTGCATTTTACTGCTCCTCTTTCTTCTGCTTTCGTGCCTCTTACACCCACATTTCCTCTCCTTTTTCCTCTTGGTCCTCACCTTAGATCCCTTGCTTCCCTCTCATACCCCTGTTCTCACTTCATGACCTATCTACACACATGCAGGCACATATTTTAAGACCTTGATTCTGCATATGAGAGAAAAAGATGCAATATTTGTCTTTCTAGGTATGACTTATTTTGATTGCCATAAGCATCTACATTTTAACTTATTTTCCTACATAAATCATTTCATTCTGTTATAAAACTGCAAAATATTCCATTGTGTACATATGCTATGTTTTCTTTAACTGTTGATGGAAGTACAGGCTGGTTATTGTGAATGGTGAAGCAATAGACAAGCGGCATACAAATATCTCTGTGGTATTCTGACTTTGAGTCTTTCATGTATTTACCTAGGAATATTATAGATGGATGCATATAATTTGTGTGTATTTATGTTTTCAGATAGGCTGAAGAGAAACACTGAGGAGAATGAAAGAGAGCAATACAATATGTGCACAGCCAGTATACAGGTAAGTAAAACATCCTCAGAGCCAATACTTGGAAGTACTGACAGACAAGCACCCATCAGAACTGAATCTGGAAAGAGTTTGATATGCCCAAATGTAGATGGGCACAGGGGCCAGTAATAAAGAAGTCCAAAGAGATTATGATGTAGTATCCTTAGCATGCTTTGATAATGGTCTGATGATAGTAATTCTAAGACTGGGCTAGGAAGTCATGACTTAGGTCAAAGCTGGGAGAAAAGAGGATGTCCAGGTCCTACAGAAGCAGAATTCCCAGGAAGCAAGCTGTTACCGGAAAGAGCAAAGGGAGCTCAGAGCAATGAGAAAAACATAAGTTGCAAACTGACTAGATTTCAAGAAAGGCAACTTCACATAAAAGTCTAAATGACATCTAGAAGGAGCAATGTAACATCAATGCAATGAAGAAACTCAGAAAAAAATATCTTTCAGACAGGTACTTACATGGTCACATTTACACACACATTCATAGAGAACTAATCCCAACACTGTACTTCAAAGCATGTTATCATCAAGTAATAAAGGAAGAAATAAATGCATTTACAATGTGAGATTTGTTTTAGAGAAATGCAGAAGAGTGGTACCAAAACTTAAAACTTAATGAGATATTGAATATAAGCTCTGAATGTTTTCTTCCTGTAATTTGGAACATAAACACAGGTTCCAATCTTGACTGGCTTGATCTTGTGCAGGTCCTTGTCCAAGTAACCACAGCTGCTGTGAGCTCATGAGTGTAGTGTCATGTTGTGTCATGTCAGCACACTCTGAATCCTCGGGCTCTTGCATTCTTTCCATCTGGACTGGCTGGTTTTGTGTCAACTTGACACAAACTGGAGTTATCACAGAGATAGGAGCTTCAGTTGAGGAAATGTCTCCATGAGATCCAGCTGTAAGGCATTTTCTCAATTAGTGATCAAGAGGGGAGGGATCCTTGTGGGTGGTGCCATCCCTGAGCTGGTAGTCTTGGGTACTATAAGAAAGCAAGCTAAGCAAGCCAGGGGAAGCAAGCCAATAAGAAACATCCCTCCATGGCCTCTGCATCAGCTCCTGCTTCCTGACCTGCTTGAGTTCCAGTCCTGACTTCCTTTAGTGATGAACAGCAATGTGGAAGTGTAAGCTCAATAAACCCTTTCCTCCTCAACTTGCTTTTTGGTCATGATGTTTGTGCAGGAATAGAAACCCTGACTAAGACACTATCTTTATTCCAGGATGTTTCTAGAACTTTGGTAGGGTGGTATTGAGTGATAGAGATGATTTTCCTTTGAGAGTCTCTTTTTTAAAAAGACCCTTTAAAATTAATGTAAGTTTTAGATAGTTTTCATGCTTTCTTTGTATTTTGTGCTTTTTCTTTACTGCTCAGTAAAAAAGTATGTGTGTATCTAATATGTAACAATTTATCAAAGACTGTTTTTATAGATGATTCTTCATGAGGAATAGATTTTAAATATAATGTGAATGATGATTTTTTTGTTATATTAATGCATACGTCATTAGAAAGTTTCACTGGAATAAGAAACATTACAATTTGCACCCTTATACACACAAGCATGAATTTTCTACGGTTACACCTATGAAAAAAATCTACTGAAGTAAAGAACTCTTATTTTCAAATCCATTAACTACTGACCAGTTTGTCTGAGGAAATTCTCCAACTGATATTTTTACCCGCAGACAGAATTCAACTCAAGTATCAGTGTTATCAAATGTTAAATGTTGACCAGTTTTGATGCGTCAATTGTTACATGAAATCCTTTTTCTTTGATTTGTTTCCTTGAGATATCTTACAAAATTGTTTGTCAAAATGAATGGTTGCTGTTCTGAACACACATGAATGTGTGAATTCAAGCCCATTCCTTTCTTAATAGTATCCAAATATCTTTCAAGAGTTATGACAGACAATAATTAAGGGAATGAAACTTACATCTATTTATTTGAATCTTCTCAGTTCTCTGCTGTCAATATTCACAATATTAATATCTGACACCTCTATGATGAGCTGACAGTTTGTGAGCCCTGACATGCAATTCGGCAAGCATTGAAGCCTCCGAATAGAGTTTCCCATAACTACACATAATAACAGCACAAAGTTCGTTTTGTGACTGTAGTTTTCATTTTCTAAGCTACCTATTATCTCATGTTTCATCAAAAGATGCTTGAATATTTATATCAACATTCTGTTTACCCCTTTGATTATTCATGCCTGAGTAGAGTGTCAGCTGCAAAGATGGGAGATTTAATGAGTTTCATGGGGATACCTCATTCCAAGAACAAAAACTGGAAAAGGAATAAAACACAAGGGGCTGCATCCCAATATGGCCCTTGTTAGAACTGATCTTGAGAGTGCCAGATGATAGACAGTCCCCCCATGATGCTCCTCTGTTCTACAGGAGCCTTCCCCTTAGTCAGTCTTTCACAGACACTGAGCTAATACTAAATATGTAAACCACAAATGCCCAAAGGGGAAGCTTGCCATGAGTCTGCCCTGCATACGGTCGTCTTCTGTACCTGCCTTTATTCTCTCTTCAGTTACTGCTTTGTTCTGTCTATCTTTCTCCTTTATTGATTTTTAAAGAATCGGTGCTGTTTGTCATAGAACTATAAAGTTATGAAAACAGACATGCAGTTTCTTATCATTCTGCCCTTGCCTTCTGTTTCTTTAAACGTTTTAATTCACTGTGATGAGGACAATGCATGATAAAGCATTGTTTTTTACATGTTTAATATATGCTGTATTCTAACCTGCTGGGAGAACCAGCAGAGCTAATGTAAAAGAGTGAAATTTAAGGTGGACTGAAGCTCATGAAAACCAGAGTGCTGAAGCAGTTATGGATGTTACTAAGATGAGACCTTGCAGTACATGTAAATGAAAAGATTATTCAAGAGCTGTGCGATTTGGCTTTGCTATGTTGTGGAATGTCTCTCTGTGTGTGCACCCATGCAAACATGCATGGGCAGCAAAACTGCGTGAAATGATCCTTCAGGCATTTTACTGATCTAAACATTTGGCTTTAAAATTTCAGGGAAAAAAAGAAAGTCTGCAAAGGCTTCCAAAGCACCCTAAATTTCCGAGTTAGGTGAAATTCTGAACTAACATTTTCTGGTGAAATGTAGACATTCATTGGTGTATCAGAAGCACAAGAGACACAGCTTTTTGCTTAATTTTAAACCTCTCCTTGAGCTATATTCTGTGTTTCCAGATAGATGTTTTGGGTTTCCTGGTTTTCCTCATATTTCAAAGAAAGGAAGTTTTCATCACTAAAATTGCTGATTTTCTCCAGATAAAAGAACATTCTGAGGTGATGCTCCAATGATGGTGGTCAGGGGACAAGAGGGGCAGGATGAAAGAGCATTAAAGCAATTGCTAATTTATTCAGGACTCTTTGCACATGTCACTTATGGCCTCATTGTAGTCAAAGCTCTCTGCTCTAATCTATGCATTTAGTCCATAAAACCATACCTTTTGTTTATGGTAAATGACAAGAGAAAAAACACCAACTTGTCTAATTGGTCCACTCCATAGTTTCCAGAATTAAGAGTGGAATTCTGTAGTGCACAGGCAAAATCCATTCCAAAATCCTGTGCAACAGAAAAATGGATGAAAGTGTCCAAATACGTTCAGTATGAATTTGCTCTGAATATTCTTCTATTTTATCGAGAAATCATACATATGCTGCTAGCAATAGTTGTCTGAGAAACATAATTGCTTAGGGATTTAAAAATACTGCACTCACAGTAGGGCCTGTATTACATAGAATTTATAAGATATTTCATGATTTTGATACTATTTGTTGAGGTATTATTTTTAGCTACTCAGAGTTGTATTATCGTGTCCCAGTCATTCAACAAGCAGGTGAATACTATTAATTATAATAGAAGAAAACTCTGAACTTAAAAGGCTGGTAGTTATCACAAAGTCCTTCAGGAAGTCATCCTTCAGTTAGAGGTATCCAAGCTTAGAAGAACGTGAACTCGAAAGCACCTTCTAGCTTTCTTTAAGCAGACTGTAACAAGCTATTTTCTTCCCGGAGCCAAGTTCCTGGAATAACGACTTTGAGACTTAAATTATGTTGAAGATGAGATCTTGAATATACCTATACCTAGCTTTGGCTGTTTCATGACTATCTCATACATTAATATCCCATTTATTCTGTTCATTTCTGCCACATGGCAAGTTACCTCTGCTCAGGTTCCACGCATACAGGGGCCCAATCCTCCCCTGCCTGTCTCTATCCGGGAATCCTTTCTCCTATCAGATGACCCACCTATTTTCTATTTCCTGCTCCAGCTACAGACCAATCAGCTTTAACTGACAGGTGTTGAATCCATACATAAGAGTACATAAGAGATTTTCTCTACACAGTCTGTCCAACACATTAAAGGTATAGGTTGCTTCCAGGACACCAGTGATTTCCAGTTAGGAAAACTGAAAATTGATTGTGATTTTTCATCTTTCACATGAATTTTTCTTTTAAAAATAGAGTCATCCATGTGTTTGAATTTCAAAACATCCAATATATTATCTGAACCATGTCTTTCGCTTTTAAACAAATTAAAGACTGCCTTACCAACAAACTGGTCAATACGCACAATAGAATTTAGTTCAGTCACACAACTAATTATACCATGTACAGGAGAATTAATGGAACTGGGGATCATAATATTAAGCAGAATAAGCCAGTTACAAGAAAAACAAATCACTTTTTTTTTTATACATAGACTCTAAAATACGCCTGACTTTTCTCATATGCAGAATTTAGAATCTGTGGATATATATATATATATATATATATATATATATATATATATATATATACACACACAAATACAAGACACAAAAGTGGAAGGGAAACTAGGAACTATTTGGGAATGAAAGATACTAAGAAGGAGGAAAATATAGGGCACTGAGGTAAAAAACCAAAATGTACATCACATTTAATCTAATCTGCAGACTCTAGATTCACACACACACACACACACCACATATAAAATCAGAAGGAAGATGGGTGTAAAATACACTGCTAATCCATGTATAAAAATATTATAATGGAATCTATTATTTTGTATGTTTCCTTTAAAAACATAAATTTAATTTCAACGAGATTGAAAAAGAGCAAAGAGTTCTTTAAATATGTTGACAGTAAATATCACAATGTTCCCTATGCTTTAGGAAGAGCATCTTTCTAACCATACACCATGGCTCTGCAGGCTTCCAGAATACAAATATTAACTCTAGGGGTATGGCTACGTTCTCTGATGATCACAGAACAACTCTGAATGTGCCCTTCCTCATCTGTATATTGAGAACAATATGTAATTTGAAATTCTTACTCATGCCACAAAACATAACTCAAATCAGCCTTAAACAGGATACATTGTATCATGTAAGTAAAAACTTCAGAACGTTCAAGGGTTTGAATCTCAGGTCTGGCTCCATTTCCTTAGATTTCTGTGTCATGCTAGTCAAATGGCAGCAATAAGGTTGACCCTTTATCTCGTGATTCTTCTTATAGAATAAGAAAACTAGCTTTTTCTCACCTTTAAATAAAAACATCGATATAATTATCTAATGGCAGCTGCCCTTAAAATGTGTTGGTCATAGGTAGGCACAACTTTTAACTGCATAGTGTCTTAATGATGGAGAAAGAGACAGGATGTCACAGTGCACACAGAAATCAATGTCCTCGGCAGGCCATCTCAGAGGATTGTTACAGTGAAACAAATAAAAACAAATAGTGTTTAGCAGAGACTCTATGATAAAATAAAAATGCATAAACATTAAATAGGCTTCTAAAACTTTCGTTTGGTTAGATCTTGTTTTATGAGTGACAATATAAAATTTCAAAGCAATGTATTATGCTCTATGTGACAAATAATTTTTGAAGAATATTTATTCAGGATAACTAAGACTGGGGTTGCTTTATGAACAGGCTCTGGTTTCCATGAAGAGATAGGTTATGACAATCAGTTCAAGTTAACTTTTTGCACTTTTAAGTCACTTCCCCTGGCCTTGGCTGTGACTTTTTTTTTTTTTTAACTGAAATGTAATTTTTACTGTTATAATTAAAGACTGATTTGATTTTATGAGATCATGTATTTTTTCTTTCTTTTTTTTTTTTTTGATACTTTATTTACATTTCAAATGTTTCCCCCCTTCCAGATCTCCCCTTTGGAACCCAAAACCCCTACCCCCTCCTGCGCCTCTATAAGGATATTCCCCCACCCACCAACCCAGCAACCCAGTCTCATCTTCCCTCCTTGGCATTCCCCTATACTGGGGCATCTAACACCCTTAGGCCCAAGGGCTTCACCTCCTCCTGATAGCTAACAAGACCCTCCTCTGCCACATATGTGGCCAGCACCATGGGTCCCTGCATGTGTATTCTTTGGTTGGTGATACAATCTCCAGGAGCATCAGGAGGTCAAGCCAGTTGACACTGTTGCTTCCTTCATGGGGCTGCAACCTCCTTCAGCTCCTTCAGTCCCTTCTCCAGCTCCTCCATCTGGTACCTCATGCTCAGCCCAATGGTTGCTGTGAAGTGAATCTTGGTTATTCTGAACTTTTGGGCTAATAACTACTTATCAGTGAGTACATACCATGTTAATGCTTTTGTGACTGAGTTACTTAGCTCAGGATGATATTTTCAAGTTCTATCCATTTGCCTGCAAATTTCATGAAGTCATTGTTTTTAATAGCTGAGTAGAATTCCATTGTGTAAATGTACTATATTTTCTGTATTCATTCCTCTGTTGAGGGACATCTGGGTTGTCTCCAGCTTCTGGCTATTATAAATATGGCTGTTATGAACATAGTGAAGCATGTGTCTTTATTACATGTTGGAGCATCTTCTGGGTATATGCCCAAGAGTGGACTAGCTGGGTCCTCAGGTAGGATTATGTTCATTTTTCTGAGGGTCCTTCAAACTGATTTCCAGAGTGGTTGTGCCATCTTGCAATACCACAGCAATGGAGGAGTGTTTCTCCACATCCTTGCCAACATCTGCTATCACCTGAGTTTTTGATCTTAGCCATTCTGTCTGGTGTGAGATGGAACCTCAGAGATGTTTTGATTTGCATTTCCCTGATGACTAAGGATGTTGAACATTTCTTTAGGTGCTTCTCAGCCATACGAGACTCCTCAGTTGAGAATTCTTTGTTTCCCATTTTTTGATAGGGTTATTTAGATCTCTGGAGTCTAACTTTGTTCTTTGTATATATTGGATATTAGCACTCTATTGGACAAAGGATTGATAAAGATCTTTTCCTAATCTTTTGGTTGTCTTTTTGTCCTATTGACAGTATTCTTTGCCTTACAGAAGCTTTATAATTTCATGAGGTCCCATTTGTCGATTCTTGATCTTAGAGCATAAGCCATTGGTGTTCTCTTCAAGAACTTTTCCCCTGTGCCCATGTGTTCGAGACTTTTCCCCACTTTCTCTTCTATTAGATTCAGTGTATCTGATTTTATGTGGAAGTCCTTTATCCACTTGGACTTGAGCTTTGTACAGGGAGATAGAAATGGATCAATTTGCAATATTCTACATGTAGACCACCAGTTGAACCAGCACCATTTGTTGAAGATGCTGTCTTTTTTTCCACTGGGTGGTTTTAGCTTTTTTGTCAAAGATCAAGTAACCATAAGTGTGTGGGTTCATTTCTTGGTCTTCAATTCTATGCCACTGATCTACCTGCCTGTCATTGTACCAATACCATGCAGTTTTTTATCACTATTGCTCTGTAGTACAGCTTGAGGTCAGGGAGGCTGATTCCCCCAGAAATCCTTTTATTGTTGAGAATAGATTTTGCTATCGTGGGTTTCTTGTTATTCCATATGAATTTGAGAATTTCTTTTTCTAAGTCTATGAAGAACTGAGTTGGAATTTTGATGGGGATTGCATTGAATCTGTAGATTGCTTTTGGCAAGATGGCCATTTTAACTATATTAATCCTGTCAATCTATGAGCATAGGAGATCTTTCCATTTTCTGAGGTCTTCTTTGCTTTCTTTCTTCAGCATCTTGAAGTTCTTGTCATACAGATCTTTCACTTGTTTGGTTAGAGTCACACCAAGATACTTCAGATTATTTGTGATAATTGTGAAGGGCGTCATTTCCCTAATTTCTTTCTTAGCCTGTTTATCCTTCGAGTATAGGAAAGCTACTGATTTGCTTGAGTTAATTTTGTATCTGGCCAGCTTGCTGAAGTTGTTTATCAACTCTAGCAGTTTTCTGGTAGAGTTTTTTGGCCCACTTAAGTATACCATCATATCATCTGCAAATAGTGATATTTTGATTTCTTCCTTTCCAATTTGTATCCCTTTGACCTCCTTTTGTTGTCTGATTGCTCTAGCTAGAACTTCAAGTACTATATTGAATAGATAGGGAGAGAAAGGGCAGCCTTGTCTAGTCTCTGATTTTAGTGGGATTGCTTCTAGTTTATCTCCATTTAGTTTGATGTTGGCCACTGGTTTGCTGTATATTGCTTTTACTATGTTTATGTATGCTCTTAGAATTCCTGATCTTTCCAAGACTTTTATCATGAAGGGATGTTGAATTTTGTCAAATGCTTTTTTCAGCATCTACTGAAATGAACATGTGGTTTTTTTCTTTGAGTTTGTTTATATAGTGGATTACATTGATGGATTTCTGGGTATTGAACTATCCCTGCATTCCTGGGATGAAGCCTACTTGATCATGGTGAATGAGTGTTTTGCTATGTTCTTGGATTCGGTTTGCAAGAATTTAATTGAGTATTTTTGCATCAATATTCATAAGGGAAATTGGTCTAAAGTTTTCTTTTATTGTTGGGTCTTTGTGAGGTTTTGGTATCAGTGTAACTGTGGCCTCATAGAATGAATTGGGCAGTGTTCCTTCTGTTTCTATTTTGTGGAATAGATTGAAGAGTATTGGTATTAGGTCTTTGAAGGTCTGATAGAATTCTGCACTGAACCATCAGATCCTGGGCTTTTTTTGGTTGGGAGACTTTTAATGACTGCTTCTAATTCTTTAGGGGTTATGGGACTGTTTAGACGGCTTATCTGATCCTGACTTGATTTTGGTATTTGGTATCTGTCTAGAAACGTGTCCATTTCATCCAGATTTTCCAATTTTGTTGAGTATAGGCTTTTGTGGTAGGATCTGATGATTTTTTGAGTTCCCTCAGAATCTGTTGTTATATCTCCCTTATCATTTCTAATTTTGTTTATTTGGATACAGTCTCTGTGCCCTCTGGCCAGTCTGGCTAAGGGTTTATGTATCTTGTTGATTTTCTCAAAGAACCAGCTCCTGGTTTTGTTGATTATTTGTATAGTTCTTTAAGTTTCTACTTGGTTGATTTCAGCTCTTAATTTGATTATTTCCTGCCTTCTACTCCTCCTGGGTGTATTAGCTCCTTTTTTGTTCTAGAGCTTTCAGGTGTGCTGTTAAACTGCTAGTATATGCTCTTTCCAGTTTCTTTTTGGAGGCACACAGAGCTATGAGTTTTCCTCTTAAAACTGCTTTCATTATGTCCCATAGGTTTGGGTATGTTGTTCTTTCATTTTCATTAAATTCTAGGAAGTCTTTAATTTCTTTCTTCATTTTTTCCCTTGACCAAGTTATTATTGAGTAGAGCGTTGTTCAGCTTCCATGTGTATGTGGGCTTTCTGTTGTTGTTATTGCCATTGAAGCAGCCTTAATCCATAATGATTTGATAGGAGGCATGGGATTATTTCAAACTTCTTATATCTGTTGAGGTTTGTTTTGTGCCTGAATATATAATCAATTTTAGAGAAGGTACCATGAGGAGCTGAGAAGAAGGTATATTCTTTTGATTTAGGATGAAATGTTCTACAGATATCTGTTAAATCCATTTGGTTCATAACATATGTTAGTTTCACTGTGTCTCTGTTTAGTTTGTGTTTCCAAGATCTGTTCATTGATGATAGTGGGGTGTTGAAGTCTCCCACTACTATTGTGTGAGGTGCAATGTGTGCTTTGAGCTTTAGTAAAGTTTCTTGTATGAATGTGGGTGCCCTTGCATTTGGGGCATAGATGTTCAGAATTTAGAGTTCTTCTCAGTAGATTTTTCCTTTGATGAGGATGAATTGTGCTTCCCTATCTTTTTTGATGACTTTTGAGTGAAAGTTGATTCTATCCAATATTAGAATGGCTACTCCAGCTTATTTCTTGGGGCCATTTGCCTGGAAAATTGTTTCCCAGATCTTTACTCTGAGGTAGTGATTGTCTTTTACATGGAGGTGCATTTCCTGGATGCAGCAAATGCTGGGTCCTGTTTGTGGATCCAGTACCTCAGTCTATGTATTTTTATTGGGGAATTAAGTCTATTGATGTTAAGAGATATTAAGGAATAGTGATTGTTGCTTCCTGTTATTTTCAATGTTATTTTTATGTTTGTGTGGCTATCTTCTTTTGAGTTTGTTGAAAGATTACTTTCATGCTTTTTCTAGTGTGTAGTTTCCCTCCTTGAGTTGGCATTTTCCATCTATTATCCTTTGTAGGGCTGGTTTGTGGAAACATACTGTTTAAATTTGGTTTTGTCATAGAATATTTTAGTTTTATCACCTATGATAATTGAGAGTTTTGCTGGGTATAGCAGCCTGGGCTGGCATTTGTGTTCTCTTAGGGTCTGTATGAGATCTGCCCAGGATATCCAGCTTTCATAGTCTCTAGTGAGAAGTCTGGTATAATTCTGATAGGTCTGCCTTTATATGTTACTTGATCTTTTTCCCTTACTGCTTTTTAATATTCTTAACTTATTTGGTGTATTTGGTATTTTGTCTTTAATGTGACAGGAGGAATTTCTTTTCTGGTCCAATCTATTTGGATTTCTATAGGATTCTTGTATATTTATGTTCATCTCTTTCTTTACGTTAGGGAAGTTTTCTTCTATAATTTTGTTGAAGATATTTACTGGTCCTTTAAATTGGGAATCTTCAATCTCTTCTATACCTATTATCCTCAGGTTCTGTCTTCTCATTGTATCCTGGATATCCTGGATGTTTGGGATTAGGAGCTTTTTGCATTTTGCATTTTCTTTGACTGTTGTGTCAATGTTTTCTATGGTATCTTCCACATCTGAGATTCTCTCTTCTATCTCTTGTATTCTGTTGGTGATGCTTGCATCTATGACTCCTGATCCTTTTCCTAGGTTTTCTAACTCCAGGGTTGTCTCCCTTTGTGATTTCTTTATTCTTTCTATTTCCATTTTTAGATCCTGGATGGTTTTGTTCATTTCCTTTGTCTGTTTGACTGTGTTTTCTTGTAATTCTTTAAGGGATTTTTGCATTTCCTCTTAAAGGGCCTCTAGTTGTTTACCTGTGTTCTCTTGTATTTCTTTAAGGGAGTTATTTATTTCCTTCTTAAAATCTTCTAACATCATCATGAGATGTGATTTTAAATCTGTGTCTTGCTTTTCTGGTATGTTGGGGTATCCAGGGCTTGCTGTGATGGGCGAGCTGGGTTTTGATGATGCCAAGTAGCTTTGGTTTCTGTTCCTTATGTTCTTGCCCTTGCCTTTCACCATCTGGTTATCTCTGGTGTTAGCTGATCTTACTCTCTGACTGTGGCTTGTCTTTACCGCAAGCCTAGGTGTCAATACTCCTTGAATACCAGTTCTCTCTGAGAGGAATTTGGGTTTGGAGAGCTGTGGTGTAGGGTCAGCTCTGGGGTGCAGACAGAAATCAGAAGGAACTTGTCCCCAGCTGTCCCTTGGTTCCTGTGTCCTGATGGCTCTGCAAGGGTCTCTCTTGATTCAGTGAATTTGACCAGAAGTGGTGGTGTTGCCTGGGCTTGAAGGTGTGTTGGCACTCCTGGGATACCACCTCTCTCCTGGCACTATTTCAGTATGGAGCTCTGAGTCACAGGATCTGCTCCCTGGCCACCGAAACAAACCAGAAAATCACTCCTCAGTCCCTGTGTCCTGGGTATACCAGGTGGGTCCCTCTGAGCAGACAGGCTTGCCCACACTCCTGGGATTTTAGATTTCTCCTGGCACTATTTGGCTATGGAGCCCTGGTGGCCCTGAGACCTCTCCAGGCAGAGGTCTCAGCTATAAATGAAAACCAGACGGCTCCTTCCCCTGGCTGTTCCTCAGTCCCTGTGTCCCAAAGATTTGGGTTGAGTCCTGCTGAGCAGTGTTGCTTGTCCTATCCCCACTCACGGGCTTGTGTTCATCGTTGTCTTCCCTTCAACAGTTTTGAGGTACATACTTAAAAGAACATGGGCAATTTTTACAAAGAAAAATAAAAGCACATTTCAGAAATTTGAAAGGAAGAAAACTCCTTACTTGACTGTTATTTAACTACTCACTTAAAAACTGGGCTACTCAATGGTTGCATTTTCTATTCTGAGAACATTCTCAAGAATATTCTAATGAGTATCTTTTCTCTTCTCTTCTCCTTTACTTCCTCGCTCTCTTCTTTTCTCATTGCAGGAGTTTCTGTTTCTTTTCACTGGACTCCACTATCTATCACATCTGTTATTTGTCAAGGACCATCAGAAGTCTTTCATGTGCATTGGCTATGTTCATCCTGATGGTGGCATTTATGGTGAAAGATTTTAATGAACTTTTATGTGCACAATGACGTTCATCCATCATTGTGAAGCATTGAATGATGCCTTTTACAGTGAATTAACTTTCATAGCTACTATTCTTTTCAGTTTAAAAAATTCGCCACAAGAAACAATGAACACACACACAGAGACACACATACCACTGCTGTGTTCTCTACCTGGAGATCTGGAGCTCTTCAATTAGCATGACTATGATTACCCATACCCAGGAACCCCACATCTCCAGGGCTTTGAATTTCAGACTCACTTACACGCAGACTGCCAATCTCTATGAATCATAATTTCACATTTCTGGAAAAGAAAATTTGATTATATCAGATGAGGTTAAGTGTTCATGAGTGATTCACTCATCCATGTTCAAGAAAATGAATCTCATACTTTAAAAACCCAGAATAAAGCATATTATAGTCTGGTTAGTTTTGTTGTTACAAGGTATCTGATAAAAAGAAGTGATATAGTATCAAAGCTTAGGAGAACTGGAGGAAAAGGGGACATGCTGAGATCAGCAGATGTCTGACACAGAGGAAGAAAGCTGTTTTACAGTTTCTTAGCTAATGTCTGGGGACCTTAGCAAATGATTCAGTAATGAGCATGGGAAATCAGTGAATTGCTTATAGTTCATTAATTAATTTTGCTGTGGACCAATTGAATCATTCTCATTCAGATTCTTATCCTTTGAATCAAAAGAATCTTTTGAAGGTTATTATTATATTAGATCAGGATAGGGACTTTCACAAGAAGGAGGGGTTTGGATTCTTGTGCTCAGGAGAATGAAGATCATAAAAGTAGCCCAGCACAGTATATTGTGGAAGTTTGGAAGCATTGCTATTAGACCCAGTAGTTTAAAATACACAAACACACAATAGAGAGTAAATATAAACAGCACCCATAAAGCAGTGACTTTTATTCAAAAGTACAATAGTCAGCTCTTAGAACATAATGTTCATAAAAGTTCTTTCATACCCTTTTATAAAGGCTAACTTAGAATAAAAATAGAGGTTTTTTTATGACCAGTGCCTGCCTGGAAATATCTGCTTTTCTTGGCTCTTCTTTACTATGCTGAACGGCATCACAGTATCTCTTGTGAAGATAAAGAATGGCAGATTTTCTTTCAGGGAGCTAACTGGTGAATAACTCTACTGCCTGTTTGTGACTATTTGGCCTCCATTACCAATTCAAACACAATCTAAAATCAAGAATCTAAATCATACCTAACTTACTTGTCCTTTTAAATAGATGTTTATGGGTTGAGACGATAGATCAGTGAATTAAAATATTTGATAATCAAGAATAAGGAGTTAGTTAAGTTTGAGCCCTAAAACCCATGTTAACATGCAGGCCCCTTTGTAATCTCAGCACAGGGGATGCTCCATGAGTAGCCAGTTTAGCACAGTTAATGAGATCCAGGTAAAGGACCCACCTATCTGGAAAAGTTGGGTGGTGATTCTTGGAATAATACCACACCTGCAGTTGTCCTTTGGCCTGTCAACAAGTAAACCCACAGAGGAGAGGAGAGGGAGAGAAACAGAGAGAGAGACAGAGACAGACAGGCAGATAGAGAAGGCATTTAAAATTGTACTAATATTTTATTTGGTATCATTAGTCAATAACGATAGCATCTGTTCACTGACATTTCATTATGGTTCCAAATTGCATTTCCCTCAGAACAAGTGATGCATGCGGAGCATGCTTTCATCTCATTTGGCCACCCAAATTGTCCAGTTTCTTCAACTGTTGTCTTACATACTTGAGGTTTATCTTTTTATTTGTTGATAGCTTTAGACTCACTGTCAGTCAAGTGGCATGTATATTCTGCAGTTGAGTTCCGCATATCATTATGTGAAATGGCCCTTTTTTCCTAGGCAATGGATTGGTCTGGGTTTTCCCTCTCACTAGTCTTCTTTATAGAGCACATGTTCTTAATCAAGGAGGATGAGTCGATCCTTTCTCTTATATCCTAATTGAAATTGTTTCAGATACATGTATAGCCCCCAAGCACATGAAAGCAGTCCACATTTTTTATTCTTGACGCTTTATTCTTTTATATGTAGGGCAAAGATCCATCTAAATTACTTTTTATGTGTCAAAGTCAGTTATTGCTTTTGAATATCTTTTTGAGCTTCCATCATTATTAAAAAGTCCATACTTTCTCCACCAAGTTTTGAAGTATATCACAAAAGAGAAGAACATATGTGACAGGTCAATCAGTATGGTCTTTGTCACGAATTTCTGCATGTACTCACACTGATACCTCATACAATGAGGTTTTTGTGATACATTTTCATGTTTGATAGTATAAATAATACAACTTCATTGTTCAAAATTCCTTTGGATCACATCCATCTCTTGCCTTTTATTATAAATTTTAGAATTAGACTTATCCTAGCTAACACTTGGATACCACTGCCATACATTCATACATTAAATGTATGGAATTCATAGCAACTTCAGGATGCTGAGACAGACATTTCTGACTTTGTTCTCTGCTATCAAAACTGACATGAAAGGACTAACAGTCAGAAAATTATTTGTTTTACTTCAACTTGTTAGCTCTATAACTATGTTTGCAGGATCCTTCCACATTCACCATATATCATAATTTAATCATGTGTCATATGTCCCTTGCCATAGCCACATTCTTATAATTAGAGGCAATTTAAATGCCCTGTCCATAGTAAAGAGAAAAGGATCATTTGTCTTATGTAGAGATTCTGTCTGCTACAAAGTAGTATTGTCCCAGTGCAGAAACACTATGTTGTACCTATGCTACTTGGATGTTCTCTCTACTTTATCTTGTAGTTACATTTGTAGAGGTCTCACACACATCTTTTTAGAAATTTAATTTTTTGAACTTTACAAGGTGATGTTATAATTATTTTCTAATTCCACTTAATTAATTAATTAACTTAATTAACACAGAGAGACACATTAATGTGAAGTTGGAGCTTAGCAACATTGCCAAACTAATTGTAATAATTTAGCGGTGGAAATTATAAGCTTTTATATGTACAGAATCATGTGATCACTTCGTCATATAGTCTGAGGTATGGACTTTGCCACTGGATGGGACCTACAGTTTAAGACTTAAGAGAAGTGACCCAACAGACTCCAGGCTCTATTCTCAGCTCAACTGGAGAGCATTTAATAGTTTAACATTAAATATGATGTTAATGTTTAGATTTTTGGTGAGGGCTCAGGTGTACTGAAAAACCACCTAGGGCATTGCTCACACTTGGGATATGTTAGTGAGCTCTCAAAGCACTGAGATCTCAGCATTATATATGCATATTGTATATACTATATATGTGTATATATAGTATATGTATGTGTGTATGAATACATATATAGAATATATATATATATATATATATGACACTTTTATTGTTGAGCTTGGAAAGTTTTTATCATCAATGAGTCAAATGGAGATGATTGTGTAACTTTTATTCATCATTCTCTTATGTAAAAACCATAACGTTAAAATTCCTGATACTAAATAAAACCTCCTTTACTAAATAAATACTTTGTATTCAATACATTGTATATTTCATATATTATTTTATTGATGTGGTAATATTTTCTTCTTCATGTCAAGGGAAACAATGGCCTGTGATTTTTTTTCTTTTATAGCTCTTGTCAAGCTTTAGTACCAGATTTATTTCAGCTTCATAAAATACATTGCATAGCACTCCATCCATTTAAATGCCCTGACAATCTGTTAGTTCATACCTTGGCATTATGTTTTTATATATTTAAATGAGTTTATTAATAAAGCTTGAAGTTTATATTTGTAAAGTCTGTATTTATTTTAAGGAATTTAATTGGGCTAAATATAAAATGCAGTGAACGTTGCATATTTTCTGTACGCAATTTTTTGAGTCTAGTGCAAAATCATCCCATACTCAAGGTTATAGACACAGCTATTACTCCCACGAGCCACTTCAGATTCTGGTTTGTGTTTTTTCTTTTTGCTTAGAACACTTAGAATAAGAAGTACTCTCTTAACATTGAAGATCTTAACTTAAAATTCAAATTCTTCAATAGAGGATGAACTTTTAGACAGTGTTGCTTTTGATAAGTTCACTCTCCTACAGAACTTTTCTAGTGCACTTTCCTGTCTTCATTAGTTGTGAATCTATTATTTGCATTAATCAGTACCGCCAAATCAAACTAATAAGGACTTCTCAATTCTCCTACCCACCTCCAACTACAAACAATAAGTTAGTGATTGTCACAGATCTCCATGTTATAATCAATAGGATAAAACCAATAATCAAATTATTTACATTTAGTTTTTCATCTACATTTATTTTCATTTACGTTCATTGTTTTACTTCATCTTCCCAAATTTGGGGATAGAATTCAGAGTCATTTGTACACTTGACAAACAGTATACCACCAACCAATATCTGATTCCTAATTTATCTTCTTAAACACCTCTGTTTCTATACATTTTATTAGTAAAGTCTCATGTACTGCCAGTCAAAGTTAGAAAATATTTAGACTTAATTATTTGATTATTGGTTATATCTTCCTGTTTATAACAAGAAATTCTATGCCAATCACTAACTAACTTTTTGTTCATAGTTGGAGGTTGGTGTTAGTATTGAGAAGTCCTTATTAATTTGATTTGATTGTATTAATCACTGCAAATAATAGATCCACAACTAATGGTAGATAATCTTTTCTCATATTACTCTCTGCACTACATCAGAGCAGTAGGGCTCATTTGATATTAGTCCATGAATTGGTTAAATTATAGTACTAGACTAGACATCAAGCTACCTAGTATACTGCTATAGTAATTTATGACAGATATGCCTCAGTTTTCTTATCTGCATTGTGGAGCCATAGATTAGATAAATAAATCTAATATAGATTGGTTATGAGTTAATATTAGTATACCTTTAGGATATGTTTATGAACATAAGTGATAATACCAATTCCATAATTGGATAATCAAAAAATCTAAAATTATATCTAATGAGTGAGAATCATGCAATTTTTCAATTGTTGTTGATATAAGCGGTAATGGAAAGACACAAAATTATTAAAATAAATTTTTCAGAGGAATAACCAAAATAATATAAAATTTTAATATTGTTTGATCAGTATGAATACTTATAAATATATGTTATGTTATCTAATTTGTACATTCAAGTATTTCACATATAAACATTTGATGTCTATATCCATGGTGCATTAACCTTGAATGTGAACCATTCAGAATGTGAACCTCACTTCCTGTTGTTTGTAGCTCATTATTTGGTATGGTTTTTAAAATGCCCATTCCCTAACCTATCAGACCACAGTAACAGGAAAGTAACTGAGGTATATTACAATATGACAGTTCCTTTAATGAACAAAACTTAAGCCACCCAATAGCTTTATAAACACAAATTGTGAGGTTAAGCAATTAGGTAGTTATTAATTGAAGGTCTTTTTTTCAGTAAATGAGAAACTGATAGATAATTGACCCACAGTTTATTTGACATAAAGCCTTTCTTCCTAAGTATGATAGCAGAATGCCTTCTAGTGACTTCAATAGGCTTTTAAAACACTCGGTGTCAAAATATTCTCAAGTAACTATGTTTTTATTAGTAATTAAATTTTTAAATTATGTTTTATTTTGGGGGATTAAAGTGATTATATCATTTCCCCCACTTCCTATTCTAAACCTTCTCATG
The DNA here is from genome assembly GCA_019843965.1 of Rhynchomys soricoides. NCBI lineage: Eukaryota > Metazoa > Chordata > Mammalia > Rodentia > Muridae > Rhynchomys > Rhynchomys soricoides. The sequence goes on from JADRCH010000124.1 coordinate 4,160,179, forward strand.
CGCCCCTCCTGAGTTGCCTGTAATTCTTTGTCTAGGGCTGGGGCCTCCTATGCCTTCCCCTGTTCATCTTAGCATGTCTATTATTGATTTTTTTTGTTTGTTTGTTAAGTTCATGTTTAGGCAATGTTGTTGGTGGAACTTTATGGGTGCAGTTCTGACATCCCTAGCGATATAACCTCACAGCAAATTCGGTAGTCTCTACCACTCTGCATTTTGACTGGTTATAGTTTTCTTGCAATGCTCTCAATCTGCTGCCAAGAGACATTTCCTTGCTGAGGGCTCTGGGACTGCATGTATCTGTGGATATAAGGACAAATGATTAGAATCGGTAGTAAGGGATTATGTTGGCTTAATAAGGTATAGGTTGTAGATTCTCCTTCAAACCCCATTATTTCACTAGACCAGAGTTGTTGGCTAGGTTTCCAGCACCAGGCATAATCTACCTCTGGTTGTGTAGACCTTTCACGAAGCTCAAGATCTGTGGGTCATTGCCCATGTATGCATGCCCCTAGTATACTTTTAGTGTTATAATCCCATGCTATTTTTTTATTACAGCTCATAGGCATCATAGTTGTGTAGGACTGTTGGTTTCTTCTTTCCTTTGGAAATCTGTTTGGTGCCCTCTAGTACCATGAAAGCTAATCTCATGGAGAAGGCTTTCAAATCAGTTTTAGCTCAGGAGCTTCTGGCCCTGTGTCTGAAGTACATAGCATCTTCAACAAAGTGCACTTACTTTCCATCTCTTTGGGGACAACTAAGGGCAATAGCATTGGTCTGTAATGTTCAGGGAATATCTTGGTCTACCTGGTGTACAGCTCAACAAAATAAAAATGGCTTCTCATGTTGGTGATGGGGTTTTTATTAGGTGGTCTTTGACTAGAATTTTTTTATTTAAACTATATGTATAATTTATGCACAGACTTATGTGTATTGCAGGTTTTTTTAAGTTAGAAAGGTAATAATCTGATTCCTTATGCCTTTTCCAAGCAGTCTTACTGTTAATTTAGCTACTCTCCTTCTGTGTTTGTCACTCTCTACCTCCTTAATTAGAGCCCCTCCATTATTCTAATTTTCCTGAACAGATCCTGTGTACCTTGTTATTCCCCTGTTTATTGCTTTTCCTCCTCAACGCTCACACTGGCAGGGGTCCTTCTCACATTCCAGGTCTCTAAAGTTACTGAAGTAACTATTTCATAACTCATAAATATGGTGATGTGTAAAGTGTATCAACCACCTCAACCTCCTCCCACCCATGTGTTACTTTCATAAGTGGTTGCACAGTTGAATAGGTCAACAATATGCAAACTGAAGAAAGTACATTGCAATTATATGGCTTCGACACTGAACATAGAAACCACTGCATCATGAAATTATTATTCTGAAAAAATTTTAGGTCGATATTAAGAGAGATAAAAATAGAATTATCATCCTGAATTTTTTTAGTCTAGGACTTAGTTTCAAATACTTTAAAAATTATTTCTAAAGCATATAAAGTAATGTATTACTATGTGGTATTTCCATAAAGACATTTCACTGTACTTTTTTTCTTAATGGTCCTCCTCCCCTCTGTCCTCTGGCTGGTTCCCTTCCTCTCAAAGTAGCTCCCTCTTCTGTGTTTATATCACACACATGCCCTAACTCTCCTATTTCCCCTTCCCTCAGAATTGATCCTGTCTAAAGGAAATACAGGAACAAAATGTGGAACAGAGACAGAAGGAAGGGCCAGCCAGAGACTGCCCAACTGGGGATCCATCCCACATACAGACACCAAATCCAGACACTATTGTGGATGCCAAGAAGAACTTGCTGGCAGGAGCCTGATATAGCTGTCTCCTGAGAGGCTCTGCATTTGACAGAGGTGGATGCAGCCAACCTTTGGACTGAGCATAGGGTCCTCAGTGCAAAAGTTAGAGAAAGAACTGAAGGAGCTGAAGGGGTTTGCAACCCCACAGGAAGAACAACAATATCAACCAACCAGACCTCCCCCTAGAACTCCCAGGGACTAAACTACCAACCAAAGAGTACACATGGAGCAACTCATGGCTCCAGCTGGATATGTAGCAGAGGATGGCCTTATCTGTCATCAATGGGAGGAGAGGCCCTTGGGCCTGTGATGCCCTAGTGTAAGGGGTCCCAGGGTGGTGAGGTAGGAGTGGGTAAGTGAATAGGGGAACACCCTAATAGAAGCAGGGGGAAGGAGGATGAGATAGGGGCTTTCTGGAGAGGAAACCAGAAAAGGGGATAACATTTGAAATGTAAATAAATAAATTATCCAATAAAAAAAATTTAAAAAAAAACCTGTTTCCTTTGCTCTTACAGAACCCTTCAATATCCGTGTCACACACACTCAAAAATATTTGTATCTAAATTCCACATGGGTTGTTTATCTTTCTGAGTGTGGCTAATTTCACCTGATACAATGACCTTTAGTTCCATCCGTTTTCTCAAGACTTGTGTGATTTTATCCTTTAGAACTATAGTTCTAAAGAAGTATAGTCCCATTGAACTGAAGTCCTATTGTATATTTGTACCACATTTCCTTTATTTATTAGATGTTCAACAATGCTGTTCCAATTTGTACCAATTGTCAATTGTGGGAGAATACGTATAGCTATGCAAATTCACACATGATAATGTTGACTTAAGTGTTCTTGTAAATGTATATTTTTTTAAAAAAAATGTCAAATGTTCCTGTTTTGCTTGAATTTCTTGTTTGTTTGTATGTTTTGTTGTCCTTTGTTTTTTCTTTTAAGTGGTAGAATAAAAAGACTAAGACAGAATAGATGGCAAGAAGACTAGTATAACAGGTGGAGAATTGACAGACTGATGTTTAGCATTTTTTTTCAAATACCAGAAGTGTTATCTAATATCTATCTAAATATCTATCCGGTTATTTAAAAATGCTTCCATCCAAGAAACAAAAACCAAGTGGCATATTTAAGTGAAGAACGATTGGAAATAAAAACTTTATTTATGAAAGATTCAGTGAGAATAGCAATATATCCTAGCATCTTGCATATTCTTTGTGTCTCTTTGCTACATTAACGTATTTCCCTATCAAATCCATCTTGGTTTCCCGGTGCCGATTTTAAATTTCTCCATGTGTTCGCTCCAAAGATTTTTCTCTTTTTATCCTTTTGTTTTCTCCTACCAATCCTTTGTCTCATGTACAAATGCACAGAGAATAGAGTGCCAAGTGGAACTGTGGTCTCTAGAAACGATGCTGTCTAGAAACCAAAACAGAGACAGAAAGGTTGAGTTCATGCATTTAGTATTCCAGGTTCCATTGCGTGTGTGCCTATGTGGTTTTCTTAGCTATATGTAGGTTCGTGTGCTGACATCCATGACATGTGTAAGTGCAGAGAACAGAAGAGGGACATTGGTTAGCCTGCTCTATTTTTGTTTTATCCTCCTGACACAAGACCTCGTGCTTGGTGTTCCTCATATTACATTGGGTTCAAGGATATGAACTCAGGTCGAGGTGCTTGCATTAAGTACTAATACTCACTGATCTGCCTCACCAATTCAAATATCTCATGCCTGTTTTTAATCTATCACCAATGTTTATATTCATATTAACTCTTGATGTCTTTGAAACTAGCTTTGCAGAAACTGTATTCTCCCCTTATCCAATCAAGGAAAAATATAGTTGTTTTTTTTTTTCTTCAAAAGTAAAGGAAAAATCTTTTCACTTTAATTCATAAAGTGAAGGCAAAAACAGGCAAGTAAAAATAGTAGGAATTTTAATTTATATCAGGCATTCTTGAAGGGTGAGAAAAGTTACTAGAGGAATTAATGAGGGTTTAGAGGGTGTGTGAGCACAAACAAGACTGGTCTTCTTCAACTTTTAAATGCTCTCTGCTATGTGTTAAGCACCAGTTCAACCATCATACATAACTCACCTTGATTTTTTTCCTTTCTCTGTTAAATAAGCATCTGTCAATGCTTACAGTAGTAGCAATAATGTTTATTCTTTCCACTATCAAATTGCCCATTTTATACACTTCCCTACTACTTTATTACACACAATATTATACCTGTAAGCTTTTTATGTTTAATGCCTATGAGAATGGGCTTTTCCCCCAAACTTCAACTGAGAAGATTTGCATAAATTTAACACAAAGCTACAAACGCATGAGCAGTTTTCCCTGTGGCTATCGTCTTGCTTGTCTGATGATATAAAAACTTACTAAAATATACAATAATATTGAAATGTTGTCACGTTGCTATCCAATTGTTTGAGTTCCCAGAAGATCTATGCATCCATCACTGGTTAATTAGATCGTAAATTGCTGTCTGCTGCTCTACAGGAAAGGGTCAGTTGGGGAATTGTTCCAGGGCTAGCAGGGAAAGATCACAAGTGCCTCAGTTAAAGAAGCTGTGGCAACAGTGGAAGGAGGTGCCTAGGAATAAACATTTGGCCCAGGAAGGCATCTCCTGTAGATTCTTCAAGAATCTGCTTTCAATTCATTTTGTCCACAAATTTTGAGATGCACTGGAAACTATTATCAAACCAATAAATGGCTTTTTAATCATTTCTTGTAAAGTGTTCAAATGCAGAAAAGAATCCTCATTTCTACTATGTTTTTAATTTTTTTCAGTTAAACAGGAATCATTTTTCATGAGTATAAAGACCTCCTGAAATATAGTACATATGGGCAAAATAAGGCCAGACAGGACAGAACACAGCTTATGTTCTTACAAAGTCAAGCTTTGTGTTTTCCATTGCTACATAGCTCACGATTCTCTGTGAATCCAGTATTACAGCACAAACTTTAAATCTTCTAAAGGCAGATTAAGTTAAATGCCTCATTTCTAGGGATGATCAAAGGTTTCAAAATCTCAGATCAAAGGTGATCTCATGATATTCAAATACTTCTAAATCTCTACTTTGCTCTCATGCAACTTGTAAGGAACATTCACTTTCTAATATGTCATTTTTCAGTTTTCCCTGTAGTGGTCAGTGTAATTATCTTGTCAGTTTCTGAATCTGCACATGATTTTAATAGTCATGTGGCATCTTTAAAAATAATCAAATACCTTTACCTATTTTATGTGGAGATATAAAAATAGCATTAAAATATTGAAGGATAGAAATTATTATGAAATTTAATTAAAATCCTCCCATAGCTAATTAGGGGTATCCCCCAAAACACACACAATCATTTCCACACACAAAAAAAAACATAAATTCAGGTCTAATGTGCAAAACCTCAACAGTTTATGCTTAATCAGAGTTCAAATTGCTTGCACTTTAAAACATGACATTTCAGAGAAAATGCTTCTGATGAACTCGGTGATTTTAATTCTGTGCAGTACTTACATATGGAAGCCCTGCAGCTTTGCCTTTTTCCATTTCATTAAGTAAATTATTTGGATAAAAGAGCCAACTCCTTACAGGAGATGCAGCTGTACTGCAGTAAATAGAGTGTTAAGGAAATCAAGGAAGTGTAGAAGTCTATTTTCTTTTTTTCTTGACTGAGTAGAGTATATTTTAGTGTTAGACAATTTTTAAAACTTGAAAAATATACCTTACTTACTTTAACTTTTGCATTTAGATTATATAAAAAGTACCCAAATGAAATATTGTCTGGTTTTTTTGAGGGGAGTGTGTTAACTTCTGGAATTCTTTATATATTTTGGACATTAGCTCTCTGTTAGATGTCAAGTTAGTGAAGATCTTTTCCCAATCTGCAGGTTGCCAATTTGTCCTAATGAGAGTGTCCTTTACTTTACAGAAGCTTTTCAGTATCATGAGGTCCCATTTGTCAATTGTTGATCTTGCTGGGAGGGGGACATGAGGTGTGGGAGTGAGGTTGGGGTATGTAAAGGGGAAGCGTGGTTGGGTGGGTGGGGGAGCACCCTATCAGAGGCAAAGAAGAGGGGTAGGGGGTAATGAACCCTAGGAATCAAGGCAGCATTTAGAATATGAATAAATAAAATAATTTAAGAGAAAAGAAAATATCAACATAGAAGACACTCTTAGATGTTTGAAATTACTATCATGCCTATAAAGTATTGCCAGTTACAGAAATATTTAGTTGCATTTGGAAATTCTCAGTTTTAAGCTAATTCGTCTAATACACCCATTATAATACCATAATAATAAGCTAATACACCCATTGTTTGTCAGTTTCTTTCTGTCCTCCACAGCTTCAAATAGTTGTATATCAGAAGGAATTACATCAGTGGCATGAAGTAACAATTTTTATAAAAACAGGAACAAAGGCCTCTGTGCTAGCTTCTCTCTGATCATTAATTGTTCTGCTCATATCATACTGTGGGACCAGACTTTTTTAAATCGCTCTCTGGCCTTACACCTTTTCTGATTTACTCCAATAGTCTTCTTAAAATATTACTTGTTCACCTTATTTAAAGGTTTCCTTCTCTTAAAACTGGTAGTATTCTCAGGCATGTAATATTTTTATCTGTGATTCTCTCAGTCTATGTGAAATTTCCATGTGAGTAGGCAAAATTCCTTAAAGTGTTAGCAATTTCATATCATCAAAACTAATAGATGCTTAAGAATTTTACATGTGATTTTTGTAGGTATGACTATTTGATTCCATCTTAGTCTTTCATACTGTGTTGTTATATACACTTAAAAGCATGTTAATTTCTCAGATATTTTATAGACTATTGAGGAGAAATACTGCCCCATTGTTTTGTTTATAATGAAGATAAACACACACATATATGCAGCATTCAGAGACTTAAGGAGTAGAGAAACAAATCAGAAGAGGTTAATTCAGATATCATTCAACAAATGAAATCAATACAACCATTGTGTGTTTGAGGTATTGTCTAAACAGGGTTTCTTTAATCTTGTTTTAGACAAGAGCTAAGAAGTTTGATATTTGTAATCTAGAAGCAAGATACCCATCCATTCATTCGTTAAATGTAGTCAGGGTATTTTAGACACCATAGGAGAGATAGAAAAGCCACCTTTCAAATTTTCTCATTCTCATGTCCCAGGGACAATTACCATTTTTTAGGAAATATATTTCAACGTGTTTACTAAATAATTTTAATTATTAAATTAATATTTATTTATTGATTTACCATTCATTGCTTGTAAACAATGCACTCTGATGGTATCCACCTTTCCAGTACTAACTCAGTCTGCTTTCCATTCTTACTGATTACCTTCTTCTTCACAATAATCCCTCTCCTATGCTCATGTCCCTCCTGTGTTGGGTGTGTGTGTGTGTAGGTAGATGTGTATGTATATAGGTAGATAAGTATGTATAGGTTGTGTTTGTGTGTGTGTGTGTGTGTGTGTGTGTTATGCACTTTGTGCTGGTAGTCATAGTTGTCACATGTTCATGATTATTTTGGCCATGTCATATCCAGAAGACTGCTCTTCACTTTACTCTTCCCCCATCTCTGGTTCCCAATCTCCATCCACCTTCTCTTTCTAGATGTTCCTTGTGATTCTGAGGGGGTGACATCAATTTACCATCAGGACTTGCTCATGTCCAAAAGGGAATTTAATTTCCTTCAGCATGAACAGACACGTGGCTCAAAACCTAGAGAGGAGCTCTAATCCAGGTAAGCTAGTTCTAGGTTTATTCCCTGAGTCCTCAATTGAGACCACTTCTCACCATAAAATCTGGATGCGAGGTGCACAAGACTGTGTGGTGACATGTATCTGACGCCTTCAGCATTATGTCCTCAGAGTCCAGACCATGGTCTTGTGCATTAAATATGCAGAGTAGCTATTAAATAAATGAATTAGAGGCCTTTTTCTAAGGACATTATATGTCGAACAAGACTGGTAATAGACAGTTTTCGAATGTATTGTGGGAAATCTCAGGGTGACAGATTTAACTTTGCCTGAAAGAATCAGGCCAGGTTTTTGAAGCAGTCACATGTGAGTGGCATTAAAAGATAGTCACTGCAAGAGGATCCCCGCTGTACTGAATGGCACTTGCAAAAGCTCAGAACCTTGACATGAATGAGATTCTACTGCTAGATATTAGTAGAATAAAGTGGGAATGAGAAAAATATACAGACCATCTGAGTAGGGCAATGGGGGTGGTATATGCCAATCTCAGGAGACTGTATTTAATGCTGCAGTAAGTGGAAGAGCTTTGATTTCTTCACTTCCTAGTCTCAATGAACAGAAGGCCCTCCTTTCCCACAGGAGACAATTTGAAACCCTCTCATAGAGACATAACTTCTAGAGAGTAACATATCTTATTTATACTATATTATTTCTTGTGTATGAATACCTATGGTTGTGTTTAATTTATAAACTGGGGTGCAGTAAGAGATTAAAGCATTAATAAAATAGAGGAATTAATTCTAATAATATACTATGATAAATGTTATTTAAAATGTACACATAATTGGCTCAGGTAGCTCAAACTCTGGAAAGCAAAAGCAAGACTCTGGGAAGGAGATAATCACATAGATAGCACACGTTCTCTGAGTACTTTCTCCTCATCCTCTCCTCTTCCTAGATTCTACTGAAACTATCAACTCACAATGGTCTCCATTTTACTGTTTACAGGATTTGCATATTATGCAGTGGAGTGGCTTGCATTCTGTGTGTACCAGATTTCAAATTAATATCATACACCTCCCACGTCAACACACACAGATTCTAAGTCTCTGTAATAGCACGCTTGCTTCATTTTCCTCCTAGTTCATTAGTTTCTAGGCACTTAATAAGACTATAAATAAAATTTAAATATCTGTGTACTGAAATAGCTTTTCTATGACACATTTATATTAACATATATCATAGTATCACTCTACCGTTAACTGTGAATAACTATAGATTAGTACCTTGTAAAATAAATTGTAAAGTTATAATTCTTATGATCTTTAGGCTATCTTCTGAGTCATTAGCTTTGACTAAGAGCTTGGCTGCACCATGCACTTTATCACTTTTTAAAAGTATACTAATATACTTTTTTAGCATCTTCTTAATATTAAAGTTAATGTCAAATTAAGCTTTCTCATCAGGTATTCTATTTTAGGTTAATTAATGTTTAGGTATCCTGAACCTATTTAATGTATGATTAAAAATTAGATGGAGTTGTGTTGAGGGAATTGCACTGTCAAGGGTAGGTGGATTGCATGGTGGCTTATAGAATAAAGATAAAAATAAAGTGAGTCTGAAAAAATTTCACAATGAGTTATTTCAAGGTTTCCAATTTTTAGCATCCTAAGGAAATCACTGTAATGATCTGAGATTTTACCAGTTTTTACTCTTTCATTTGTATGACATCCAGAACTACTTTGGGGTTCTTTTGATGAGTCTAATAGAGTTAATTTATGTGTATAGTCAAATCAAAATTTTAATTTTGGACTCTCTTAAGCTTCAAATAGAAAAATCCTCCAAACAGCAAAAATCTAGCAAGGAAATGAATGTTTTATAATTTCTCTCTTTAAACAATGTCTGCTCGGTAGCATTAGGCAGGACTCAACTTACAACTCCCTCACTTCCTTGTCCTAAGTGCTGGGATTACAGAGAGGTGCATGAGTGCCCTATTTTATTATAAATCTTAAGGAAAGAATCATATTTTGTGAATTTGGCTTTAAATAAAAAAGCACCTGTGTATACACACACCACCACCACCACCACCACCATCACATCACACACACATATAATTCTTCTTCAACCTATGGTCTTTAATAGGTGAAATCTTGATTCACCACTGCTGTGTAGTCTCTGTCCCGGTTAAGCTCTTATTAAATTCTAGAAGATTCTAGGTGATACATTTACATAAATAAAGATTGTTTTATGCTTCACACACATTGCAAATGATCACACAACATTAGCCTGAAAAGTCATTTCCTTGCTTTGATTTGAGTGACATATACATAGAGTGCATTTTCACCATACCATGTGTTTAGCATGTATTCCTGGGCATCATTCTTTAATGGTTTTCATTCCAACATCCTATTGTTATTCGCTTAGCAGTTCCCAAGCAAGCATCGCATGAAATTTACTTAGGAGAATTAATATTTTTGACAAGGTGTTAAAATAATACTATAATTAGCGTACTAATATTTGTGTCATGTTAACAGTGCTTCGTTTTGATGTAATTCAACTGCTGCTCCACAGTCACTCATTTCTCTGTTGAATGAGTTGTGATCAATTACTTTTTCCTAGACTTTATCATATGCTGAGTTCCTACAACTTCTTCCCACTGTAGTTCTATATTAAAGAACATAGGTAGCATATATAACCTAGATTTTTTTTTTTTTTGCTCTATTACATTTATTGCCTTTTAAATATCTTTCTGGTGCATGTACCTATTATCTGCCTCTCATCCTGGAAGGAGGGAGAAGCATCATGAAGCTTCATGACCTCGTAGATATTATATATCTTTGCTGGTGCTCTAGCAATTGATATTAGGAGATTTCCGTGAATAGACTAGACTCTCCTTAAAAGTTTATGCAATAAAGAAGAAACAAAACCTAGAACAAAACAGACATTAAAGAATAAAATATTCACAAAATATCAGGAGGGATCAAATTGTAAAGAAGAATGTTCCTGGTAGAATATTTTTATTGTGCTAAGTAACATAACATTCAAATTAATTTACTAACAGAAGGAAGACTTGGGGTTCAGTTGTTTTGTTTTATTTTATTGCAAATTTCTATAGTTCCCTTTAATATATACAGTCTTATCAAGCTACATTTGAAAAAACTTTGAAACAGAAGAACCATGCAGCCCTAAATATTCTGGATATATATATATATATATATATATATATATATATATATATATATGTGTGTGTGTGTGTGTGTGTGTGTGTATAGTGTGTGTGTGTGTGTATGTGTGGATATTTAATTATTAGTCTAATGATGAAATGAGCATTAGCTATGAAGTCTGAGAGTCTGAAGAAGTTAGAACGGTGAATCAGATGTATTAGCAATAAGCTGCTAGTTTCTCTCAGATGTACTCCCCCATTTGGTCACCCTCACTGTGACTCATTTCTCAGCCCCATGAGTATTCTATGAAAAAACAATGTGACACTTTTGTTCCTTTGATTTTCCAGTTGTCTAATACACTGAGTACTGGAGAAATAAAGGCTGCATGTACAGCCAGGGTTCTTCCAGCTAAGGTCTAGCTTGGTGTCTAATGAAGCAAAGCACTCTATAACTTAATAGGCGGGGGCATCAGTACCAAAGCAGCTGGAGTCATATCTCATTTTGGCACTTATGACTGATATGGATAAGAAAGTAGCTATGTGCCAGGTGGTGATAAGTCACTTAGCCAACTGATTACATCAAATTTCTTGCAGTAGAATCATCTGGGACACATTTACCAAATTGGCATTTCAAATCATTGTACAGAAGCTGAATTAATCACCCAGGTATATGACTTAATATTATGTGTTCAGAATATTCTTAGAGAAGGCACTTAATAAAAGCTCATTTTAATATATAGACCGTAAAACTAACCAACAAAATCACAGCTGATTTTTGTAATGTTAGATTTATCTTTACTTTATGAATTGAACTTTGATTCAATCCAATACTATTTTACTTACCAATGAATTCTTAAATGGGTTAAAATTTATACTGATACAACAGATGAGAAAAACATAGGAAATTAGACTAGACTGTGGAGTATTTCACACCTGATTTTCTTTGTGCCATTTTCCATTGTGAGTCAATCAGAATCAAACTAAAACTAATTTTTAAATTCTCCTAGTTTTCCATTGCTATGTGTTTGTCAGCCCAGGGGTCAGAATTCAGCTGTGTTTTGTCAGACATACATTCTTCTTGATTAAGAGACTCTGTTGGTTGATGTGATGAGGTTTTAACATAGTCCCTTGATCCTACAGAGTTCATTTAAACTAGCTTGCTATTTCCACATGTAATTACATAGAGAAAATGAAATGTGAGCAGGAGAGCAGGATAGTGTAAATATTTTTTTTTTCAATCTTTGAAGCCGATGGCATGACAAATGGCCATAAAAATATGCTTTATACCTTAAGATAGTTGCTCTGAAATGAACATAAATGGTGGTGTTCTGTGACTGTCTTCCTCTTCGATTAAAAAAAAAAATGACAAATGTTGAGTACTCTTGCCTATATACTGTTTATAAAAAAAAATTGTCAAGATAGTTGATTTTATGTTAAGTGTTCTTACCAAAAAAAAAAAAAAGTCTTCTTTTCCTCTTCATTTATAGAATTGTATTTCTTTTGACGTCTATGAAATAAAACTCACAGCTATATAGGGCTTATAAAGATGAATTAGTAATTAAGAGCACTTGTTCTTTTAAAGAATCTCAGTTCAGTTCCCAACACCCATGTCTGTCATTTACAGTCTCCGGTAACTATTATTGCAAGGAATCCAATGCTGTATTCTCCATGGGTACCAGCACATAAGTCACACACACACACACACACACACACACACACACACACACACGTTAATCTTTTAAAAAAATCTCTCTTTAAATAACAACTGACAAAATGTTTCGTTTGTAATTTCAAAGTTGGCCAGGCCAGCTTGAAAAATATCACTTCCAGGACAGAGAAATATATCAAAATATTAACAACCCATTTTTCCCTGTGTATGTGTATGTGTGTTCATATGTGTGTAGTTATATGTTTTTATGTATATATGGGTTAGAGAGCAATAGGAGACTTGTTTCATGATCACTTTCCATCTTATTTATTTAGGTGGTGTCTTTTACTGAACAATTGTCTACTGTGGCCTTCCATGATCCATCTACCTTGCTTTCCAGCACTAGGATTACAAGAAAGGCATTGCCAAGCCAAGCTTTTTGTGTGGGTGCTGGGAATCTGAAGTCAGAACCACATATCTGAGCACTTTACTCATGGAACCATATCACCATACTTAATGATATTTTTTTCATTATATGACTTATTAAAATCAACCGGAAATGAAACAAAAACAAAAAAGCAACACAGTAAAATCAATTAATCTGAGAGCTAGTTCTTTAAAAAGATAAATAAGATCCACAAACCCTTAGTCCAATTAAACAAAAATAATGAAAAAGGAAACTCAAATTAGCAGAAGCAGAGACAAACAGGGAAACATCACATTGTGTCACACTATAGAAATTCAAACCCAGTGGAATACTGTGAAAACCTTTATTCCACTAAGCCTAGGAGAAATGAATATCTAAATTCATCCAAACCACCAAAGATAAACTAAGAAGAAATCTACAACTTACATAGACACATAACAAGGATACTAAAGCATTAGTAGAGAGCTGTCCAACTGAAAGAATCCCAAAGCTAGATAGACATAGCAGAATTCTACCAGAATTTCAAAGAAGATCTATAATTAACACTTTTTGTGATTGTTTTGTTGTTGCTGCTGTTGTTGTTTTATCTGCTTGTTTTTATTTTGAGACAGGTTCTCACTATGTGGCTCTGACTGTGTTCTTGAACACACCTAGTAGACCAAGCTGGCCTAGAACTCACAGAGCCCCACCTGCCTCTTCCTTTAGAGTGGTGGGATTAAAAATTTGCCACCACACCTAGCCCACACTAAATAATCCTTAAATTATTTAAAAAAAAAAAACAGAGGAAGAGCTAATGAAAGAAATAAGAGCACTTCCAACCTTTTTCTACATAATCAGTATTACTCTAATGATCAAATCAGGCAAAGATACAACATTAAAGGAAAAAAACTCAAACAAACTACAAGCCATTATCCCAGATGAACATAGACTCAAAAAATCAAAATAAAATACTTACAAACAAAATTACAGACATATATCGAAACTGATCACCCACCACGTTTTTGTTGAATATATCCAAGAGACTAATTAATTTACTGGGTGCCCTTTTAAGGCAGCCCAGCTATTACACTACACTACAGCATTACAGTAATCAACTACAAATTGATTTCTCCCATACTAACATTGAGAACTAGAAGAAAAAGGCAGAGAAGAAACACTTGGATGAACTTGGACCCCATGTCAGAAAAATCCATGTAAAACTGAGGTTACAGGACCAATGGTTCTAAAAACTATGGTTGTCACTGACTAACATCAAACAAGTATTTTACATCAGAAAGAGTAAAGAACGCCTTGTCAGTTTCTCAGGAATATAGGTCAGATTGCCCCCACCGCAGGTTCAGGGGTATGAAAGAATAAACTCTCTTGAAAGACTTTCCCGTGAGAATGCTGCTTGGGAACCTTTCCTAAGGAATGTGTGGACAGCTTCATTCCTTTGGGGTCTCAGAAGCCCTTGAGTTATATTCCATCTTATGTTCAAGGTAGGAGCAGACATTGACATGACCCAAATAACTCTTATTTATCAGGTATGCAAAATTAAAAAGTTGTAGGTTTATAGACACTTCACTTAGATTTCAAAAGGAAGACTGTGGGGCCAGGAAATGTGTTTGAAAGCCACTATCCGAGCAGTCTTTGAGATGGGCACTAACTAAGCTGTGATAGTGAAGCAAGAGATACATCAAAGGCCCTAAGAAACTAGAGGAGATGACACAAATGTGGGACTGTCTACCAAAGGAAGACACAGACAAGTAGACCCAATGCAGAAGGAGACCTTATGGGGTATAAATGACAAACCCATAGGGTGAACTGTCCATGACATTCAGGGCTCATATCATGCCATCATGTGCTCTGAACACTGAACATGGATCTCCAGATTTGAAGGTCTTCCTGGCTTTCATTCTTACTTAGATCTCATCCCTCCTTTCTGTTTCCTGTGGAGAGGGAAATGTGTAATCTGAGCTTTTGTCTACTCCAACTTACTTTTCTTTCCTAATGGGAAAATGGATAATATATCAATATATGTTTATATAATATATATATACATATATATGTATATATATATATATATATATATATATATATATACAGTAATGAGCTTTTTAAATTCTAAAATAACTCATAATTAAATTTGCCTTGAATCTTACAGGAGTCCTAGGGCCAAACTTTTGAACACTGTGAGAACGATTAATACTACTTGAGCTATAGGAAATAGACAAAATGAATGTGTATTATAAATATGAGTGATGTTTTGGTAGCTCAAGATATATGTTAGGATGTGGCTATAATGTGTTCCTCACAGTCTCATTCATTGTCTTAGCGCAGTATAGTATGTTAGACTCACACAGCATTGTGTGTCAGAAAACCTGGTCCCCAGATGAAGGTACTCCTGGAAAACAAATTTTGGAAGGGGATTTTATCTGAAGATAAAAGATCATTGACAGCACTGGCCTTGGGTGATATATTTTGCCCTTGGAGACACCTTCTCCTGTCTCTCTCTCTCTCTCTCTCTCTCTCTCTCTCTCTCTCTCTCTCTGTCTCTGTCTCTCTCTCTCTCTGTCTCTCTCTCTCTGTCTCTCTCTCTCTCTGTCTCTCTCTGTGTGTCTCTCTGTCTCTGACTCTCTCTCCATCTCTCTGTCTCTCTGTCTCTCTCTCTGTCTCTCTCTCTCTCTCTCTCTGTCTGTCTCTCTCTCTCTCTCTTTCTCTTTCTCTCTCCCTGTCTACCATGAGCAGAATAATTCTATTACTGTCAGAATGACCTTCCTCTCTATAGAGAGAGCCAAGGACCATGGACTAAAATCGTAAGCTGAAATAAATCCGTTCTGCCTTGGGAAATTTAGACTTCGTTGCTGTTGTTACAGAGTTGAACTTCTGACTAAAGCAGAAACTTGTATGAGGAATTCCTGAACTTTAACAAATATATCTGAAAATGTGAAGGAATGGCTATAAGAGAAAGCAGATGCCAAATATACTTAACAACGTAGAGAGTAATGACCTTTAGAAAGGATATCACTCTAAGCACACATCCCAGAGATTCACAATTCAATATATTAGCTCAAACACTGGCCTTAATTACTTGCTTCCCTGTGTGCACTTGTTACCATTCATCCACATAACTGTCCCATGGAGAAAGATTTGCCCAGAACTTCAGTGTATTGGTATGCCAAATCATTGTGGATTCCTAGTTTCTCGAAGTTATTTCAATCTGAAATGAAAGGTGACTGCAGTTTGGTAAGTTGATTACAAGTCAGTAGGTTTGGACCCAAGCCTGCCATTTGATTGACCCAAAGGAAGCACAGGAATGTTATTTTACATGTTTCTAGAGTACTTCTACCAATTTCATCTATACTAAAGCAAGCCAGAGTCCATTTCTCTCTTATGCAGCAGAAGGTACTTTGTACAATCTAGCTGATACAAATTTATTTTACATAGTAATGTCTTCGACTTATTGGAAAAGGTAATTAATGCAGAAAAAAATCCACCATCTTCCATATCAACTTGGAAGTAGGTAATTGTGACTTTTTTAAAAGCTGTCTGTTTACGTGTAAAGTTGGGCTATCTGGCTATCATTTAGGTCGCTTCCAGCTTATTTTTACATATTATGAGGTTTTTAAGTTTTACCTGAATTTATTATGTGTGTGTACACATATCACAAAGCAAGTATGGAAGTGGGAGTCCAAATTTAAAATGAGACTCTCTACCATCTGGGTTCCGGGGAGAGAACTTCCTCGGGCTTTGTGACAAGTGCCTTTATTGGCTAAGCCATCTTGAAGCAGAGCACAGCTTAAAGTTCTAGATGATTTATTTCAAAATTGGTGTGTACATAATAAATGACTCTGAGTAAATTTGATTTATCGCTTCATTGTTGGACAGTACTTAACTGAAATACCTGCATAACCAGGAACACCCTTAAATCCTGCTCTAAACCTGACGACTTTTATACTCCTAATCCATTGAAATTCTGAAACAGAAAAATGCCATTCTCCAGTATCTCTCCTGAAAAAAAAAAAAAATGCTGCTTCGCTATCCCTTTGTACTTTTATGTGTCTTTTAATCTCCCATTGTTAATTTACAGGCATTATGACTAAGCCAAATTCCCTGCTCTTTAACATAACACAATCCCAGGCCACAGAAGATGGTTACCATGAAATGTGTAGTTTCATAAAAGCATAGTGACTGTGCTAAGTGCCACAAAGTGTGATTGAAAGTAGAGAAGTAAGCCACTAGTAAGCCACTTGGAGGATAGCTGTCTTGGAAGGAAACAGTGGTTTTAAGATGTAGCTAATAATGTAAACCCAACCATACTAAGACTAGTAGCATTGGGTACAGAGCAGAAGTCTACTTAGTGTTTGTAATGAAGGTCAAAATGAAATGCAAGGCAATATGCAACATGCCTATCTGCTGATGTTCGTTAATATTTTCCTCTCAAGGTTGTGAAGTTGAAAAGCCTTCCAGTGCCCCCTCCCCCCAACCCACAACACTGTCAAATAAGCGTTCCTATCACTTGAGGAAGACAGTAATGACGAGACAAATACATGCCTTCAGGTTGCTTCAAACTCCAAGACAGATGTAAAACTCTGCCTTAGAAGTGTAGTGTTTTTGTTTGTTTGTTTGTTTGTTTGTTTTTTATTCTCCAGATTGACTCCGTCTTCTCCTAAATGAAGAGAATAAAGGTTTCTTTCTGTAGGAAACAAATCCAGAGTTTTTGAGAGCCAGAAGATTTCCAGAAAACGACTATCCATAAAGCTGAAAGTAGATCTTATTTTAGGGTTCTGTCCTCGTTTTCTTTGCCACTTTAGTTTAATTTAGGTCCTGGGTATGAGTTTCTTTTCACAGAGGTATTTATAGAGAGGAGAAGAGAGAGAAGCTTAAATTTGAATTTTTTCAATGCCTTGAAGCGGTTAGACCTTTCTCAAAGGAGCAGAGTGCAAGCCCTTCATAGTATAAGATTCCTGAAGACGCAGAACTTGCAAGTAGGTACCCTGCTTAGGATGCCTGGGCACGGGTAGGGGAACTATTTTGTATCATTTTGTATCCCTTTGAATAGGCAGATAAATTGCCTAAGCCTCAGCCTGTCAGTCAGTAAAAGGTGAGCCACAGTTAAGTGTCAATGAGTCATACAAAATACATACATGAAATGCTTGGTGCCATGCCTAGCCAATACGAGCTCCATCAGTCTTAGCTGTCAACTTAGCCAATGCCAGTGCCTTAGAGGAGGAGAGGAATGTATTTGTAAAGGTCCAGGTGAAGTTTGTGTGTTCATATTCCACTTTACAGAAGACTTAGATATACCTATCTAATCCACTTTTCCCATTTAATTCTTTTTAATCTTTTTGAGATTATAATTACATCATTTTCCCCATGCATTTCCTCTACCATTCCATATACCCCTCCTCTACTCACTCTCATGTTCATTGCCGTTTTCCTTGTTTTACACACACACACACACACACACACACACACACACACACACACACCTAAATCTAATCTTTAATTATATGTATGTTTTAGGGGCTGACCATTTGGTATTGGATAACCAATCAATGTGCTCTTCCTGAGGGAAGACTGTCTATTGCTCCTGTTCTCAGCATTGCTTAGCTGCCTATCGTTCTTGTGTAGGGTTGATGCTTCCTGTGATTTCCTCCTCTGGTGTTAGCTTTTCTATTAGTGACTGGTGTCATCCTTGCTTAGCTCCTGTTCAGGTAGTATTTGTGAGACTTCATCGGTGTAGCTTCTGACATTACTAGGAGACACAATATCCTAGCAAAATCTTTGTTCCTCTGGCTCTTAACCATACTTCTCCCCTTTCTCCTGGGTGTTATTTTCTTCTCGTTGAGTGGGTTTTATATTGAATTAAAAAGCTGTGGTCTAACCACTTTTTTATTGATTGCATCTCTTTGGACTGACCTTTAGTTTAGCAGTGAAGTGAACAAGAGTTAAATCTTTCAGTGAAATGAGGAGTCAAAGTATCTTTCTGGAAGATTCTCCTTTAACATGCTTTCTAGCTCCATCCAAGCTGCACTGTTTGAGTGGACACAATACCTGTTTTCCATAATTAAAAATGAGTGAAGTCTCCAGAATGCCTGACAACAAATGTGTTTTCATCACTTTCAAACTACGTGATGTCCACAAGTTCCTTTCCTTAGGCCTCTGTGGTCATATATTTATGACAGTATCTTTTCCTAGGGGTTGAGGCAAGGCTTAAATTAAATTATAGAACATGTGAATTTTTCAGAATAGTATAGCACTGTGCACATGCTTAAGAAATATTGATTCAATGCAATTATGTTGCAAACTGCAGGTTTGTGTATATATGCACATTCTTGTATGTATGTGTATGTGTGTGTGAGTGTGTGCGTAGACCTATGTGTTTACAGTCCTATGTGCATGTGGAGGTCAGAGGTCAACCTTAGATTTAATTCTCTATGATTCATCCTTGTGCTTTGGGAATCTCCCATTATGTTTGCTCGGCTAACTGTTGAGCCCCAGGAATCATCCTCTCCCACCTCCCTGGGACAAAGGTTATAAAAGTATGCCACTATGTCTGGCCTTTTATGTGCTTTCTGGGGGTTGAAATCAGGTCTTCATAGTCATACATCAAGTACTTTACTGCCAGAGCCATCTCCCCAACCTAGACTATAGGATTTTGATGATATTTCCCATGAATTTGCTATCTCATTTCTCATCCTGTAATGCCTAGTTAAAGGAGTTTCTCAGTGTGAAGAGCTGGTCTATCAATTTTTATTTAAAATACACAGCTAAATTTAGTTCTGTTGCCAAATTTCAAACTTCCAGAAGTGTTTGCAGCAATATTGTGATCTTACTTGCAGTTTAAGAAGAAAACTATTCTAGTGTCCATTACAATGAGAAGCCCCCCTGATCAAGTTTAATGCACCTCCAGTCTATGGAAATAAACAAATATTTAGAAGAAATTTTGACAAACACAATTATTTAGCAGAACAACAACAATTAAATCTGCCCAAGGGCTTATGTCCTCAATATCCATGGGTTTTGCCAACTCTTAACCATATGAGACATGAATCCTATCCTGTGGAGCAGACTGCAAATCCAAGCACAAAACAGTTTATTACCCCTACACTCCTGATACTACCACACCACTGGGCACACCAATATATGATCAGGACATGCAGCATACATACATAAAAATTTCAAAGAATAAGGAAAACCTATTATTTTTAAAAGGAAAGAAAAATTTTACTTAAAAAAAAATAAGTAACTGCACATTTAATATTTTAAACAGAAACAAACTAACTAAGCCAAGAGCTATTTGAGTAAGGCTGGAGCATGAGGGGCCAAACACAGAACTCACTCTTAGTTTCATTGGCTGCTGTGAGAAGCCTAGTATTGTTCCAGCATCAGAGGAATCTTCTTCCCTCCAAGCTCTCTGATCACCAAAGCAGAAAGAGAATAATTCCCAGGGTTTTTGGTTACAAAAGAATCAAAATCTATTGAAACCCACAAGGATTCACTCCTGGACAGAGAATAACAGTTTCTTCTTGTCTTTGGCCTTTCAAAGCTTTTGGCCTCTGCTTGGTAGATTCTAAACCAGAAAGCTGTTGGCAAGCATTCTGGATAATGTGTTTCTTAGGCCTCCAGTCACTGTGAAATGAAGACAGCCAGAAAAAGAAACCACACTACTCTCTAATTACCCTCTGGAAAATATTGTGTAACATATTCACTACTGTGGCTATTCAGAACCTATGCACAGAAATAAAACAGTCCCCTCAAATCTAGCCTATTGCAACTATTTTTTATTAAAATAAAGAGGGAAGGGAGTCTGTCTACAAAAAAAAGAAACTCAATTCTATCACCTACTTGAATCAAGGTAATGCTTAGTAACAACACATTTACACAAACCTTCACACAAGATATTACATTGCTTTCTATCATGTGACTGCATATAAAATTATATATGGTAACATACACAAATGAAGTTATTGCTGAGTATTACAGTTATTCCTGAACCAGATTAGGCAGCAATAATTGATACTAAATACCGTTCTTGTTTCTTAAAGCTGTGTGTTGTCTCATGTGTCTCAGCCCGTATCTTCATTGCTGGGGGCCTTTACTAGGTGGGGTGTCCAGACCTTAGAGCTTTATCTTCCTCAAAATGCTCTTGTCTCCTATTAGCATCTCCCACTGGAGAAAGAGGAAGAAAGGTTTTCAAGAGATTTCCCCTTAGTTTATATCCCTTACCACTGCATAACAGCAACCTCATTTTCTCTTAATAATCAGAATCATTCAGCCCAAACTGTTTAGTAAGACCTTTCTTTGGCTGTGAGCTCATTACCATGAACCATTTAGGATGCAAACTTAATTTCTAGCTTCATAAGAATGTTGCTCACTTAGAAACCAGCAGGCATCGAGAGAGTGGTATGAAGATGGGCTACTCTGCTCATTTTCTCAAATCCAATCCCTTATGTCTCCACTGTGCTTCTAGGTAGTGGAATCCCTAGGAAGATCAATGAATCTCATGGCTATGAGTTTAACCTCTCATTGGTCTCAGAATCCACGTGATTCTTCATCAGGTACAGTACTCAGGGTTCTACAACAGTGATTTGTCCTCTAGCTGGCTCAATGACAAGTCTGCTGACAAATTAAGGAACTGAGAACAGACAGATGCTCATAGTCTATCACAAAGAGCTCAGAGAGCTCCTTTAACCTGATATAGAATCCCTGCCCCTACCTTCTGGTAACTGATGTCATTCCAAGAGGAATAGGATTTTCCTTACCAGATCCAAAGATTATCATCAAAGTAGTGAACCCAAAGTCTTATAGAATAGAGAAATGATCAAGACTTAAGTGAAGTATTCTTTGATGATGGAGGAGCCAAAAATATATATCCTGATAGGTGGAAACAAACTGCCACTATCTTTTAAAATTTGTTTCTCATGAACAACAAATTAATGGAGTCATTCTTCCTATCATTACCTTCACTTTTAAAATAGCAAAAATTCAAAGAGAAAATACCCAAGAGATTAATTGTTAATTAATGGTGAACAAGAAAATAACACTTTTACAATATTGATGGCAAGAAATTCAGACATTTAATTTGAAATATAAGTGTGCACAATATCTATATATTTAATACCCAAATATACAGGTTCTTTCATTTGCACTAAGGATAACCATTATTCTGGGACACCAAAACAGTTCTGTGGAATAATTCTCATTATTCTTTGCTGGTGCAGTTAGTCACTTCTACACTCCTGTTTGTAGTGGGGAAACTATTACTTGTTTTAGAAGCGACACTCTTTGCTTCAACTGAAACAAAATAAGTAGAAGAAAAATGTTTTTCCTCTAAATTCTATACAACTTACCCGTTTTACTAATGCTTTTTGCATCTGAAAATTTGCATTTTATGACCTTATTTTATGATATTTTACCTGTGTTTATTTTATAGCTCATTTTTATGGTATCTCTTTTATAGTACATATTTATGGTGCATATTTTATGTAAATGTAGTGGATTTTTAAAATTTAGAATCCTATTCCAGGGTCTTAATTTCATTAGGTCTAAGTATTAGCATTTTATGTTCTTAGAACAACAATGCAGCAGGTGAAAGAAGAATTGTTAAAAATATGTGTCAGGCATCCTCAGAAAATTGATGCCACATTGATTATAGCACAAAGAATACACAATCACTATTCTGTGGAAATCTGGCACTTACTATATTCATATGCAATGTGTATATATATATATATATTATTATAAAACAGTCTAAAACTTCCTCATTTTGCAAACTTATGAATAAATTATTTAATCTCTTTTTATCAGTGTGTGGTATTTTCTTTATTTCTCAACATAGATATTTATTGTTAATTTGTTAATATATGTTAAATTAGAAGAATTCTTTTCTGAAAATCTTTTCACTTTTCAGTACACCATGTTTTAAAAACAGTCTTCACCGAAATATTGTTTATATAGCATAAAATTCAATTAGTTAAAGAATAAAATTCACTGGGTTTCAAGAAATTCACTAATGTGTAATTTTAGACAAAAATATTCTTCCTAGTCTTAGTTCTGGTTTTACTGCAGTGAAGAGATACCACAGCCATGGCAACTTTTATAAAGGAAAGCATTTAATTGGGTCTGGCTTACAGTTTCAGAGATTCAGTCAATTCTCATCATGGAGGGAAGTATAGAATTGTACAGGCAGACACGGAGCTGAAGAAAGAGCCAAGATTTCTACATTTTGACCGGCAGGCTGCAGAAGAAAACTGTGTATCACAATGGTATAGTTTGAAAATATATGACCTCAAGTTCCACCTCCACAGTGACATTCTTCCTTGAACAAGGCCACATCTACTCCAAAACGGCCATACCTCCTTACAGTGCCATTCCTTATGGTCAAACATTTAAACATATGAGTCTATGGGGGCCATTCCTGTCAATCTACTATACTCCCCCCAAAAATTTTACATCATTTATTGTCCATCCATCTCCCATCACTAGACAGCACTATATAATTTCTCTCTGTATGTTTTTACCTATTCTAGACATTTCATAAAAATGGACCCACATACCATGCAGACTTGATATGATTTCACTCAAACATGACAAGGTTCAAGGTTTGTTTGTGCCAAAGCATGTTTCAAACTTGAATTCTTTTTAATGAACAAATACTACAGGACAGATAAACCTTATTTTATTTGACAGTCATTAATTGGCTAATATTGAGGTTGACTGATGAACAGAACTGTGATAATCATCTACATATGCATCTTATGAATAAATGTTTTCTGTCAGTCTGAGTATGCAGTGAGACAAAGAACTGCTGTTTCATACAATTACTCTATATTTGACATCTGGGAAAATGCTACTACTGAAAGCAGTTAAAGCATTTCCCAGAAACAACAGCAGTGTGTGTGGATTTGTTTCTCTATACTCTGAGCAGCACTTAGCATTCTCTCCTGTTCCTTTCAGTCATGCTAGAATGTGTGAAGCGGTATTTTTTTATGATTTGGATTTACATTTCCCTCATGATGGACAAAGGTAAGACCTATTTTCACATACATATGTATATTTTTTCATTTTCTTTGGAGATATGTTTATTAAATCCCTTGCCTACTTTCCATTTAGATCAATGGCAATTTAATGCTGAATTGCTAAGAGTTTTATATGTTCTAGATACAAGTTATAAGTCCTGTATTAGATATGATCTATAAGTAATTTATCTCTGTTGTAATGATTTTACTTTATGAATGCTGCCATTTGAAGACATCATTTTTCCCTTTGATTGACTTATGTTGGCTTATGAAGCTTGTGTCTCTTTTCTCGTGTTTAAGAAGACATGGATTAATCCAAAACCATATAAAAATTTCTGACAATTGTGGGAGTTTGAACTAACTTGGTGTCTCCCCATTTTACAATTTATTTCTGTTACGATGTAATTTTTTGATTCAGCATCACTCATCTGCGTGTGACTGTCCAGTTGTTCTCCAACACTTGTTGAAAAGATTGTAGATATTAATGTCAATGAGAAGCATTTCTGTTTATTGTTCATCTGTGAAACATGCATGTTGCTTGGTTTCAGACCTGGAACAAGGGACAGAGGTGCATATTTTACATACCAAAGCAGACCTGGCCCCCAGGTTCTCCCAGCATCCCTCAGTCCTTACCTGGCATTCCCTGACCTCAGCTGTGAAATCTCCAGCCCCGGGGGCTAGGCTGCCTCCCCCCCCCCCCAGAGTCTTTTTCCTATATAACCCAGACATTTTGGTCTCCCCTCCTTTTCCTTTTGTCTCTCCCTCCCTCTCTGTCCATGCTTTCTCTCTTTCTCTTCCCCCTCTCCTGTTCCTCCCTCCCGATGACAATAAACCTGTCATTATATATTTTAATCTGACTTGAATTGGCTCATTTCGCTGGTGGAGAAATAACTTATCACATACATTTAATACTGGCAAATGTGCTTAGAGCACACAAATCAATATAAAATGTTACACTATTCATTGTTTAAAAGTCCCTGGGTAAAATGTTTGTGATTGTTGTAAGACAGCATTAGTCTGGATTAGTGTAAATGTGTATGTGTGTGTGTGTGTGTATGTGTGTGTGTATGTATGTATGTATGTATGTATGAGATCAGATTACTTAGAACTCAGTAGCATTTTCTGTCTTTTCCCCCTTGTCTAGATGATTGCCCCAGATTCACCAATAAGAGTCACTCATGTGAGAAATGAAAAGGAGAGAGGTGGCTAAAAATGTCTCTAGCTCTTGGGGCTACAGTGGGATAGTGTGAGTTAAAGTCGATGTGAAGTTTTGCAACTGCCTCTGGGAATACTCCAGAAAATACCTGCCCTGGAGCTACAGGAAGCTATAAACAGAGATAGTGGATCCCTGTATGCTTTGCAACTGTTGAGAGAGCTGGTGAGGAATGTGCCAGTTTTTGTCATTTTGTTTGTTTCTTGTTAGTGTCTAGTTGCAACAGAGTTTTACTCTCTAGCCCAGGGTGGCTTCTAACTCAGGGATGTGATCTTGTATAAATGCTCTCCTCTTCTTTGCTCCACCTGCCCATCAAATGAGTTTCCAATTTCTTAAGTCCTTGGAGTAAATATTTTTTTCTTTTGGCATCCTTTCTAGTGCTTACAACTGAAGCCCAATTGATATGTGTATGTTGGAGTATATGCCACCTTCATCTTTGTGGGAGTATATGCCACCTTCATCTTTGTGTATTATGGGATTAGAATCTTATTTACACATGTGATATTTTAAAAGTTAACTTTTATAGGAAGATGTCTCTATGTCTTTTCCTTTCTCATGAGACCATCATCCCTGTCTTGATACTGTTATTGCTTTATGTGCTATCTTTAATGTGAGAGAACTGTTCATTTGAGATGGTTCCAAGGCAGGCAGCATGGCAAGCTGTACTCCAAATGCATGGTTCATGAAGTATTCCTCTTGCTTTCACCTGATTGTTCTTTATCAATAATGTATGATAATTTTGTTGATATTTTATGAGAGAAAAAATAATTTGCAAAGGTTGTTTAATATCCATATTGTTTTCAGTCTGGTATTTGAATAGTGTCCTTACAATATACTTCTGCTGCTCTGACTTAACTAAAAAAATTAATCAGATTGATAAAGATGTTGATATCTGTATATAAAAAAATGCTACCATTTTCTAAAGGCACACTGGTCTTTTGAATAGTTATGGCCTCTATAGACTCATGTATTTGAATGCTTGCCCAATGGGAAGTTCCACTATTAGGACATGTTGTCTGATTGGGGGAAGAGTGTCACTGTGGGGGTGAGCCTTAAGGTATCCTATGCTTAAGCTCTGCCCAGTTTGGAGTCCAGGCTCTGCTGCCTTCAGGTCAAGATGTCGAACTGTCAACTCCTTCTCTAGCACCATATCTGCCTGGACCCTCCCATGCTTTCCACCATGATGCTAATGAACTGAACCTCTGAAACTGTAAACAAGTTGCAATTAAATGTTTTCTTTTATGAGAGATGCCTTGGTCATAGTGTCTCTTGACAGCAATTAAACCTAAGACAGAAGTTGGTACCATGACTAGGGTATTATTGTGATAGGCCTGACCATGCTTTTATCTAGAGGAATGTAGTTATGTGGACTTTGATTTAAGAAAGCTGTAGAATATTTAGGCAGGACTCAATAGGTGTACTAGTAGGGGCATAGAAGATAGTCATGCAGAGGATGATTTGTATTGTGGGAGCCTTATTCAAGAGGTTTCAGAGAAGAATATTATGTTGACTACACATTGTTCTTGTGATACTTTGGTGAAGTATGAGGGATTTTTTTTTTTTGCCTTTATACACTTATGAAGAGAGATTTTTGAAGGCTCAGCAAGGAAAAATACAAAATCTATGGTTCAAGGATTAAAGGAGCACCAGGAAGTTGAATGGAGCTAAATCTTGTGTTCAACAGATAAACATAGTAAATATATTAAACGTAATAAAGGGAGTAGTAATCTCTATGCAAGATCCCACACAAACAAGCTTCTATCTTGTGCAAAGAAATTAAAGAAACACTTAGGTCTAAGCGTGGTGATACAAGCCTTCAATCTCAACATTCAGGAGACAGAGACATGCAGATCTCTAAGTGTATGATCAGTCTGCAGAGCAAGTTCCAGGACAGCCAAGTTCAGCATCCTTGGTGAAGAAAATCATCAAAAACTGATGATGGTGGGGATGTAGTAGAACAAGTGGGCCATGTTTCAGCCCCAGAAAACAGCAGAACTAGGCAGTATCAGTCATCTGGCTATGGCTTTGGAGGCAAGAATAGAAGAAAGGGGTTATAGAATCTCCCTTTCTTGACAAAGGAAAGTCTCTGAGGCCAGGTATGTGGCAGGGGTGTTCCTGCACAGAGGCACAGAGAGGTCATTGTGTGAAGTTTTGAAAGACTATTGTGTGAAGCTCTGACCGTGAATCCTAGATTGCCTCTAGAGACTCAAAGCAGTTAGAGATACCAGAACCATGGGATACCTGCTAAGGAAAGATGAAAACAGGGGGTAGAATCACTCCAAGAGAAAGAAGTGTGTTGCAACCAACAAGGCCAAAAGGAGTTGGAGATCTGAAGGACATTTTGATAACAGATATGGAGATGCAGAGTTTGGAGTTTGCCCACCTGGGTTTTGGTCTTGTGTTGGTCCAGTATTTCCTCACTATGCTCCCTTCCTTATGTTTTGGAACTGTAGTGTATATCCTGTGCCATGATATATTGAAAGTATGTGATCTGATTAATGATTTTCATTTTATAAGTTTTACAGTTAAGAGATGGCATGAATCTCAGGGGAGACTTTGAACTTTGGACTTTTAAACATTGTTGAGACTGTGATAGACTCTGTGGACTTTTGAAGTTGGACTAAATACATTTTGCATTACATTATAGCTATAAGTCTATGGGTGACAGGGTTAGGAATGTGATGGTTTGAATAGGTATGACCTCTATTGACTGGTGTGTTTGAATGCTTGGTCTCTGAGGAATGTCATTATTAGAAGGTATTGCCTTGTTGGAGGAAGTGTGTCAATGTGGGGGCAGACCTTAAAGTTTCCAGTGTTCAAGCTCCACTCAGTGTGGAACCTTGTCTTCTTTTCTTGCCCTCAGATCAAAATGTAGAACTCTCAGCTTCTTCTCAAACACCATGTTTGCCTAAACCCTGCCATGCTTCCCACCTTGATGATAATAGACTGAAACTCTAAAATTGTAAGGCAGTCCCAATTAGATGTTTTCCTTTATAAGAGCTGCCTTGGTCATGGTGTCTCTCTCTACACAACAATGAAACCCTAAAACATACACTATGTGTCTAATACGATCTGAAGCATTTTCACAATAATGATAATTGATGAGCTCCAGTACAGAGGATGTCCCAGGTTCTTGTCTAATACTTTCATGACCAGTATTTTTTTTAATCATCAAGTGCTTCCATGGGATAAGAACTGCTATTGTTGTCATCTTACTACTAGAATACTAGACTTTAAAATGTTATACAGTGATCTCATGGTTACAGAGTTATTATGCTAATACTTGCTTCAATCCTACCCTGTGTGACTTTAAAACCATGGTTTTCACATTAGTTGATTATGTAACCTACCTTCATATACTGCTTAGAACTTTACTTTCCTTCTGTATGGTGACAATTAATATTTTATCATCATGAGTATGCTTCACAAGCAAATATTAGAAAGCTAAATTTTGCTCAGAATTGTCCTGTGGTTTCCCAAAACCCGCTGTGCAAACTCAGATTCAAAAAGAAAAATTCTAATAGGGTGCTTTATGATTCTTTTCTTCTAAGTGACTAAGATTCTTATGCTTCCTCTAATGTTTATCTTATTTTTATGCATTTTTGCTCTACCTAGAATATATGATTGGAAACTTCAAAATACCACTGGGCATTTTTACTCAAAGCTTGCCTTTCTTGATGAAGATTGTATAATTTGATTTCTTCAGGAAAAGTTGTACAAAACTGTACCTCTGTTATAATTGCTTCTTGAGCATTTATCAAAAAGCCTGTACTACTACTGAGATAAAAGAGCATGGTCCTGTCTCCAGCTCTAATAAAAATTATTTTCTATCTTGCTTCTTCAACTGTTACTTTAGGAATGATAGACTATATGCATCAAGATTCCTGTGAAGATTAAATAAGACTCTCTAACCAAAAGACTGCCACATGGGGAATATTCCTAAACTCACCAATTGCTGTATTTTATTATTAAGTCTATTCTAATTCATATATATATCACATTTTAATGTTGAGACATTCCTTGCAGTACTTATTAACTAATAGTCACATTGTGTTGAGACTGTTTGCGAGGTCACTGAACCAACTTTGAAAAATAATTTAGTCTTCAGTATTAAAAAAATTTGCCACAATAATAAGCATATGCACTTGTTCTTAAATAATTGTGATTGATTGGAAAGAAGTGAAATAATTATCTAAGCATCTCTCATGATCACAGAGAACTCGATTTTCAACTGTTTGGTTGCTTAAAAGTTAGAAGCATGTAGGTACGACTTGGAGGTGATTTGATAGTAGCCTATAAGCTCTTTGGTTGCTGTTGGCTACCACAATGTGTTAATGTTGCTATTATGTCTTTGCCCCGAAAACACCCAAAAAACCAAAAACCAAAAACAAAACAAACAAAAATCTTCAAGTATTTGGAACAAACTCACAGATTGTGGAGATCCACTTTTAGTTTATGGCACAGCAGTTCAGAGAGGAGATGCTCTTTACAGAGTAGGGGTCAACAATTAAGAAGCTACAGATTTTTTTAACCTAAAGTGATAAGCAAATATGAACAAGAAGAAAAGAATTTTCTTTTAATGCTGCCATGGCAGGCTGACCTGCCTGGTTTCATTAAGTGGTGAGTACCAGTTGAATGTGCCTTTACCTGATTTTGATAGGAGAATTTCAGAATGGACAGCCAATATCTTTGTTCTCCTTTACTGCCAAGGCATGCACACAAGCTTCAACTTGAATCTGACTTTACTAGTTAATTACACAAATTTTCCATTTAGATCTTTATGTTGTCATATTATTCAGAATTTAGATGCAAACATAAGGAAGAAGCAGACATTGCTTGATATAATTAATATTTTGGTGTTTTCCATCATAGCACAACATTATGGGTAAAATTAAATATCTATTATCTGAAATATATACATATTATTTAGGTCAAAATATAAAACCAATATTAATTCTCTCAGTGCCAGAAAAGATCTCGTTATATCAACTTGATTACTGAGAAGAACAACTTCCTAGACATGTATTTCTCACTAAGGTTGATTGCTGTATAGATCACTAGCTAAAGTGAATTTCAGTTGAACATGATAATATCATTGTTAAATCTTAGTATCTTGGCAGATGTGGTGGTTTGAATATGCTTGGCCCATAGGGAGTGGCTCAGTTAGGAGGTGTGGCCTTGTTGGAGGAAGTGTGTCACTGTGGGAGTGGGCTTTGGAGGTCTCCTATGCTCAGGCTCCACCCAGTGCAGAAAAGAATCCTCCTACTTACTGCCTAAGGGAGAAAGTCTTCTCCTGGTGGACTTTGGATCAAGATGAAGAACTCTCCGCTCTTTCTCCAGTGCCATGTCTGCCTGAAGGTTGCTATGCTTTCTGCTGTGATGATAACAGACTAAGCCTCTGAACCTGTCTACTATCCCCAAATAAATGTTGTCCTTTATAAAAGTTGTCTTGGTCATGGTGTCTCACCACAGCAATAAAACCCAAACTAAGACAGCAGATATCATTAATCATTGCTTATACTTACACATTAAATGCAAGAACTACTAGGTTATATATACCACAAGGTTATGTAAACCCACAAGAAATAAAAAAATCTAGAAAAGTTTATATTATGATGGTGAATAGACAATACAACTAAAACAGTCTCTGTTCTTATTTTAACTGTTCTCCTGATAAATAATAGATTCAAATGACTCAGAGCCTTCTTGTCTAGTTCAGCACCCTTCTAAAAATATTTCATTCTTCTTATAAAAAGTTAAATTTTGTTTGGTTCACAGTATTTCTTGTTTGGCTTAGTATCAGCTAAACTTCTATGATCTAATAACTTTGAGTATTCTTTGGTTTCTATTTCATAGTACTAAAGATTTACTGGGCCTCCTCATGGGTCTTAAGAAATATGGGAACATGAATTTTTAAAAATTTCTCTTTTTAAGAAAAAAAAATCAATGATGTTAAAAGAGTAGGATTATTTTCATTTTAATTTACCTGAGATATATCAAAATTCAAAGTTAAATTAAAGCTATTAGGCTTAGAGTAATAATTTCTTCAAGAAAAAGTTTCTTTAAAACTTTAGCCTTTCCCATCATTTATTCATACGATTTTTTTTATGGCCACGAAAATTGTGATGGTGTTAGCATGAACAGTGATGCTTAGCAGGTAAAGGCAGTTTAGTGTAAGTTTGTAAGTTTGATCAAACTCATGTAAGTTTGATCAATAGGGCTCGGGTAAATATTAAATGAACTGTGGCAACCCTTCTCTCAAAGCTAAGGGATCATCATGGATCAAGAAGTGGAATTATTGAAAGACCCAGCTATAGTGGAGAACCAGTATTTCACAGTCATGACAGGGCCATTGCACACACAGGTCACAATGGCTGTGACTATGTGCATAAAACCTATACAAGATCAAATCAAACAAATATCCAGCATGGACAAGAGCAGGCCTCACAGAGTCCTGCCTGTAGCTGAAGAGCTTTTGGAAATTAACTGTTGTTGAGGGAAGGAGAGTCAGATTTCTTCAGTGATATAGCACCTGAATGGTTATTAATGCCTCAGTGGGTAGGCCCACACCCATATCCACAGTAACAACATTAAACGGTCTAAATGTCTGTTAGTTGGCTTGTTTCTTAAAAAGGGGATAGGGAAGAATGATGATTAGATTGTGGGGGAAGCTGAAGGGATGGGAGTGAGGAGTTGGGGTTGTCCCATGCTGTACACATGTATAAAATTCTCAAAAAAATTAAAAGATGAAGAGAAATGACTACAACAATTTTTTTCCTCTGACTGTCACATGCACATCTTAGCACTGATGCCTAAATATCACACACACACACACACACACACACTCACTCACACACACACACTCACACACTCACACACATGTACACACACATACATGTACACACATACACACAATTATTTGTGTATGGGGATGGGGCAGTTTTCTATATATTAAGGGATTTGAACTTATAGAAACAAGAGATTTAAAACCGGAAATCAAAAGATAACCAAGAAAACTTGAAAATGTCAAAAGGTGATTAGATGAAATGAAAGGATATGCAAGGCATGGGGGAAGGGGCTCATTTAAGATTACCAGTTGAAAGGACAATCCTTATGCCATTATCATGATAGAGGTACCTATCACAATATAACCTCTTCTGAACTACATCTGTGCTACTCAGAATAAGGAAACTAAACAATAGCAAAGGACAGAAAACTGCTTTAAAAGAAATGTTAGTTTGGGGGGGGGGGGGGGAAACATAGTGAGCCAATTTGACTGCAGACATATGATCTGTTTGGCCTCTCTAAGGGTTGGTTCTACCCACCACTAACTTGTACCTTCTCCAGTATTCAGTCTTGCTGCAAACCCAATTAGGATAATTTTCATGATAAGAACAACAGGGTTTTGAATGATGCGAATCACCCTGCTATCTGATTCTCTGCTTTCGGCTCTGAGCAGTGTTCCAGGAGTGTACAGAGATGTACAAAGTCAATTCACTTCAGCTTGAAAATGTCATCCGTCTGACATTCACTGAACACCAGCATTCTTAACACAGTGTTTTTGCTGACTGATCAAAGAGGAATTATTCTTATCAAAACTAAATTGGAAGTGTCAACCAGATGAAGCTCAAGTGCCTCATAACATCAAAGGTACACTGTTCCATGCTAATGACCAATGGAACAGCTATTTGGAGAAGTAAGTACAAAGGATATAATGCAATAATCTTCAAATACAGTGGATTGAGCTTCTTGTCTGTGCTGGGAGGGCTGTTTTTGTGCCACTCTGCACAGGAAACTAAGCATGTTCTCTCTTCATCTCTCTTACATGTTAAGGCAAACGAAGGCTCCTATGCTGATGTGTATAGTCCAAAAGAGGAGAGGGAAGGTATCCCGATTTCTTTAGAACCTTAGATGTGCTCCTCAGTCAAGATGCTGGATAGTTCCCATTCCTGTACCCTTCAGTGTCAGAAAGACATAATTATTGGAGCACTGGTCTCTGTCCTTCTACACGGCCTCAGGTCATGTTCTTAGTCACTCTGCAGTGTTTGCCTGGACATATACCTGGAAGCTCCATAACAAATCTGTGCAGTGAATTAGTACAGGAAATCAGTTTGCAGAATCTGATGAGAGAGAGAGAGAGAGAGAGAGAGAGAGAGAGAGAGAGAGAGAGAAAAGAGCCTCTTGTGGTGCATATTTAACTAATCACAACTCAAGTTCTGTATTGAGGGAGACAGTCAATGTGGTAACTATGTGTGAATTCTACATATATGTACCTTTAAGAGGAGGAGCAAATAAAAAAAGAACTTTGTCAGCTTCACTTAAATTGAAGAAAACAAAACAAAAACAAAACTACCACCACCACCACCACCACCACAACAAAAACCAATACCTCAGTAAAGTAAATGGAGCATTAATGCTGGGAAGGGCTGAAGAGAAGAGGTAAATGCTTGGCCATGAATTGAAAACCTCCTAGGGATACCCTTAGGCAAGGACATTAATTAAATGGTTCCCCAAGGCCAGCATTCTGAGATCAGTCATTTTCATAACAAAGGATTTTTAAGGTTCTTTATTTATTGTCTAGTTTCACCCCCCCATTGTTGTTGTTGTTGTTGTTACTAAGCTATATTGAACTGTCCCCTCTCACACCTTTTGATTTGAACCAAGGTTATAAAAGTAATTTGAATTGTATATGAGCCGTTTTACATCCTCAGGAAACCTTTCAATATGACACATTTGAAAGTGAATGATTACGAGGGGATGTTCAGAATTGTAAAGCCTTATCAGGGGATGTGAGTAGCATAGCTGACATTTATCCATAAATGAATTACTCACACGCTCATGCATATGCAGAAATGATTGAAATGCCTCCATTAGTTAATTACCGAACAAAGTTTTATTAGAATTTAGGTACATATCATTCAGGCATTATTTTCTCAGGTGACTGTATCATGTAAAATAAAATGAGTTTCTAGAGTAACTGAAAAAAAAAGCCACTACATGTTACAATTATCAGATAAGGCATAGGGCAATAAATACTACCTTTATAACATCTGGGAAGCCATTATTTCTAAAAAATTAAACTATAAACTAAGCATGATTTCATTTTGCGGGGCTTTAAAGCTATGAATCAACTTATGGTTGCCTCTATTCCTATAAGCTATTGTCTTTCACATCCCATGTTTCTAAGGAAGTGATACATAAAACCTCACTGTGCCTTCTAGGCCCATTGTGAAGGCAGTGTGATATCATACATGAATATACTAAAAAGAACTTGGAAGCGTGTGTGTGTGTGTGTGTGTGTGTGTGTGTGTGTGCATGCGTGCGCACACGCGTGCGCGTGAGCACATGTGTGCATGGTTATATATTTGTGTAAACTGGACTGATATTATGGTTTTGAGGAGCTACAAAATGAACATATAATGAGATGTTTCCCTCTTATTTAAATAGAACGCCATAAATGTTTTCAATAAAGAAATCAGTGAATTATTGCACCTTATGATTCAGGTTATTTGGGAATAGGACTGAGTTGTTTTTTTTTTCCCCCAAACTTCATTATTTTTTAAATTACTTTATTACATCACTAAGAACCATGATTCACTGGCATGTGCTTGAACGTTTTGAGCCTAAACTCAGAAACATGACATCTTATTCTACTTAAGTCAACAGCTGCCCACAGCTAACAATTACATTCTTAGCACTAATTTCTAAAAGCCATTCTGTTTGTTTAATCTTAATGGTGCTGTTCAATTTCCTATTTTATCCCTAAACAAAGAGGAGCAATGATGTAAGTTATTAGAAGCTGCAGACAATCCATTGATCCCTCCATCAGAATAAGCAGTTGAGCGCTGTATGGATATTTGTGAGGATTGCTGACACGTGGCTGTAACTGAGTTGAGTTTTTCTCCCCTTGTGGCTTTAGCACATCATGAAGGGGAGTTCCACCTGAGATCAACTCCCAGGTTGAATTGTGTCTATTCCTGGTTCCAAGGTCATCAGTAGTCAGAAAGCGAATGCAGATTAATGTAGGGAATTGAATTTAATTCTCATTACCCTGGAGAAATCGCTCTGAATGAATGCTGTGCCCATTTGTCTAATAGACCCTTCTGTGCTCCTCCTGAACCTTATCTACAGTAATATTTTCACGGAGGCAAGTAAATAATCCAGAAAATGACATGTTATTGTAAAAGACAACAAGCGTAGATTGTGCACTTTTACTGCCAGAGACAAGAATAATACCTGGAATGGAACAGATATGGTTTAAAATTTGCTTCTACAAATGAATTGCCTAGAAAAACATCTTACGTTAACCCTTTCAAATGATTGGTTTTGAAAAAAACTGTACTCATATTCTGAAGTCAGATAGAATTAGAGGGTGGAGCTTGGGAAGGAGCTGAGATAAAATGGTGTGAAGCAGATTACAGGTCAGAGCTTGTTTGGCTGGACAATGAGGAGATTTTATAGGTACTTGGGTACACACGGATAAAGGAAGGATGCTGCCTCCTCCTTGATCTTGAGGTAAATCTTGTGTGCCTTTTAATTAAGAACTTTATTTCGGCACACTTCCTTTTGCTCCAAATCCAACTCCCCTACCCCATCTTTCTCTCCAGCAGGATATGCAGCACTTTCTTAAAGTGGAGTGAGAATTTCTGTTTGATCAGTTGCTCCTGAAATAAAGTGGCCTCAGCTACAGACATCCTCTTGGGAATCCACTTGTGGGCCCTCTGCATTTCCCACACACTGATCAAAGTCCAGGAAAGGCTCCTTTCAGCCTTGTCCTTCATTTGAAGAGAATTGTCATTAAGCTTCTGTGGAAGGCTGAGTGATACTCTGCTTTAAAGGGTAGAGAGTTGCCTTATCCAGCTTAATGTCATAGTATGTGCCTGGTCCTATTGTGGCATTATTATGCTATGTTTGGTTGATGTTCTCGGGGAATGGGGTAGCTGGGGGAAAGGAGAAGTAGTGGGGAGAGATTGCAGGGAGTTAAGCAAGGGGAAATAGAGGTTGGGATATACTATATGAGAGAAGAATAAAAAATAAAAAATTAAAAATTAAAAGATACAGACTGTGTGGTTAAAGGTGAGATGCTTGATAAACAAACCTACCGGATCCTAAAGTTCTGATGATACGGTTTTTTGCTAATACAAGAGCACTGAGTATTGTCTTGCTTTCAATTACTTCAAAGACACTTTTAAAATGTTGTACAAGTGGAAGTTAGAAACATGAAATATTAAGTTTGGTCCTCAGTATAGATTAGATACTATCCAACATGATACTTATTAGTTAAAGCACAAGACATGCAAAATAAATAGAATTACATAGACTTTGTATATTCAAATATAGCATATGTCAATATTTTCTCTCGGTTACTTGTTTATATGACATCTTAGGTATGCTGATAGAATAAAGTACATTAAGATTAACTCTAACTTTTATTCCGATGCTTTGTATTGTGAAAAATAAAAAGCTTCCAAATGCAGTGTATGTCACAAATTTCTACTAGATGGTGTTTTCTAGGCTTAACACAAAGATGATACCAAATGTTCTCAGAGGAACCTCACTGGACAGCAAATAGCAGATGTGTGATTTAATTCAAAGATAAAATAAATAGAAGACTCTCAAGAGCAAGCTTATAAAATATCAATCAGTGTGTGGTTAGCATACACACACACACACACACACACACACACACACACACACACAAGTACCTCCAGAACTACTACAAAAAGTAGCATTTGTTATTTGTTATGCTATGTATAGGTTCTTGTTGAATTGCTACAAAGAAAATAAAAACAAAAACTATGGCTTCACTTTGCTAACAGTGAAGAATCTGCGTGTGCGCACATGTGTGTGTGTGTGTGTGTGTTCTGTTTGTATGCTACATGCATGTTGTGTATATGTGTACCTGGGTGTACATACTGAAGTGTGGAGGCCAGCAGTTAAGATCAGTGCCTTCCTATAATGTCCTCCAGATTAGTATATTTTGAGACAGGCTAAGGCTCAGCAGTTCAGGTATAGCACCTGTCCAGTAGGCTGCAGAGATCTACCTGACATCCCAACCCAGAACCAGAACTGGAGAACCATTTGTGTGCTGATTTTATGTGATTATCCAGATTTTATTTGAGTGCTAAGGAACCAGACTCGGGTCTGCATAGAGAAGGCTTTATCCATAAAGACATCTTCCCAGCCCTGAAAATGGTTTTTGAAGTTTCAAAACAAATACCAGATGGCATCTCCTAGCCATTCTTGGACAAATTATAGAAGTGTCAATTGAGTGCTACAAAAATTAGATACACAAAATGAGTTAAGAAAAATAACAGAAGTTTCTCAAGGATAAAGGTCAAGCTACATTCTAAACTCAAAAGATGCTGAGGAGCTGCATCTTTTGCAGCTCCTTGGACCGTTTACTCTGTCTTATCAAGGATTTGTGGAGTCTCTGAACTCTGTGTTAAAAATTGAACCAAACTATTGTCTTGTAAAACATTTTCCATATGTTTCCTGGAGAAATCCTAAATCACCAAGACTCTGTCTTAAGGACAGAATTCTCCTTTGACCAGTTCTATGACAAATCTGAGAATCTTATGGGATGTGTTCAAGTATAGAACTGCACCTTTAAAATAAAATAAAAATGGTTTTATCACAACACTGGGACTTTGAGGTTTCAATATTTATCAGTCTTGAATATGTTTGGAGCCTGCAGTCAGTAAATACATGGTGCTTAAAACAGGGTTTTCAAGGTAACTGTAACAATCCAGGAAAGGGTATGCGATGAATTTCACTTAGCTATAATCTTAGTTTGTAACATATATGGTGTTATACCATGTGTAGACAACATCTGTAGGTCTCCAGCCTACATAGACAGCAGATATAACTGTGATATTGAGGTATGTTTAGAAGGGGAAAGAACATGAGTTTTTCACTGATCATTTGTAGAAGCTAGATAGGCAAAATATGCTTTCCTAGAAAGAAGTATATAACTCATCCAAAGAAAGAAATATGCCCTTGTGTGTGCTAACACTTTAATAAGAGATTACGCTAAAGGTCAAACGCATTTTAAGGAGGACAAAAATATGTATACTCAAAGGAAGATAAAAGTGCTGAGAGCATTGCTAAATTAAATACCAAACCCTTAAATGTCCTCTAGTACCAAGACTGTAAAGAGTGACCTTTGGATAGTTTTTCTTCTCTCTTGGACAGAATCATTTGTATCTCAACTGGACAAAAAATCATTTGTAGCCTAACAGTTTTCTAAAGGTTAAACCTAATTATACAGTCTGCAATGCTATCAGTATTAATATAGATCAAACCAAGCAGAAGCTTCTTAGAGAATTTGGGAAGGTAAGTATTTGGTGAATATATGGTCACCATCTTCTTGTACCACCGATGTTTGGATAAGAAATAAAATAAGATCTGGGAAATCCCATCTCAATTTTGAATGAAAAGATATTCTTGCTGACTAGAGCATGCATCTCCAGCAAGGATGCTGACAAATGAATCAGTTATTCCATATAGGTAGCCATCACCTGGCCCCAGTTATTTAGAGGAAGGCCAAAAACTAAGTCCTGAATGAGCACTCAAGAATGGACTTCTTTTTCCTACGTCTGACTAAATTATGGCCAGGTATTTATAACCTCTTCTGTACTTGTGTTTTATGAAATTAAAGCAAGGGAATGTTCCATTTGGGGATGAGGTATTTGTATTCCTCATGAGCATAAGAAGAGTGGAATAGTGATTGATTTGGAATGTAGCTGCATATAATGGTAACATAAAAGAGGGTGCCTAGAATTGAACAAATATGGAATTATTTAACTTTGTTGTTGAGTACTCAAAGCAGAAGCACCATCTGGATCCAGCTTGTCCAGTAAGAGGCAAATGAGGGTCATAAATTCTGTGAGATAGCCAGGCAGATGCATATCAAAAAATATTGGGAGAAGACCTGAAAAAGCTTGGAATTTTTTCTTCAGTCAAACAATTAGAGCACAGAGTGTTAACTGCATGCTGAATTGTAGAATATATTTTGAAAGATGAATGCTACATTCATGCTATCCTGTGTTTAAGTCCTAGCTCTATGTCTTAGTAGCTGTGGGAACTTAGTCAAATAACAAAACCATTTATGCTCCAGTTTCCCAATTATTAAAACATGGACTAAAGCATTTCTGCCACAAAGCTTGCGGAGAAAACTGAATGAATGTCATCTGTCTTCCTGGAGGGCTATCAGTTTATATCTGCCACATGTCTTCAAATACTTAAAAGACAAATACTCCAAATGCCTGAGCACGTTTTGTCAATTATTCTCTAGTTATAAGTCTGTGTCTTCATTTTTATGATCAACTTTAAGTTACAGGCATGATGGTTTGCAGACTGCAGAGCATTTATGATTTGCTCTGAGATTGGAAAGAAGAAGAAAAAATGGTACCATTACCCACTTCTCTTGTCAAGTCATTTGGCAGATGTAGTATCAGGATAGGTATACCAGTTCCCACGTGCTTTTGTGATGCTACGATCACATGGACAGAGTCTTCAGGCAAGTAGCGGCAAAATAGGACTAAGGCTTGATAATATCAACTCTGGACCAATAGTTGGTTCCATTCTCTTTTTTAACTAATTCCTTGCAGCAAATCACCCTACAGTTGAAATAACTAGCTTCTGTTGTTCAGACTGTACACAGCAGCTTCCACTGTTGTTAATATCTGTTGGAGCAGCATTGTTATAGCCCACAGAAATACTTCCTAGGGATGAAAACATCTCTTAGCATAACCTTCCTATGTGGCTTTTGCAATCTATTTCTCCCATCCTGTTCCACAGAAACTGTCCTTAACCTAAAAGTGTGTACATGGGGTAATTAATAGTTATATGAACTGATGCTTCATTTAACTCTCCTGTAGGTTTATTTTCATATCTCATCAATGGTCTAATGCAAAGAGAGATTTACTTTATTTAAAATAAGTCTATGATCACTGGCATTTTGGAGTACAGATTTTTGGACAATTAGAAAAAAGTATAAT
The DNA here is from genome assembly GCA_019843965.1 of Rhynchomys soricoides. Taxonomy (NCBI): domain Eukaryota; kingdom Metazoa; phylum Chordata; class Mammalia; order Rodentia; family Muridae; genus Rhynchomys; species Rhynchomys soricoides. The sequence continues at coordinate 4,200,142 of JADRCH010000124.1, forward strand.
CAATAAAAGAGTCTTTGGTGCTACAAGGAGAGCTTGTCTAGAAATATTGTGTGATTTACCTTTAACATGTTATCTTTTCAGCTCTTTATTGATTAGTCAAGATTTATAACCATTTGAAAGGAGGAAATATATACTCTATAGATAATGCTGTCTCACAGCAAAGCAAAGGTAATTTGTTTCTAAAAGCTGGTCTGTCTGGGTAAAAGGCACATGGGTCAATGCATTAAATATCAAAAACTATGCATTCATGCAAGATTTTGTCATTTTGAGGAGTCACAACTTAAAAATAGTTCAGAGAATGATCCAGAGAAGTCAGTATTGAGTAGAGGGAGTATATTTGTCATAGGGATGAATTTAATGAACATTTGTGATTGTGGTGACCAGTCTATTTGTTAAATTTTCTTTGATTCCCATTCTCTTTTTTTAAGAGTTTAATTGTGTCTTTAAATTGTCATGTCCATCAGTCTTCATTGTCTTTCCATGTTAGGCTCTGAAGAGCACATTTGCTGAACTTGTCACCTTCAATGATGGCTTGTGCTTCCAGACAACAGGCTCCTTGTTATGCAGTTAGACCTATAAATAGCTGGGCATTGAACCTGTTAGCTAGAAGATGTTTCTATTGAACAATTCTTTTTCAGGAACATTTTTAGAAAATATGCTTTTGGGTACGCTTATCACTTTGTTAGTGAACTAGAGCATATAACTGCACAATGCATTAATATAAATAAAGAAGATTTGATATTCAAGTACAGCATGTAGAATTACAGTTATTGTCACACTTCCAACTCTTGGAATATGAGATTAGTATACACTTGAGATAGTCTATTACTAAAAAAATACATTTAGCTCTTGGGATATAATTTGAAGAGTCACTGATATGGAGAGAGCAAAATAAAAGTGTTAGTTCTCAAATGAGAGCATTTGAATCCAACCTATAACTCTTGATTTCTCCCATCTCTCCTCCCCCTCCCACACTTCTCCCTTCATTTTTCCTACTCTCATCTTCATCTTCACTCTAATAGATCCCCTCGTGCACACACAGAGAAGCCACAGAAAAGTAGCAGGGAAGCACATGGTGGAATGGGAATCATTCCTATTGATTTCATAATAAAAATGGTATTGATTTCATAATAAAAATGGTATTGAAACGTAGTCACGTCCATTTGCTTACATACTAAACTCTGGCTCTTTCTGCAGCTTCTAAGGTTGTTTAGTTATGGAGACAGAAACAATACCACTACATATTCTATGATAATGATAATTAGCATCTGGCACTTTATAGGAAACGTTGGCTGACCTCAGATATAGATTATGTTAGAAATTATTTTATATATATATATATATATATATATATATATATATATATAT
>JADRCH010000124.1:4201519-4253072 GCA_019843965.1 Rhynchomys soricoides
TATATATATATATATATATATATATATATATATATATATATGTTTGAAATACACAATGGAGTACCCAATACCAAATTTTGCTAGCAGCATGAACAAGAAAGGAACTAGAGATTCCTGGGGCAAAAGATGCCAGATTTCGGGAGCAGGGTAAAAACTATACAAGATCCACTGCTGGAGTACACTGTGTGATGTTGTTTCTCTGTCCTTTCTCACCTACCTAAGGCATTCTCAGATTGTCCTTAATAAACATCTGATGTCCAGTTAGCTGGGCAGGAAGTGGAAGGTGGGACTTCCTTGAGCAGAGAAAGGAACTGTGGGAGGAAGAAAGCCCTTTACACTGGAAGACATGAGTGGTGTTGGACATAACTAAAGACCTGAAAGCTATAGCTAGCCACATGGCAGGATGGGCTAGGTGGTCAAGTTAGATGAGCTATTTGAGGGTCTGCCTAGCACGGGTCTAAGCTTTGAAATTGTGCTTATTTGGGGAAGTAGCTGGTTAAGAAATAACTGCCACCATATTAATTTCTAGCATTAATTAATATGTACAGAATATTAATCATCATTTTCCAACCTACCTATAGACTCTGTCAAAAAGCACATGCAACAAAACAAGATAAATTACATAGAAAATATAAATTTAGGCATATCAAGAAGACAAAATAGGCCAATTATGATTTTCAAAGTGGAGGGACATCTGGGTTGTCTCCAGCTTCTGGCTATTATAAATATGGCTGCCATGAACATAGTGGAACATGTGTCTTTATTACATGTTGGAGCATCTTCTGGGTATATGCCCAGGAGTGGTATAGCTGGGTCCTCAGGTAGTATTAAGTTCATTTTTCTGAGGGTCTGCCAAACTGATTTCCAGAGAGGTTGTATCAGCTTGCATTAGCTGGTAACAACCCAGATGTCCCTCCACAGAGGAATGGATACAGAAAATGTAGTACATTTACACAATGGAATACTACTCAGCTATTAAAAACAATGACTTCATGAAATTCGCAGACAAATGGATGGATCTTGAAAATATCATCCTGTGTGAGGTAATGCAGTCACTCACTGTTAAGTGGTTATTACCTCAAAAGTTTGAAATACCCAAGAGTCACTTCACAGCAACAGTAGGGCTGAATGTGAGGTCCCAGATGGAGGACTTGGAGAAGGGACTGAAGGAGCTGAGGGAGTTTGCATCCCCAGAGAGGCAGCAACAATGGCAACTGGCAAGACCCCCCCATCCCCCGATACTCCTGGAGACTGATCCACCAACCAAATAATACACATGGAGGGTGCTGGCCACATATGCTACAGAGGAGGGTCTTGTTAGCCATCGGAGGAGGAGAGGCCCTTGGGCCTGAGAGTGTTAGATCCCGCAGTAGAGGAGAATGCCAAGGAGGGAAGACAAGAGTGGGTGGGTGGGTGGGTGGAAGAATACCCCCATAGTGGCAGGGGGAGGGGGAGGAAATGGGGAGGTTCCAAAGGGGAGATCTGGAAGGGAGGAAACATTTGAAATGTAAATAAAGTAGGAAAAATTTAAAAAAAGTGATTTTCAAAGTGGTCAAAGCTGAACCAAACTGAGAAAAGGTAAGAAATGCATAAGCCCAGAGGCATTGAGTTTACCTCAAAATATAAATATATCCTTATGCACCTCCTGTGAGGTTCTCATCCCCTACTAGGCCCTTCTCCCAATTCTTCCATAAGAGTCCCCAACCTCTGTCCAGTATTTGAGTGTGGTTATCTACATCAATTTCAATCAGCTTTTGGGTAGAGCCTCTCAGAGAATAGTTATGTTAGGCTCTTGTCTGCAAGCATAACAGAGTATCATTACTAATATCAGAGACTGGTGTTTGCTCATAGGATGGGTTTCAAGTCAGGCCAGTTATTGAATATGAAGAAATGACAAAGTAAAGAAATAATGGAGATACCAGACACATTTCAATGAGGAAATCCGATATCATTTATATAACCCATTTAAATTCTGGAAGGGGAATAACCACTGTCTACTTCTGTCTGAACTGTGCATGGTCATTTATGTAGAATTAGTAAAGCAGGATAAAAACAGCAGCAAAATTGCAGTTTAAGAATCCAGCAGGCACTCCTTCAGCCAGGTAATTAAGGCCAACATTAGGCTGACAGTAAAGTGTAAATTTGACATAGGTAAAACTTAGACTGACAATGCCTACACTTGAAACAATAATTGAGAGAGCTGCTTACTCTGTGGTCTTTCTCCATGAAATCCATAATCCAGGTTTATTTTTTAAATTTATCTATTTACATCAACATTGCCCCCTCTTTTTGGTCCCTCCTAAAGACCCTATCTGTACCCCCTCCCATTCTCTTCTGAGAGTGGGCCCCACCTCCGTGTATCCTACCATCCTCCCACCCTGACACATCAAGTCTTAGTCAGGGTAGGCACATCCTTTCTCACTAAGGCCAGACAAGTCAATTCTGTTGGGGAATGGATACAACAATCAAGCTACAGCTTTGGGTAGAGCCCCTGCTCCAGCTGTTGGGAGGGGAAGGCAAATGGAGACTAAGGTGCACATCTGCTCCATATGCACACATTCAAGCCCATGTGCGCTCTTTGGTTTGTGGCTCAGATTCTGAGAGCTCCCAAAGGTCAAGGTTCGTTTACTCTATTGATCCTCTTATGAGGTTCCCATACCCTTGTGGGTTCTTCCCTCAACTCTTCCATCAGAGGCCCCAACCTCTGTACAATGTTTAGCTGTGGTTATCTGCATCTGTTTCAGTCAGCTGCTGTGTAAAGCCACTCAGAGTACAGTTGTGCTGTGCTAGTGTCTGCAAGCATAGCAGAGTATCAATAATATCAGAGATTGGTGTTTTTCTATGGGATGGGTTTCAAGTTGGGCCAGTTATTGGTTCACCATAACTTCAGTCTCTGCTCCGTCTTTGTTGCTGCATTTCTTTTAGTCAGGACAAATTTTGGGTCAAAAGTTTTGTGGGTAGGTTAGAGTCCTTATCCCTCCACTGGGGATATAGCTCAATGGTAAAATGTTTGCCTAGGATTTAAGAGGTCTTGGGTTCAAATACTAGTAAGCCCCCCCCCCTCAAAAAAAAAAAACATTGACACCATAATCCAGTTTTATTCAACAGAAAAATATTAGATAAATCCTAATTGGAAGACTCTACAGAATACTTATCTGCCCATTACTGTAATAGCTTGAATCTACCATGTCGCCCAGTGACTTGTCTACTATAGCTTGTCCTTTGGCAGGTGGTACTATTAGGAGATGGGGCCTCAAGGAAGGATACAAGTCACTGGGGACATTCATCCAAAATGTCTTTTCTCTCTGGGTAGTTTCCCCATTCTCTTGCTTTATCCTTCTTGGTTGTCACCAAGTGAGAAAATCACAATCTTACTCTTTTCCCTAACATTGCTGTCTCACTAATGCTTATAAACTATACAACAATGAACAAAATCCCCGAAATGATGAAGCATGAAAAACCAAATATTTATTTCTTTGCTTTTTCTTTTTTTTTGGAATTTTTTAAATGGAAAACTAATAATACAAGTAGTTCTTGAACCTGTCAAAGTCATTCAAAGCTAGTAAAGGTATCTCAAATCTAGCATTATGGAATACATGGATGGAACAGTTTCATTATGCTGAGTATAAAAACTGGATATCATTGGCACCTGGGTTCTCTGATGTCAAATATATATATATGTGTGTGTGTGTGTGTGTGTGTGTGTATTTTAAATATACATATATTTTAAATTATATATTTACTCATAATATATATAATTGTAAGTTAAATACTTAATGATGTTGATTAATGTAGCATTTAATGCTGTTTTATTATTCTATAGAAGTTATTTGATATTATAGACCTCAGCTTAACTATATTCTATAGCTATATTTGCTTAAAATCAAAGTGATTTGGTGATTCAATACAATTCTAAGCCAAAATAAGGCATCCTGGTCATTTTTTGAAGTAGAAACTGATACTTCATGATTGCTATGTCAGGTTACATTGCCATCAAAGACAAGCTTAGATATCACTAACTCAACCTGATTTCTTGTATGGAAATCATCCAGGAGTCATTATCTAAAATATAATAGAGTAATCTTGATAAATTTTTGATAATGAAATAAAGACAATATTTTATCGTGTTAATTGTAACAAATGTTTCATAAAAACATAAAATGCTAATAAGGAAAAGTGACTGTGAGGTAGCTCTAAACTATTATTTTTTATAATCTAAATTTTATAATTTAAATATGTCAGTAAATCTAAAACCTTCAGATTTTAAATCAATTAAATTAATAAAATAATTAAGTTAAAATTTTAAATTAAAGGATTATTTTAAAGGTCAGCAGAAGATACTTGAAATGTGTTCTCCCAGACAGCTGTGTCTTTCGTATTTTGAGGTAATAAATGATGTTACTTTAATAAAGCAGGATGAGGTGGCTGAAACCTAGAAAACTTTTGCCATCTTCCCATTCATTACTCACTGTCTCCTATCCTAAAAGGGTAAGATAATCCTCATTATCCTAAAAATGAGGCAGCCTATTTCAAGGAAGGACAAAAAGAGTGTGAAATTGCAGGCATGCTCTGGCTACACTGGAGTCCTTCAGAAGCTCTGCATAGGAACCATATAGAAAAAGGAGAGACTGTGGGTAAAGGGCATGGTTTACAGGGGACACAGTTAATTCAAGGACTGTGTCTTGAAAATAACTGAAGAGCAACAAAAGTGTTAGTACAATCTTCCAGACATGACATTGAGCAATACCAATAGACAATTCATTTGTATTTTGGGGGAAATCAGCATAAGAAAGAGAATATTCCTGAATTTAAAGGGGAAAACCAGTTTGTTAGTTTGTTTATTTATTTATGTTTTTTTTAAATTAGTCATTCCATTTGTTTACCGTTCAAATGATATCCATTTCCCAGTTACCCCTCCACCAACCCCCCATCTCACATCTGCCCTCCCCTTTGCCTGTATGAGGGTGCTCCCCTACCTACCCTCTCCTGTCCCACCACTCCAGTATCCCCTATGCTGGGGCATCAAACCTCCAGAGACCAAGGGCAAGGCCATCCTCTGCTACACATGTATCTGGAGCCATGGATCCCTCCAGGTACACTCCTTGGTTGGTGGTCTAGACTCTGGGAGAACTGGGTGGTCCGGCCAGCCTAGGTTGTTCTTCTAATGGGGTTGCAATCTCCTTCAGCTCCTCCAGTCCTTCCTCCAGCTCCCCCACCAGGTTCCCTGAGCTCAGTCTGATGGTTGGCTCCAAACATCTACATCTGCATTGAGGAACTATCACACCAGGACCCTGTCAGCAAGCACCTCTTGATCATAATAACAACAGTGTCAGGTTTGGTGTCTACAGACATGATGGATCCCCAGGAGGGGCAGTCCCCAGAAGGCCCTTCCTTCAGTCTCTGTTCCATTTTTTTGTCCTTGTTCTTCCTTTGGACAGGAACATTTGTGGGTTAAAAACATTGAGATGGGTGGCCCCATCCTTGGCTGGGGGCCATGCCTACCTACTGGAGGTGGTCTCTACAAACATTATAAAACACAGTATATTTCATAAGAAATAGTTACTGCCTGGTAGAAAAATTGTGGCTCATAAAACAAGGACATTTCTATGACAAGAATAGATCTAAAATTGACACACAGTTCATCCTAAGCATTGCTGAAGTTTGAAAGCTTTCAAAAGTTAAGTAAAGATGCACAAAGCTACTGTTCACTAGAACATACATAAAGTACCAGTTCTGACCCGGTTAAACATACTAGTAATCTTTCTGAAAGAGAAACTGATACTGTTTGAGGGGTGGGTCAAGTTCTCTCAGGACAGGGTATTGTTGACATCCCAGCCCTGTACTGTCAGATACAAAGAGATGGATTCTCATTCAATCCTCAGAAAATCCCATTTTTAATCTATAGAAATGTAAGTAATCCAAGTGACGCATTGTTATGAATATTGTTAACCAAAGATCAATACTTTCAAACCTTCTCCAGCATAATAGAACATCACCGAAAGTCACCCTGACTTTGATGTAAAATATATTTAAAGAACACTGTTAGTCTTCACACAGCTCATGATTTAAAAAAAAAAAAAAATAGTGGTTTCACCTATGTATTTTATAATATTAGACCTGAGATATAAGTTAAATAGAAAACATTCATTAGTTGTTTTGGTGTTAGACATTAGCAATTAAACAGAAAATCAGTATGATACGTAATTATACTGTAATTGACAAAATAATTCTCAAACTGAGATTATATTGATTAATTATGAGCACACAACTTCAGCCTGTGTGCCTCTGCCTGATGCCATTGCTTGAAGTGAACAATGAAAAGAACCGCTCCTGATATTTCGGTCAATAGGGAGGAAAATGCCAATGGAAAAGTAAGCAAACAGACAGTTTCCATTGATTTATTATGCTTGTCTCAGGATAGCCTGGGCACAGTCCAATTAACAATTTCCTATTTTGCAAATATTCAATGACCTCTGCCTTTGCACCAGGCTTTGTTCAAATATTTAGAGGCCAGAACTATCCATGAAAATCAGTCCACTTCCTCCCAGAACTAACAGCTTGATATACTATATTTGTATTAATTAAATAATCATCCAAACCAAGGAGAAATTGCTTAAATAATAATCTAAAAGAGGCTTGTAGATGCTTACCTTTTTCTTAAGAAAATAGGAAGGCATTGAAAACTTAAAGCACAAAGGACCATTTATGTGTTTTATGAAACTCCTAAGGTCTACAGTGTGTCTAAATGGTAGAATAAGCTGCTGTAGGTTCAGGCAGGTTACAAGCTTAGTAAAGGATTGGGGAGTCAAATAATGAGATCTTCAGCAAGACTGTTTTCTCTGAGAATACCAAAAAATAGGTAAACGGGAAGATCATGTGGAGAATAATTTGTACATAGTGACAGACTGAACAAAAGTGAAGAGAAATAAAGACAAACAAATGTAAAAGTTGCCTCAGGAATTCTGACCACTGAAGCATAAACATTGTCGCTGTCCTTTGAGGTAGACTAGAAAAATCAATATGATATAGACTCTGACAATGTAGAATAGAATACATCTACTTTAGAAGGTTAAGGTATCACTGACACAGGAGTGAAGGCACAGCAGGATGTCAAAACAAAACAAAACAACCGGAACCCCAAAACTCTGAAATCATCCACTGAAGAAATAATGAGAATACAAGCAATTAACTAAATTAGCTACTTTAAAATTTGGAAAATCAACCCAAATCTTAAAACTGAATGGAGGCGAACAATGACTGAAAGTCAGCAAAGACAATCATCAGTGTGGCATTTTGCCACACACCCCACTCCCTCAGTCGTTGTCTTCTGAATTCCACAACCGCTCTGACAGTCAGCAAGTTCATGATTATGTCACTGGAACAACTAGCAAAGCAGGAGCCAAGAAAGAAAGCAAGTGGGTTTGGAGAGGATTCTAAACACCCACCCAGGAGACACATTTCAATTTTATCTTCCTAGCAGCTCCCAAATTAAAGGTTAGTCTCAGGGCTTGCCTTTATTTGATACAAACACAGAATTCTCCCTCTATGGCTCTTACCTTGGGATATTCGGAGAAAACAGTCAGTGGAAAAGCTACTATATTGCAGGTGGCTGAAACAATAAAGGCATTAACAGGAAATAGGACATTTACCAAAAATATTACAAGGGAAAATGGGAATGAGTTGGCCTCTGGGGAAATAGAAAGATACAATGTATCACTGAAAGGTGCATTATACTTTAGTGAAGAGTTATGCACATGAGCAGGAATGACCTGAGAAAACCCCAGTCTCTCACCTTTGCTCTATACTCCTGCTCTTCTCAAACAAGGAGTAAAGATTTAGGATGTTTTGAATGTGCAAGAACCCTGAAAGTATACACTCCATGTATATATAGCAAATGTTTGGCTTATTGGTTTAAGGATGGTAAGGGAATGCCTGTTTAATTATTAGTTAATTACTAAGCTAACAGAGAATTAATTTCATAGCTGTGCAGAACAAAGGACACAAACTTACAAAGCTGAGGTAAGAGAGGCATTAAATAGGCAAAGAGCAATTGTAGCAATGATTTTTAAAAAGTCAACAAATAGCAAAAGTAAGAGCAAAATTATGAAGTATTCTTTCAGATCTAAAGTGTTACTACATTATATTATTTTACAGGTCTAGTTTTATGAGAAAAGTAGAACCTAAAAGAAAAGGAGGAAAGGGGGGAGGAGGAGGAGGAGGAGGAGGAGGAGGAGGAGGAGGAGGAGGAGGAGGAGGAGGAGGAAGAGGAGAAGGAGGAGGAGGAGGAAAAAAGATTTCACATAAAATTTAGTCAATGGAAACTTCCATATCATGTATTTGCCCATAAATGTCCCTCAAGAGCATCTCTATTGCAGGATTGACTGTGGTGCTCTGAGAGAATGAATGCTAAAGCTGAAGTAGCTCGAGTAAAGGAAGCAAAGTCATTCCGGGTAATATGTCCCTGAACTGACTGGTTGGACCTGGCCTATTTCCTCCCTCACTTTTTCTTGCAGGTTACTAGGATGTGAACAGCCTACCACATCCTTCCCCTGGCATTTCTGCCATGTCATTGGCTACAAAGCGCTAGGATTATGCCTAGACTTAGACCACTTAAAATGTAAGCTAAAATAAATCTTTTTTAAATTTGTATTTATTTTCTTACTGTTGTGTTATACGTATGTGTAGGTAGGCATGCATGTGTGTGTGCGTGCTCGCGTGCATGTGTGTGTGTGTGTGTGTGTGTGTGCTACAGCACGTATGTGGAAATAAGAAACAACTTTGAGAGTTGGTTCTTACCCTCTATCTTATTGAGGTAAGAGCTCTGTTATTGTCTCTTTTATTTCAGCCTAGTTGGCTTGAAAGCTTTCAGGCAATGGTTCTATCTCTGCTTTCTATCTAGAGGTAACAGAACTGGAATCACAGGTGTACACAACCACATCTAAATTTTTATGTGGATTCCACCAAACTCAGGTTAGAAGGCTTACATGGCCAGTAATTTTCCCCACTAATCTATTCTTCTGCCCTCCTCCAAAAACCTTTAAATTTATTTAGTTGGAGTATTTTGTCACAGCAGCAGAAAGGCAATTAATGCAGAAAATTAATAATGATATTAATGATGACATCATGCCATGTAATCCAAAGTCTTTTCAACTTATTTGCAGGAGGATTTTGGCAAAGCATGGATAAGAAGCCTACAGAAAGCTTAAAGGTTTATAATAAAGAATATGATAGTTTAATGGGTGGTTTTGGTCTGTGTTCAAAACAGAATGATGAAGACTGTAGAAAACAGAATGATAAAGGCTCTGCTGATGAACTTCCAGATTGAAATGAGGCCTTGCACTGAGCACCTTGAACAGAGGCCATCTGTGCTGTATTCTGGAGTAGAATGACTTAAGTCTGTTTGTGCCTTCAGTCTTTAGAGAGTTAAATTTAAGGTGACAGCTAGTTAATATGATGGAAGGTATGTCAGGACTGCCCAGTACTAAAAAGGTGCCATGGAATGGCTAGCTACTTTCAGTTAGACTTAGGGTGAGAATCAAGAGTAAAAAAGACCTGGGTGGAAAAATTTGAGAATCTTTTTCTTTGGCTGGAAGAGGATTTCTTTTAAAGTTGGAGCCAAGGACTACGTGGTTTCTAAAGATCAGTGTCACTAGAAAGAAGCCAGCTCTGTAACTTAAGCTACTAAATGGCTGATGCAAGATGATTACAAGTTAAAAACCTTCTTTGGCTACACAGCAAAAAAGCCAGAACAGTGTAATGGGCTCTTACTTCAAAACAGAAAGTAAAAGGAAGGCTGGGTAGGTAGGTAGGTCAGGGCAGAACACTTGGCTAAAATGCTCAGAGTGGGCCCTCATTTTAGAAAAACACAAGCATTTTCCATCTTGAGAACAGCTTTTAAATCAGAAAGGGTCCACCTATCATAGGTTTAGTGCTATAAAAATGTAGACATTTCAGTATCACTCTGAGATAAGGACTTCTGGGTGCCCTGCTACAATGGCACCACTCAGGGAGGGGGTTTCTCTAGATTTCTCTATATTCAGCCATTGAGTAACTCTGAGAATGCTGAGATCTGGACACTGTGGCCATCCTGCCAGGCATGAAGAACTTCTAAAGAGATACGTGTGCCCACGCACCTAATTTTCAGAGTTTTGAAACAATAGATAGTACATTGAAAATTCTCCAAGAATCTTACCGTAGAAGAAGCAAATGGCTGAAAGCCTAGTGCCAGGCAAAGGAAAAACTTGTCTCCCAGGAGAAGCCATTACATAGTTCTGACGATTTATAAGACAAGCTAAGCAGGAGACAATGATGGGTCAGTAGATATTGGGACTGTACCTTCAACAGGATTGTTTAAGTATTTAATGCTATTTAAACCTAAACCTTATTTTATAACACCAAAGATATTAGGGGAGGAATCAGTGAGGAGGAATCATCCTTTTCTTGTTATGGCTACAGTGAATCAATGACTCCCTTTTCTGTTTTTTTTTTTTTTTTTTTTTAACAGTACTTTTAAAACTTCTGTAACCGCCATAATAGGATGGAGGGATTGAGTCCAGCTGAATAGGGATGCTGAAACCCAGCTATGACCCCAGCATCTCCAGTAATTGCTTATGTGGTACTTCTTTCGCAACCATGAAGCCTGGAAGAATTACAGTGTCACACGTTTACACTAATATTTCAAACACAGACAAAGAAGAAACAGCCTTTGGGAGTGAGTCCCTGGCAGGTGTATTGAGTGGGCAGTGTGTGAAGCTGTAAGAGTGAAGGTGGCATTAGAATGGAGAGTCCAGGAAACTAGACAGGCTAGTAACATTGAATTCTTGCCACAGCTAGCAGTGATATATACCAGAAAGGGCAGAAAGGCATGAATATCTATATACTTTGTGTGGCACTTTAAATATATTAATAATGAACCCAGTCACCAATAGTGCACTATGGTCACATTAAGGAACAAGTCAAAGTACTTCCCCTTCATGTTGTTTAACAAAGATGGAGCCTGGATTTAAATTCTCTACTTTGCACTACCTCTGTTCTCCACCCTTCATGTCTGCCTGTTGTGTGACTAAATCTGTGCCTGACTGAAAGTTGTCATGCATATCTGCCCCCGTTCCTCTATCTGTGTCTATGCCTGTTACTCTGTCTGAACATAATTGTCTCTAACAAAGTTCTCTCTTTTATTAAACAGTAAATGGGGAAGAAAAGGGGAGATATTTTATAGAATTTTACAAGGATTAAGCCACTGACTCTAACTGACCCTAACTGACCCCAACTGACTCTGGCTGACACAGATAACAAACAGTCCTAAAAATATTAGTGTTTATCGAGCAATATCCATATGTGTGCCTACCATTTATGGTGGCTATAAGATTCATTTTATAAGATTGCTTTCAACCTATTGTTGATATTTGCTGCTTTCAGTAATGATTGTCATACACATTATACCTAGATCAAGGACATAGAAACTATATAATTTAAGGTTACATCTATGTATCAGTATAGGTTGTAAATGTTGGTTACATGGGAAATCCCTAGAAAAGATTGGTTGTTACATTGTACTTTTAAAGGCATTTTAAACAATAGACTGAGTCTAGGATAGAATTGCAATCTTAAGTGACCTCAGCCTATGGCATTGACTCTAGTTAGGAGCTCCATCAAAAGTTCAAGACTGTTTAAATGCAAGAGATAGCTTTATCGTACTGCATGGACACCGCTTTGGAATGCCCATGATATTGTGACCACTATGTAATTAATCCTGATGTCAGAAAGGGACTTGAAGATTTAATATTCATACTTTTGTTTCTTGCTTTGATCAAATTCCTTCATGCTTTTTGTTTTTCCCCTTTCTTGAAATACAGATATTTACTTTACAAAATTATATCTCGGAGTGGTCCCCTGTCTTTGTTTTCATGCTATCTCACAGATAAGTTTGCCTTGTGTCTCAGAAGAGAGGTTGGCTAGAATTTTGGCACAAGGCTAGACATAACATCATGATAGATCTTGAAGCTGGACTGGGTGCAGTTTCCCATTATGAGATAGACATGACCCTCTGGGGGCCAATGATGGAGTATGATGATTTAGATTTAAATGTCTCCAAAAGCTCATATGTTGAAGGGTTGGTACACAGGAAATGCAACTCATGACAGACAGTTGGCTGCTTTAGCGGTGAGCACTTGCTGTGAGGAGCTAAGTCACTTGGCTTGTCCTCAACGACTGCATAAGACGCTGATTCCTTCCTTTCTCTCTCTCTGCAATCTGTGAGGTGAACACTCCCCTTGACCAGCTGTTCTCATCACAAGCAGCTGTGCAAAGTATGTGTGGAGACCTATGAAACTGGAAGCCAAAATAAGCATTTTCTTCTTTATTTTACTTTTTTTTTTAACGATTATAAGACACTTCCAACATTTCTCTCTTCCCTTTTCTCCCTCCAATCCCTACTATGTAATCTTATTTTCTTTCTTTCATATATATGTCCTCTTATTTATTTCAAGCTAAAAATAATCAGAAGAGATAAAGGGAGGCATTTTATTCTAATCAAGGAAACAAAAAACAGTTAACCAAAAAATACATTAGTACCCTAGGCATATATGTGCCAAGCTCTAGAGTGTGCAATTTCATTTAAAACAAAAATCTACTACCAGGTTTAAAGACATCAGTTAATGTCTATTCATTATTAGTAGGTGATTCAATACTCCATTTTCTCTAATAAAATGCCATCTGGAAAAAAATAAAGAGAGATGACACAGTAAATTGATATTATACATCAAATGAATTAAACAAACATTTACAGAAAAATGGTAATTGTCTTCTGAAAATTGATTTAACTTGAGCTGGAGAGATGGCTCAGTGGTTAAGAGCACTGACCGCTCTTCCAGAGGTCCTGAGTTCAATTCCCAGCAACCACATGGTGGCTCACAACCATCTGTAATGGGATCTGATGCCCTCTTCTGGTGTGTCTGAAGACAGCTATAGCATACTCATATAAATAAAATAAATAAATAATCTTAAAAAAATTGATTTAACTCAGGTACTTTGTTATAGCAATAGAGAACAGATTAACACAGTCCCTAGACAAGTGTGCTTAAATAAATTATTATAATAATATCCCAAGAGCCAAAAGAAACTATGTTTGAATAACTAAATAAAAATATGAGGACACTTTACTGGATGGAATATCAGCCAAAAGCAGAAACTATTTAAACGAATGAAATTCTAGTGTTGGGACATACAGTGCTTTCAATATCCAACTTTCAATAACAGATAATATAACCAGACAGGGGGAAGGCAAGGAACAAAATTAAACACTAAATGGAACACTTTTAGAAAGAAGATAGAAATTTAAACCTCAAACTAAGAAAAGATTTGAAAATAATGACAGAATATTGGACTTCATGGACACTTCACCAAGTAATAGCACAATATACATTTATTTCAAGTAAAAAGCAAACTTCAATCAGTATAGATTATATGTTAGACTATCAAATAATTCCCTGTATATTTATGGGCTGAAATCATACAGATTTTGCGTATCCACTTAAACATAACTGAAAAAACAAGAGAAAAAAATAGACAAATAAGGAGATGTATAATTAGAAAAATGTTAAATAGGACACTCCTCAGCAGCCATTGACAAACAAAAAAAATATCCCAAAGGAAATTATTTTGAGATACAAGAAAAGAAAAAAAAAAAACCAAAGAAACCACAACATAAGAAAACTTATGAGATTCAGACATGTTGGTTAGTGCTACATTTGCATTTGTAAAATCTATATTAGAAAAGAAAAAAAGGTCTCACCTGAAGAGCCTATCTATCTGTTTTTAGAAATAATATAAAGAGTTAAAACTAAAATAACCAGGAAAAGAACGTATATATAAGAAAGTAAGAGTAGAAACCTGGGAGAGAATAGAAAACCAATAAATGGAATAGTTGATTCTCTGAAACTATCAACAAAATACGTTACTTTAGCCATATTAAGTAGAATCCCGAAGAAGAATCAAATGACTGAAATCAGAATTAACACGGAGGATTCTATGACTTCCCTCTCAAAAATAAAAATAAATAAATGACAAGTACTGAAAGCATTGAGATATTAAGTTAAATGACATACATATAATTGACAGATCCTAGGAATATTCAATTTATTAAAATAGAAATAATATAAGATAAAATAAACAGAAAATAAAAATAGAAAATATGAATGGACATGTAACAAGTCAAAAAAAAAACCCTGAATTAACCATGAGATTCATTTGCATTGGTAAAGATCTATCAAGTGTAACCAACATATTGACATTACAACAGCTTTTTTGCTAGTACTGTGATAAAATACCCTGAGGGGAAAACTTTAAGTGTTAAATAATTTTACACCTTCCGGTGTCATTAAAGGCTAGTCAAGAATGAACCCTCAGCAGATAGTCACATCCATTCCCAAAAGCACAGAGAGAATGAGTGTGTGTGCATCTGTCAGTCAGCTTACTTTCTCTTGTCTTACAGGATGCCAAACCCAGTTCCAGGAAAAGGTACTGTTCACATTTACTATGAGGCTTTCCATATCAATCAACATCTTTTTCTGAAGGTTATCCAAACTGATTTCCAGAGTGGTTGTACCAGCTTGCAATCCCACCAGCAATGGAGGAGCGTTCTTCTTTCTCCACATCCTTGCCAACATCTGCTATCACCTGAGTTTTTGATCTTAGCCATTCTGACTGGTGTGAGGTGGAATCTCAAGGTTGTTTTGATTTGCATTTCCCTGATGACTAAGGATGTTGAACATTTCTTTAGGTGCTTCTCAGCTATTCGAGTTTCCTCAGTTGAGAATTCTGTTTAGCTCTGTTCCCCATTTTTTGATAGGATTATTTGGATCTCTGGAGTCTAACTTCTTGAGTTCTTTGTATATATTGGATATTAGCCCTCTATGGGACATAGGATTGGTAAAGATTTTTTCCCAATCTGTAGGTTGCCCTTTTTTTTGTCCTATTTACAGCGTCCTTTCCCTTACAGAAGCTCTGTAATTTTATGAGGTCCCATTTGTCGATTCTTGATCTTAGAGCACAAGCCATTGGTGTTCTGTTCAGGAACTTTTCCCCTGTGCCCATGTGTTCGAGATTTCCCCCCCACTTTCTTTTCTGTTAGATTCAGTATATCTGGTTTTATGTAGAGGTCCTTGATCCACTTGGACTTGAGCTTTGTACAGGGAGATAGGAATGGATCAATTTGCATTCTTCTACATGTAGACCGCCAGTTGAACCAGCACCATTTGTTGAAAATGCTGTCTTTTTTCCACTGAATGGTTTTAGCTCCTTTGTTAAAGGTCAAGTGACAATAAGTGTTTGGGTTCATTTCTGGGGATTGCAAGCTGATACAATCTCTCTGGAAATCAGTTTGGCCCTCAGAAAAATGAACACAATACTACTTGAGGACCCAGCTGTTCCACTCCTGGTCATATACCCAGATGCTCCAACATGTAATAAAGACACATGCTTCACTATGTTCATAGCAGCCATATTTATAATAGCCAGAAACTGGAAACAACCCAGTTGTCCCTCAACAGAGGAATGGATACAGAAAATGTGGTATATTTACATAATGGAATACTACTCAGCTATTAAAAACAATGACTTCATGAAATTCACAAGCAAATGGATGGAACTTGAAAATATCATCCTGAACGAGGTAACTCAGTCACAAAAGAATGAACATGGTATGTACTCGCTGATAAGTGGTTATTAGCCCAAAAGTTCAGAATAACCAAGATTTACTTCACAGCAACCTTTGGTCTGAGCATGAGGTCCCAGATGGAGGAGTTGGAAAAGGGACTGGACTGAAGGAGCTGAGGGAGTTGGCAGACCCATGGAGGGAGCAACAGTGTCAATTGGCCTGACCTCCTGATGTTCATGGAGACTAGATAAGTAACCAAAGAATACACATGGAGGGACCCATGATGCTGGCCACATAAATGGCAGAAGAGGGTCTTGTTAGCCATCAGAGAGAGGAGAGGCCCTTGGACCTGAGGGTGTTAGATGCCTCAGTATAGGAGAATGCCAAGGAGGGAAGACAAGAGTGGGAGGGTGGGTGGGTGGGAGAATACCCCCACAGTGGCAGGGCGAGGGGGGAGGAAATGGGGAGGTTCCAAAGGGGAGATCTGGAAAGGGGAGATTTGAAATGTAAGTAAAGTATCAAAAAATTAACATCTTTAATATATTCCCTCACAGACATTCCCATAGCCCAATTTGATCCTTTTTTTGATAATCCGTCAAGACTCACATCACAGGTGATTCTAGACCATGTCAAGTTGACAATTAAAACCAGCATCATACAACAGAATTTTGTCATCTACATCTGTGCTAGGTTACGCTTAGTAACTACCTGTCCTGGGACACCTGTGGCCTGCCATAGACTACAGTTTGGACATACCTGGTAAAGCCTGGCAATTTTACTTATGAGTCATGAATGCAAAGACATGCCAATATACATAGTAATGAATCATGAAGTTCTTCACTATTAATTAACAATCGTCTCTTAAAATTGTTCTGTAGATTCATTGAAAGTTCTCTCATGATCACAGCCACCTCATCTGAAGAATTTAATCAAAGAGCCACACATTCCTACTGAAATAGAAGGGATGGAAAAGTGAAAACAGTCTTGAAAAAGAATGAACATATTGCACTTGCTGACTACAAAACTGTGGTAATCAAATGCTAGGATGCTTTTAATAAAGCAGAAATACAGGTAAGTGTAGTAGAAATGCCAGCAGAAAAAAGGAAACGTTGGACTTAAATGTTCAATTTATTTTCAACACGAGTGCTAGGACAGTTCGATGGAAAGGATTTTTTTTTTTTTTTGAACAAATAGTACTTGAAAACTCAGTGCCCAATCTTTTCTGTCTACCACAGTGACAACTACAAAGGCACACTAATAAGTGAAGGTATTGGAATCCTGTATGTTGGAAGGGAGAAATTAGAGTCACCTTGAAATAGCTCTTCAGTGCTTCGAAATATTTGGCGTAGAGGTCACACAGAAAAAATGATGCGAAAAATAACCCCCAACCACCACTACATCACACATAAGTGTTCTTAAACCGTAGTCCTATATGACAATGGAACTTATAAATCTCTTAGATGAGTTCAGGAGTAAATCTTTGTATCCGTTAGTTATACAATAGTCTCTTAGACATAATATCAAATGTGCGAACAGGAAAAGAAATAAATACAAAGAATTTATAGGGGCTCAGAACACCCAAGACCAGGTTCTCAGCACAAAGGAGACATTGTCTGCCCCAGAGGGATATGGGACAGGGAATAAGAGAGAAAGATAGGAGATACAGGATAAGGGAGAAGGAAAAAGGAACAGGGACAGGGAGGGGTCAGGGGTACTTGTCCTAGAGGGACAATGGACTGTCTCTGGATAGAGTGAAGACAGATGTAGCCTGAAGGAAAATGGCTGTTTATAACAGTAAAAGGGGAAAGCCCATATTAGAATGAGGTGTTTAATTTTAATTGGGCGTGTTAATTAGGCCAGCCAAAGGAACGTTTGGATTGCTGGACTTCAATACTTTGATAGCTAGACCTTGGTAGTCAGTCTCAGGAGGAGGAAGTTGCCAAAGAAGGGAATAGATCTTGGCAGCTATCTCTAGGAATGTCATCTAAAGGCGTTTAGCAAGGCAGAGGGAGCAGGGGAGAAAGGCAGGACCTGCCAGGGCCATTTATGCTATGCTCAGGCTGACAAGAGTCCCTTCTGGAAAAAGAAGAGTAAATTGAACTGCATCAAAAAAAAATGTGTTTCAAAAGCAGTTACAAAGAAAATAAAAAGACAATTCACTTGAGTGGGGGAAAAAGTATTATAAAATTCTGTACGAAAATTTTATTTGGATATGTAAAGAAACTCTTATAAACAACAGAAGATGAGATTCAAATTTATAGAAGGTAAAGTGAATGAATATATATTGAAAGAAGACACACAAGTGATCAATACACACATGAAAAGATGCTCAATATTACTCGTTATTAAAAGTGAAAATGAGAAGGTCAACGTGGTATGGCCCATCACAACCCAGTGAATACAGTAAGCAGATGACAGCACTTGCCAGTGCTGGCTAAGAGGTGAAACCCTGGGATTTTCCTATGCTGTTGATGAGCTATGAAGTTAAACAGCAACTCCTCAAATTGTGTCCCCACATAGTGATGTCACTCTGTTTTATGGTCAAGGGAAGTAAAGACATACCCACAGAAGAACCCATATGTGGATAGTCATAGAAGCATTCTTGTGATGACCAACTCACTGGATACAATCCAAATGCCCATCCACTAAACAGTAGATGGAAATAATAACATACACATACAAAGGAGTATTTCTCTCTCTCTCTCTCTCTCTCTCTCTCTCTCTCTCTCTCTCACACACACACACACACACACTCACACACACAAAGTGGGGCATTATAAATACTACATATATATATATATATATATATATATATATATATGTATATCTTGTATGCATTTTAACACTTCAGAATAGTGAGTCTAGGTAGAGAGATTTATATTAGCAGCCAGGGTCTGTTAAAATAAGACAAGAGTGCTAATTGAAATGAGCTCTCCACTGGGAATAATGAAACATCTAAAGTTAGAAGCGGTAAAGATCCTACAACTTTATCGGTGCTCTTAAAATTGGACATTGTGCATTTCAGATAAATGAATTTGAGTTCATAATAATTATCAATAAACATCATAAAAATAAGAAACCACAATAAACTTCAATGTATTGTGCTTATAGGACAGATGATAGTTCCAGATACAAATAAGAAAACTGTCAGTCATTTTCCAAATGTGATTAAATAGAAATGTTCAGAATAAAGTTACAAGGTACAAATTTTCAAAGGTTAATGAAATAGTGAAGACACAGACACAGAGTCCAGAGACCATAAAAGGAAATAGCTATAAACAAACTTTCTTGAGATACTATGCTCATGGTTTGCACGGGCTCACAGCTATCATTTTAGAGAACAAAAATATGCCAAAAGTTTCTTTGAAACCAGACAAGAGATATTACTGAGATAAAAGGAGCCAGCTAAGATGAAAGCATGTGGTCCTTGGCTATTTCTGAACTTCTCAAACTTTTCAAAGACATTTGGAAAGCAGAGCAATGCTCCAAGACAGAGCACAACGAAAGGGAGTCATTATCTGTAGGAGAATTGCCGAAAATAAAGTGGAAGTAATGTGTGAGCCCTTGGGTCTGTCCTCTGAGAAGTCTTGGAGATTTTTCATGGGAACCTAAGTAGAGGCACAATTTAATGAAAAAGAAGCATCATCTGTCTTCACGTGTGTGGCATGCTCAAACCTCCACTTGGTTCTCAGAGTAATTACTTATACATGTGATAAAAGCTAAAGAAAATACGTGTGCTAATTTTCACAAGGAATACAGTGGAACATCAAATGAATCTAACTAGGCTGTCACAAATCTAATTGTGGTCTCGATGTTTTAGCTATATTCTGTTAGAATTTTAATCAAAGTAGTGTTTGTATTCATTCAAAAACTCTTGGCAAGGCAGGCTTTTAAGCAATTGACAATCCTGAGCAATCATATCTGACAAACTAACCAAAAAGATCCGGTAATGGAGTCGAATTAAGTGGTTTTTGAACAGTGTGTTCAAACCTGTATCATCCATAGTTGTCATTTCACTAGACCTGAATTCAATTACATATTTAACTGAGATGAGGAAGACTCTTCCATAGTGGGCAGCCTTTTCCATCTATAGAACAGCTGTAAAGAGGACCAAAGAAAAGGGGGTGCTCTTTGCTTGTGATATTCACTTCTTTATGGTGAGCACTGGCTTTAGGTTTTTTGTTTGTTTTGGTTTGTTTTGGTTTGGTTTTACTGTTGCTGTGATAATAACCAACACCAAAAGTGACTTCCTGGTTAGACTCCAGCAACAAGGGAAGTCAGGACAGGACTGGACGTAGAAACCTGGAGGCAGAAACTGAAACAGAAGCTTAGAGGAATGGAGGATGTATATTCCGTTTATAAGCCAAAAGCACCTGCTCAGGGGTGGCGCTGCCCACAGTGGCATAGAACCAACTCCATGAATTAGTGATCAATAAAATGCTCCCACTGATATGCTCATAGGTCAATCTCACTGAAAGGAGTCGTCAGTTAAAGGTTCCCTCTTTCTAGATGTCTCTAGTTTGTATCAAGTTGATAAAAACGACGACAAAAAAAAAAAAAAAAAAAAAATTAACCCAGCTCAGCATCTAGTTCTGCTGCTGGCTCTGCCATTATCACTGACATCAGAACCTTGCATCTTCAACCTCTTAAGACACTTTGAAGTCCAGGAGGTCTCCAGGAATCTAGAAGTTGTTAGTGCCATTAAGACTGGAAAGGTATTCAGCTTCATTAGCTAAGCTGAATTCGTACTGAGTTCTTAGCCTTACCAGTGAGAAAATGCTTACCCTAAGACTCCTCAGCCTGTATCCCGAATTTCAAGCTAAACCCCCCCTTTTCATAATATATACTGACTTTGTTTCTTTGCCCTTTAGAGTACCCAGACTAATACAGTGCACCAGTAGATTTTTAAATGTAATTTTCTAAAAGATGTGATGGTGATGGATATGGTAAATAAGATGAGCTTTGGCGTGTAACTCGGTAGAGAAAGTGCTTCTACTCCCTGCTCTCCCACAGACTGCCTTTCTTACCATTAACTATATAGAATGTTATCTTCCTTGCAGATACACAAGAATGGTCAAATAAAACAACACTATGAGACATTTCTTGTGTAGCTGGAACACACAGTAAGTCCTCAGTCACTATGGTGCTCATTGCTTCCGTCAAAAATGAATCTGATTTTATAAGATAACAATGTAATCTTGGATACCAAAAGAACATCGCTATGATATTTAAAGCGTTCAAATATTTATTAAGGATTTTAACCCTCTTTAGCTGGTATGGGGTCTTGTCTTACTCATTATTATGTGTAAAAATGATGAGAAAAAAATAGCAATTTGTACTTAAATATGTCACAAAGGGTCAGTGTCTGAGAAACAAGGTTTTCCTCATTGTCCTGTTTAAATCATGGAGAAAAGACTGACCCCAGAGTGACCATGTAACGAACTGGCAGAATGTGCAAAACAAAGGGAACGCCAGACTTACAGAGCTTCCTCCTGCACATTCAGAGGTGGGATAGGAAACAGTGATTGCTTTTCAAATCGCTGTATTTGTCATGCAAATGAGAGTACTGTATGTACTTCAGTACACACAAATATTTTATATTTATTTAGGATGCACTTTTCTCTTACCAATCTACAAAGCAGGTTCGCTTCAGATTCATACCAGTGGCATATAGGACAACAAATTTTCCTTTATATTCTTTTAAAATTTCCCTTCCAGGTTGTCAATATTATGAAATCCATGTGTCTTGCTCACCTATTATGTTAAGGCTACTAGGTGATCTCTGGGGTTGTGGTACTGAACTGCATTGTTTGCGTGAATGAACTACTCAGACTGGTTATGCCAGTAATATAATACGTGGGCCATTACTCTTTCAGCAGGAAAAAGAAACCTTACCCTTACAAAAGCAGAGACTGAGAATGTGCTAATGACTGCTGGCTCTACCACAGACCAACTCAAAAGATATGTTGATTACAATTGGATAGAAGTGTCAGCAATGAGAGACAGGAAGAGTATATCTGTTTGTCTGCCTGCCCCCCCCTCTCTATACACAGAGAGAGAGAGAGAGAGAGAGAGATGCATATATATCTCTATACATATATACATTGATAGATATATAGAAAGATTGATATAGATATATGTAGAGAAATATATATCACATAAACATATATGTGTGTTTATTTACACATACATACACAAACACACATGTATACACACATATTCACACACACTCACAGAGACCTTGAAAACTCCAGAGCAAAACAAGTAGAAGAATCACTCTTTTGGAGATTTTAAATCCATAATATATGACCAGGTGAAATGTAGGAGCTAAAAAGATTTGCAGTAGGACACGGATAATCAGTCTTAGGGAAGTAGAGTCGCCCTACCAGTATATTTGAATTTTGAACTGGATTGAGAATCCAACCTGAATTCAGCTGCATTTCATACTTAGAACTGTGGGACAGGTTCCTGTTCTGTAGGGTCTCAAAATAGTACTAAGAGACTGGAAAGATCAGGTGCAAGCAGCCTAGGGTATCTCCACATGGTTTCTGGGAATAGTGTTCATGTCAATCTACTCAAGCAAAATTTAAATAAAAACCCATTAAGTATGACCTACTGTGTGCTAGGCAATGTTTATCTCCTTACCTCTTCCCAAAAAACACTGTATTTGTGTACCTCAAATTTACAGTGGTTGGTTTACTAAATATAGAATGGAGTAGATTCTTCAGGTATCAGAAATGTTTTAAAATTCTCATCTATCACTTGCCCACTGTTACAAATTTTACAGTCATCATAAAGTTGGGAGGAATAGCAAACACACTTATTGCATGGCAAATACTGCTTTGAATCTTTTTCATAGATGATCTCATTTGATGCCCCCAGACCAATTTATTCTACAGGTGCAATCACATTCCACTATCACAGAGGTGGAAATGAAGGAAGAGATATCAAATGGAATGACTAATATTTTACAGCCACTAAATTATGGACCAGGGACTCACAATAAAGCATGCTGATTTCAAACTAAGGACTCCATTAAAGCTACACTTCCCCTGAGTGATGGATAAATTTTTAGCCAGGTTTTTGACCTTGCTTTTACGTGAACTTATTGTAGTGTTTCTCAAATTTTAATGCATTCACAGATTCTTGTATAAAGGTATACATGTTCAGCTCACGTTTAATTGGCAGTATTGGGGATTTCAACAGCAATTTTGCTTTACTAACTGGAGAAATTAAACCTCCTATGAAGCAATCTTATTCTAATACGTAAAATTGCATGCAGGCTAGAAACCAGTGCTCCTTAGCATCGCGCTTGTATATGTTAATCACAGATGAATTACCAACTCATCAGAGGCCAGACATTTTAGTAAAATTAATCTGCGTAAGGCTTATCTGCTCCACTAATCTGTTCATTTGTTTCCCTTTCCTGTTCCCTCTCTTCCACCCGATCTATTCATTACTCATTTGTAACCATGGGCTAAGTTTGTGAACCAAGGAAAACAACACCTGTACCTAGTTCTGTCAATGAGCTCCCTTTCTCTGAGCAGAAACCTTTCATACCACTCAGTATTGGAATAACTTAAAACAGGTTGAATGTAGTCACTTTGCAGCAACAGTAGGGCTGAGTGCGAGGTCCCAGATGGAGGACTTGGAGAAAGGACTGAAGGAGCTGAGGGAGTGTGCAGCCCCAGGGAAGTAGCAACAATGGCAACTGGCCTGACCCCCCCCCCCCACTCCTGGAGACTGATCCACCAACCAAAGAATACACATGGAGGGACCCATGGTGCTGGCCACAAATGCGGCAGAGGAGGGTCTTGTTAGCCATCAGGGGGAGAAGAGGCCCTTGGGCCTGAGGGTGTTAGATCCCCCAGTATAGGAGAATGCCAAGGAGGGAAGACGAGAGTGGGTGGGTGGGTGGGTGGTGGGTTGGAGAATATCCCCATAGTGGCAGGGGGAGGGCGGAGGGAATGGGGAGGTTCCAAAGGGGAGATCTGGAAAGGGGGAAACATTTGAAATGTAAATAAAATATGAAAATAAAAAAAAAAAAGAAAAAACCAGGTTGAATGTTAAGCAACAGAATTTTCTTTATAAAACATTCTGTGTATGACAC
The DNA here is from genome assembly GCA_019843965.1 of Rhynchomys soricoides. Classification (NCBI taxonomy): domain Eukaryota; kingdom Metazoa; phylum Chordata; class Mammalia; order Rodentia; family Muridae; genus Rhynchomys; species Rhynchomys soricoides. Next base: position 4,225,285 of record JADRCH010000124.1, read on the forward strand.
AGTTTTGTGTGTATGAGGTGTGCACATGTCACTCACATATAAGATTAGAAAACTAACTTGAGGGTCAGTCCTTACCTTCCTCCCTATTTGATGAAGGGTTACTTAGGTTGATTGCTGAGAAGCCCAGGAGATTGCTAGTGTCTTCTTGTCTCTCCCAACCGTCCATCTCACCTTTGAGGCATCAGGATTATAAACATTTAGCACCCCTTTTCTGTGAGTTCTGGCAGTTCAAGCCTTGGTCTTTACTCTTCCATGGCAAGCAATTTTACCCATCAAGTCATCTTTCCATCCCAGAATTAATTCTTTTGTAGCCAGGTGCTAGTTATATGCACTGTAATCCCAGCACTAAGGAATCAGAGACAGATCTCTAGAAATTTAAAGGTTTATAAGAGACTTGGTATTTACAGTGTGTGTGTGTGTGTGTGTGTGTGTGTGTGTGTGTGTGTAGTGGAGGGGTGTGTCAGAGAGTAGAGGTGGTTAGAGAGATAACTCAATTGATAAACTTGAGCTCCTTAAATTGGGATCCACATAAAAACTGTGTGTGCATGACAGCCTGCCTCTAGCCCCTAGCCCAGGTGGAACAGGAAAAGGGAATATACCTGGAGCAAATTGGCTCATAAGACTAACCAAAATGGAGAGCTCTGGGTTCATGAGAGATGCTGCCTACATGTTTAAGGAGGAGAATTATCAAGGATGACACTCGACATCATCTTCAGTCCTCTATGTGTACATATGTGCACTCACTCACATATGAACACATATACACATTCAAACATACTACCCAGACAAACATGTGCAATTAAATAGAAAGTTGGAGGCTGAAAAGATTGCTCAGTGATTAAGGGCACTGACTACTCTTTTAGAGGGCCCAGGATCCATACCCAGCACCCACATGATGACTCATAACCATCTATAACTGCAGTTCCGGGAGATGGTCTGCCCTCTTCTCTCCTCTGCAGGTACCAGACATGCATGTAGTACAGATATAGATGTAGACATAATACTCATAGGCAATCAATCAGTCAGCCAACCAACCAATCAATCAACAAACCAATAAATAAATAAAGTTGAGTGTACCTCTGGAATGATATGTAAAAATGACCTGTGATCTTCACATGCACACAAACACACACACACACACACACACACACACACACGCAGAGAGAGTGAGAAAGAGAGAGAGAGAGAGAGAATTTAAAACAATTCTTGCTTTAATCTACAGATAAATTTAAGATACACCAAATTATGCCTTAGTATTCAGATTTTAGAACTTCAAAGGGAAAATACTAGTGAATGGTGAGAATTATAAAAAATATAATTTGAACATATGTCATTGTGGTATTGTCCATTTATGAGTGGATAATAAAAGTGGTGTGTTTGCCTCTAACACATTTTTATTTGTCATCATCCTTGGGAATCGTTTGTGGCTGTCTATCCTAGTTTTATATTTCCACACTTTATCTTTCAAGTAAAAATTATTGGGTCTTAACTTTCCAATATTCCAATCGCACAAGTAGAATAAGTCAGTGGCTGGTTGCCCAGTTTGTATTTTATACATTATGAGTGTATTTTATCTTCCATGAGTGATGCTTCGGCATTATTAATAAATTGTTGAGGAAGCAAGAAGTTCGTGCCAAGAAGATGAAGAAGTTTAACCAGTATGTCTTCTGCAGGAAAACAGAAACATTTGCATTCTCATTGCAATAGTGTGCATCTGAAAAGATTTTGCCTCATATTAATAATGATGTTGCTGAGTTTCAGAAAGATGTCTTAACATATTTTAATTGGCTTAAGTCATTTTGTATGCAGAAAATGACCAAATAATCACACTTTCTATACAGACAAAAGAGTCTCTTCAAAATTACCCATGAGCTTAATGAACTAATATGAGCTTTTCAGCCACAGAAAGCACACTCAGGCTTTTAAGTTCAATGACAATTTTAAATAATTTTTTCTCCAAAATAGGATTGACTTTTTCCCCCAAAAGCATAACTGTGAAGAAAAGTAACTTTAGTCTGAATATATGTGATCTCAGAACCTTGTAGATTCATTTTGAAATTTATTCTATAAAATACCTCCTAAATTTTGTTTTTCAATGGCAAGTTACTTTTCAATGCACTCTTTGGAAAGTTGAGGCAGGTATAAGCAGTATTACTTGTGTTTCAGATTGTGTAAAAGCCATATTGCTTGATTTAATTATTATAGAGCATATGTATGTATTTATACCATCAAACACTGGGCCATAAATATGTAAAATTATGGTACATTTAATCAAATGTTAAATAATATAATGACTGAAGTTGAACTCACAGCCTATGATTTTTAACATTAGTTTTCTATTTGAGAGGATATAATTAGAGAGGAGACAAACCTCTAGGTATCTCTATGACATGTTTTCTAGAGTAGATCATCTGAGATAGAACTGCATTAAATAGTAGCATCCCATTGATTGGGGTCCTAAACTGAATAAAAACATTAAACCAAGCTAAACACTCATATTTTGTCAGAGTAACAAGAAAAGTAAAGTAGGTTCCTGTATTTGGTAAGAAAGTGCCCCCAAATGCTCTTTTGTATTTAAAGGGTACAGCAATTTACAGTTCATAAAAGATTTTATATTTTATTTTTGCTACCAACAATTCCCTCATTATGAATGTGAATTATTTTCAAATGCAAGAATAGAATGTCCAGTCAGCTTTCTGTTGCTACAGCAAGATATCTAAGTGAAAGAACCTGCAGAAAGAACAATAGGGACCAATAGCTTCAGAGATTTCCACTTTTAGGGCAGAAGCATTATAGTAGCAGGACATGATGGAGGAAGCGTCTCATCACTTAATGACACTTGGGAAACAGTCATGAAGCAAGAAATGAAGCTGGGCATTGAGGTATGTAGACCCCTCAAAGCCATGCCTTGCATGAACTCCTCTCTCGAAGTAGGCACCGCCTCCTAGTTTCTACTTTCCCTGAATAAAGTATATGAATCAATCACTAATCCATAATTCGTAGTTATTGGATTAACCAACCAGTGAGTTTAGAGCACTTGTAACTCCATCACATCCCAAAAGATGACAACCAAACCTTTAACACATGTGCCTTGAGGGAGTATCAGATATAAACAATGAGCTTCTCAAATATCAAGAATTTGGAGAGTCAACATTCATGCTGATTACAAATATGCAAGTAAAATTAAGCACGGTTATGAGCCATTTTGAAAAAGGAGGCATAAAAGAAAGTGCAAAGGTAATAAGTAAAAAAGCAGAATGCTTGAACTTACGTAACTTACGTATGAGCCTTCTGAATTAAGAAATTTTTACAGTAATTTGAAGCTTTGAACACAGGAGACTTCCAGCCTGGCGTTGGTGCCATGTTAGGGTGTAGTGTCTTTGACACACGACATTGTCATGATTCATCTCTAAAGCACACCAGAAAGATGAACCTTCCTGAAGAATGGGAAACTATGTACCTGAAGTCAGAGATCTTTCAGTACATGGAAGAAACATCCATAATCAAATAGAGGAGTAGGTCCCAAAGGCTGGAAAACTACTAAGAAAGAAAAATGATCTGTCAGGTAATAATTAACATTGCCCACAGGCTTGGTACTGCCGCTGTCCTATAACAAGAGCAGTCAAGGAAGACATCTCACAGGAAACTTCTCCCTTCAAAAGACCTATTTTTCAAGCAGACAACATGACAATATTTTCCATGGACCTATCTTTCCAACTCTATATGAAAATGAATAGATGGTATTTTCTTTATTTTTAAGTCATCTTGGAAGGATTTTTATTTTTTTATTTTTTTTTTTAACGAACTAAATCCTTTCAAAAAGAAATCCAGGGAGAAAGGGTAGAGAAATAATATCAAACATGAGATACAAATAATAGGAACAGAAAAGTAAAAGCAATAAAGGGGTGAATAAAATTGAAAGGCAGGATTATAAATGCTGCAATTTTATCTCTTATTGTTTTCTTCTGAATGATATTGAATGCAACAATTAACATGGCACTCACCTCCACCCACATGCGCATCAACTCAGCATGAGTTCCTCACATTGCTAGTTAGGAGTTGCACTGACAGAAAACTTTTAACTTGCTCATTTGCCATCTCTTCTTTCCCCTAAATATTTTATTACATCAACCAGATGTAGATGGACTGTCTCAAGAGCACTAATGTTTACGTACCCTCTACATAAAAGTGAAACCTAGATGGATATACATATATATACACATATAAACAAATAGATACATATATCTTTAAAATATGCTGCACACACACACACACACACACACACACATACATATGATTAATAAGTCCAATAGTCTAAATAAAAATACCAAACACTCTATATCAAAACATTATTATAGGAGATATTCTTGGTGAACATGTGAAAAGCTTGGGGTGTGGAAGTTAAAGGATTCTCACTTGATGATATAATTTCTGCAGGTTCAGTGAGGTGCAGGTTCTGGCTTCCCCTGGCTTCCCCTGCAATTATAAAATTGGTGCTAATAGTAATTGCTACAGACCTGATGAATCTCCACAGTCACACTTTACACTAGTTCATTTTCCTGCAAACATTTTAACTGAATGATCATATCATTATTTTGAAGTCCATCTTCTTTCTACAGTGAAAGTGAAATTATCTTTGTTCTTCTTGAATGAAGCAGTCTCTTCACTGTTTCCCTTAATACCTCTATTCCTCATGAAATATTGGCATTTTTGTCTCTATCCTATTCTATGTCCACCAAAAATGTTCTATTTCAGGACAGGGATGCAGCTCAGAGGTATACTTTATTTAGTATATGTGGAGCTCTAGGTTCAATCCTCAGCCACACACACACACATACACACACATACACCACCACCACCACCAACAACAACAACAACAACAACAACAACATATCTTTCATTATTATTTTTCAATTTACGGATCTATTAAACTTAAACCAGTTGAGACTTCCCTGGTGCCAGGTTTTTATACTATTTGGAAATAAGAGCAACCACAAAAATCAGAATAATTTTAAAGAAGTATAGAATTATTTCTGGTTGTATATGGGGATATTTTAGGAAAGTTGAAAGGCGTTAAGAAATTTTGAGTGTTTAGAATTAGACCCAACCCTCTACATGCTCTATGCTACTAATTTGATCTACAGATATCAAATATTATTGTGGTTGGTCTAGGCTCTGTATCTGTGAAAATAACCAACAACAGAGAGAATATAAGCTTTAAGAATTGCACTTGTATTAAACATGTCATTATTCCTTAAACACACGATATAGCAACTGTTTATATTGTATAACCTGAGGATGAGTCAAAGTTTATGGAATAATATTTGTCAATTTTATTAAGTTACTATGCTATTTTAAATAAGAGTCATAGGCATCTGAACATGTTTTAAAGAATATCCCTTAAAGATAGGAGAAACAGCTTGTGTGTATTTTCATATTTGCCATGATGAACATTGAAGGAAATGATATTGGGTATCTTCTAACCAGTGAACCAATAGTACCTACATGCAAAGCCTTATCAGTGTCGTCTGAGAATGGATCTGTTCTTATCTGTTGTAAATGATTAGAATAGCATCAAGTTATAGGAATAATTTTGAATCTCTATTAATTATATTTGCTAAAAAAACCTTTATGATAAATGCTCACAGTCTATATCAAGAACTTCATATCATTTTGAGGCCTTTTGGAATGAATTCCCAAATCCATGGTGAAAATATGTTTAAAATGAACATAATTTGCTTGTTCATGAAAATTTATAAGTGTGACAGTTTTTTCTCTTAACCCAACTAGCTCCCAAATAATTGAGACTGGGCTATTACATTTATTTAGTAGCTTTTAGCTCTACAACTGAGCAGCCCTACTCTATTTTAAACCTCTAAGCTAATCTCGCTACCTCCTGAAGGGGCCAGACTTAGCATTACAAACTCTGTTTTGCATTCAGACTCCATCTTATGTTAAGATATTCCTTAATATCAACTACTTACTGAAAAAAAAACAAAACACAATTTGTTTCAGGAACTAAGATACCTCTAGCAACAGCCACAACTCCTCTAGCAAACAGCTACCACTAGAAACAGCTAATCATCTCTTAGGAAGGTACCTAATGTTCTAGAAGTCTCAAAATAGATTGCTTAAGAAAGTCACTATTGTTCATACCAAGCTGAAATCATTACTTGCCAATAGAAATGTGCTGAGCTGCGATTTTCAAATGTTAACCAATCATGCAACTGTCAATCTGGAAAACCCCTTACCCTGCTGAAACTGTGATAAATAGTCAAGGCTTTACTGGCATGGGGTCTTCCACACCCATCCACTGCACTTGATAGGTTGGAAAGGTCCAAGCTTAAGCTTGAATAAAAACTCTTTGGTTTTGTACACAAGTTGGACTCCTAGTGGTTTCTGGTGGTCTCTGGGGATACTGCAATGGGGGCATAACACCTCCCAGCCCAAATCTCCATTATGTTTGCCTTTTAGTACTGATCTGACTCTCTCTGCTCCAGGTATTTTCTCATAGTGTCTCCTGGACTCTTATTCTGTGGCTAATTCCACTTTATCTCTCTCCTTCTTCCTCCAGTGGCTGGGAAGAAGTCCAGCCCTATTCTCTCCACTGCTCAGTCATTAGCTGAGCAGCTTCTTTACTGACCTATCAGAGAATAATTGGGGAGCAATATTTACACAACATTGAGACAGAAGATTCTCAGAATAAGGTTTGCAACCAGATATAGGGGGAACAGAAATCAGAAGTTAAATAATACAAGGATAATCTTTACATAGTGCACAATAACATTATGCTAATCGGGATTAGTTTTAAACATATATTCTTTCATGTCCCAAAATACTTATTAAATAACAGTTCTATGCCAGGTAATGACTATATGGTAGAAAACCAAGCATTGTCTATCTATGTACATAGTTTAAAGTTTAGTATAGTAATAGTATAATACAATTAGACTGCATAAGTTAATACATGGTCTCAGCCCTATTCTGAATTAGCCAGAAAAAGTTGGGGAGCTAAAGTGGTTTCTATGGGTTTCATTTTCCATCGTTGGTCAATCATTTATTTATTTATTTTTTTACGTTATATGGTTTAAAATATTATTGGGCTTCATTGTATATTAATAATGTTTTAAATCAAAATTCAGCAGCTTTCCTTTATGTGTTTTCTTGACTCAAATAATTTTATTATTTTTACATTTATAGCTTTAGTTCATTTGTAGTTTAGTTTCAACTACAAATGAATATATTATAAACACCCTATTTCCATACCTCAAAGATACATCAAACTCCATGCATTCAAAGAAAAAAAAATCTTCTTTTTGCTATAAGGAATATCTAATTTCTTATTCCATAGATCACTTATCCATACATATATGCAAGAAACCCTGGGAAAATGTAGGGGAATTTTAATCCAGCAACAAGGCTGCTCTGGCAAGGGATCATATCCGAAGACCTTCTAGGTCTATACTATCTGGCTGAAATGCAGATATGTCCTGGATTATAGTATGCTCTGGCTGGAATACAGACATGCCCTTAGTACCTTTAATACCTAACAATGAAAGTAAGGTTAATTTGTAGAAGGAAGCAGTCATGTTTGCAAGTGACATCTAATTGATGGGCAGAGAAAGTGAAGAAGCAGAGAAAGATTTGACAGAATGAGTCAGAGATAGGATATGCCCAACTTTCATAGGAACAGCATAGGAAAGAGAGACTACTTAGAGAAGATAGGAGGGTGTATGTATAACAATTTTACTGGGACAGTTTTACAGAGAGAGGTGGCAGAAAGAACAAGCTAGACACAGGTAAAGACAGAACAAGCCAGAGAATGAGAATGAGCCCGAAGATTAGAATATATTGTCAAAGTTAGTATGAAGTCAAGCAGAGCAATTCAGTCAGAAGCTGAGAAAAAACAGATTGAATCAGTCAGCTTGGAAGATTATATTGTATGGAGGGAGGCTACATGCTTCCAAGCCTAGACCTATGGATAGTTAGAACAGAGAAGAAAATGCTCTTGGCTCAGCCCAAAGTGTATTTTCACAGCTTAGGTATGGCTCTCATCTCATCCCTTCATCTGAGGAAATAAAATCGACATTTACAAGAAGTTTTGTTCATATCTTGTCTTCTTTGCTTCTTTCTTGTTTTCAAGTTCTTACCAAGACTTGTCAGGAATGACCATCAAACATGTCTGGTATGCATTCACTTTACCAAATTTAAATTCCATTTTCTTGGTTCAAGACACCAAAATTCTCTCATTTGAATTCTTGGATAGCTTTTTAAATGGTTCTCTTCAAATTCATACCTATTCCCTGTGGCTCAGTCACTCTACATTGTGTTCAAATGACTCTTTTAAAATATGTTGATTCTTTTACTCCCCTAGGTAGCTTTATTATTGTCTTCTGTTTCTCTTGGGATAAAATCATAAATCTAATGTGATTTTCTAAACCATTTGGATCCTCAGCTCAATTTACACACTCATTCCACAAATTACACTGGTGTAAATAACACTATATACATTTCCTGATTTAACAGCATTTGCAACTGTTTTAACTGAGTAGTAATTCCACAAATACCAGAAATCTCAATGGATCACTGACTGTATTTCTGCAGTATTGTTGACTGAAGTTTCATCTTCATTGATCGATGAAATGTGGAAATAAACAATGAGTAATTCCCCCCCCTAGACTTTTGTAACTTCTAGTGTTAAAATGTTTTCCCAAGACCACCAATGAAGTTGTTGAAGGGAAATGATGCAGGAAGGGAATAGAAACAGGAGTCCATTGTGGTGAGCACAAGGTAAATTGTTGAATATGCATAGCCACTCATCCTTGGAGGCCTTCACTTGTTCCCAGAGAGAAAGAGCAAGAAAACACTTTAGTCACTGTCAGCTTTTATTAGTTGAACTGAAACACATTATGCCTTAAACTTATGGTCTATATCTATCATTTTGTATTTTCTCTTTAGTACATAATTAGGTGTAAGTCTGTTTGTTAACTGCATATTTACAGACTCAACTGACTTACTACAAAAGTACAAGGAGTGATTATGCCTGTCTATAGTATAGACACAGCCATGTTGTATAATCAATAGATCTTTAAATTCTATGAACCCTTTGTTTTAAACAGAATTCATCACCTCACATAACTACATCATCACTGGTTATAGTTGCAATAACAACAAGGCCAGTAGAGAGCAGTGCATGCACTAACTTTTAAAATAGCCTTTGAATTTCAATTAACAAAATCGTATTTCTTATTGTCTTAAATTTTATATTTTAGTCATTTAATTAGATTGACTACATTTTACTTGAAAATTAAGACACTTCAACATCAATTAAGACACTGCAGTTTTCCATGTCCTTTGTGTGCTCCTATGTTATTTCTTTTGGTGTAAATAAAATAATCAACAAAACCAGTTTCTAGATAGATGCTGGAGATATGCCCCCATGGGTACAAAGGCTTTGCTGCACAATCATGAAGACCTGGTTTTAGATGCTGGTGTCCACATAAAAATTTAGATAAGGTCATGTGCATGTCCATAATAGTGCTTTGTGGGCAAAGGCATGAATGCTGAGTGTGGTATCATTCTAACTCCAGGGCTAATAAGAGAAGTTTTTAGCATTTAATTTTATCTTTCTTTGGACATTTAAACTATTGGTTTCTTAGCAGAAAATTAACATAATCACTTTGACTTCCTATATTGTTGGAAAGTGTATGGCATACATTTTAAATGAAAAATGGTAATCACTCTGTGGCAATCATGTTTTATTTATTTACTTTAGATTTTAAAAGTCAAAATCACTGTGATATTTATATCGACATGAGGAATTACCTGGCATACAATAACAGGTGTATGGGAAGGCAGAAATAAGCTGGTCACAGGCATTATTGCTGTTGTTGTTATAATCCTGAATTATATAATTAGAAAGAGGCACATTCACATTGAGGAATTAAAGTGTAGAAGGCCACAGATAAATAGAACTCATTCATAAAGTGGGGAAGGAAGGATGCATGCACCTGTGACTTCCAGAGTCCAGAGGTTAGTGGTGTCTTATTCTACCATTTTCTGTCTATTCCCTGGAAACAAGGTCTCTCATAGAACCTTAGGCTAGCTGTTTTTTGGTTGGGCCAGGGACACTGTCTTATGCACCCTCTTCAGTACTGGGTTAGAGGTACTTGCCCACACTCCACTTCTTTCATGGTTTATGGGATACAAACACAGAGCCTCGTGTCCCAAAGCAAGTCATTTTAACCACCAAGCTATCTCCTCAGTGCAATATAAATAAAAAATGTCATTTGTGTGTTTGGGGGGGAGACTATTTGAGAATAAAATTCTAGGAATACTCTGAAAACATATTCTACATTTTGATGAAATATTTTGAAAGTAGGAAAGAAAGATTATATAGCTCTGTTCTCATAAGCATAACAATTAAATACAATCTACATGTGAGAATCTTATTTGAGCTTTTTAATACGTAGTTGAGACTGTTTATCTATGTCTGTGTCACACACACACATTCAAGCAAGTGTGCATGCATACTGAAAAGGCTTTGTAGGTGTTTATTCCTGGTGAATGGGCTTTTGGAATAATTCTTGGATTGTTTACCATATGCACTGACTCATTCTTAAATATTCAAAGCAAAATCCTTATCAAAAATAAAATTGACTATACAAGGAGATAGTGTCCCATGCCTTTAATCTCAGCACTTGAGAGGCAGAGGCAGGAAGATCTCTGAGTTCAAGGTCAGCCTGGTCTACAGAGTGAGTTCCAGGACAGCCTGGCTACATAGACAAACCCTGTCTGGAGAAAAAAAAAGGAATGGATAGGATCAATAAATGCTAACTAAAATGTATGTGCCTTGTGTTGACTAGGTAAGGGCATGAGATTTTCCTATTCTCGCCACTATGGAGGACATTTCCAACTTGAAAAGCTAGATAAGAATATTTATTATACTTGATATGGCATAGTTGATCCATACTACCTCCTAGATACCATGGGTATCATGCGACACTAATGCAGAGTTAAACTTTCCTTTGTCGTCTATTTTCTTTCTATTTTTTAAAAAAGGTTTTGTGTACCTTTATTTTAAGAATACTTAAACACCTTTAGTAGAATGAGTACAACTAGATATACGTTCTAATATTGCCTGCATGTAATTTGGTGGGGAGGCTATGATTAGAACTTTGAATTGCCTCTGTTTTATTCTCATCAACCTTGACCACTTTCTCTGTGCACAGTCTGTCTCCCTCCACAGGAAAGAATAGCACTGCAGCTGACTGTTTTCATTATAGACTATTTTCATTCATAGTAAAATTTCCAAGCGGCTATCATAAAACCTTAAGCGGATCTAATACATGAGTGAATGATTTGAATAAGAAATAAAAATTCTTAAAAATCTTTGGGGGAGGAAACTTTGAGAAGACACTGCAGTACAGGAAGCAGATCTGCCTGAGATCTGTACAGACTCAGAGAGGTCTGAGAGGCAGGTGAGTCAAGATCCAGGAAGTTCTGCCCCAATGGCAAGAGTTCAACCATTACCTGAAGAGTGAGAAAGATGAGAAGCTGTTGTGTAGAGGAGGGTTCCACTTTAGAGAATCATAATTTGCCCCCACTAATAAATTTGAGAAATCCATGTTTTGGGCCAGAAGAATCATGTGAATTTGACCATTTTTCCCCTTCTAAATTATAACATTGAAGGATGAAAACAACGGTGGAATTCCGAATGGGCTGACCATGTCAATGGCAAGCTTAGCCCTTAGACTTGCTAATTACTGACATGTATGTTTTTCAGTGTGCCTAGTGTAAATTCTGTTACCAGCCCCAATTACTGTACTGTGAAAGAATGTGAGAAGAATTCAAAAATGCCCTTTATGTCTATTTCCTCCTAATGTCTATTTCCTCCTAATATCCTTAATTAATCCTACAGTACCAAATTTAGAGAAAAATTATACTGCTGGCTGGAATATGGTAAGCTGCATTCAAAGAAATTAAAACTGAAAGTTTTCAAGAGAAAGCTATTTGAATCCTCTTTAAAATGAGGCTAAAATCTGAGCCCAGGAAATAGTTCATCAAGTAAGTGTTTGTGGACAAGCCTGATAGCCTGAGTTCAAACCCCAGCACCCACATGGTGGAAGAAGAGAACTGACTCTGACCTCCAGTACGGTAATCCTGGCCCTTTTTCATATCCTTCCCCTACACATAAACACCCCACAAATATATGCAATGAAAATTATATGAAGCTCAGTTCCAAAGCAAGGCAAGATCAAGATGCACTCACCATTGGTAAACTCTCAGCATAATAGAAAATTCACTGGCCTCATCACTGCCTGCCAACTGCCTGCCTTACTTTTCCATGAAATTCTTTCGAAGATCTTGCTGGCTTAATTAGATGTCCCTAATCAAAGTCTGAAAGTGTGTCTCTTCATGACTAGAGGGGGAAAATCACCTTATTGTCTACATGCAAGGAAAAAGATATCTCTAGTTTCCCTTAAAAGAAAATGAACAACTTAAAAAACAGTAATAATACAGATTTCCTTCCCTTTTCTTTCTCTATACATTTAAAATATGCAAATTTATAGTATCCTTTCTTCTTGGGGATACATCATATATTAATTCCATGCTTCTGAACACATTCTAAGTATGTCATAAACCCCTCAACAAATAGCATGGGGATTTCTTTATCCCAAGTCCATTGTCCTGGTCAGTAAGGAATATAACAAAGGTCGTGTTTAAAAAGTGGTTTTAGTTCTATCAAGTAAAAGTGATCCTTTTGTGGATTGTCTTAGTCACTGTTCTATTGCTATAAGGAGACACCATGACCTAGGAAACTCTTACAAAATGTAGCACTTAATTGAGGATTCACTTGTTTACAGTTTCAGAGGGTTAGTCCATTATCATCATGGTCAGAGCATGGTGGCAGGTAGGTGTGGTGCCAGAGCAGTAGCAGAGAACTTTACATACTGATCTGTGATCAGGCTGGTGAAGAGCACAGCACTGGGCCTGGCTTGGCTTTGGAAACCTCAAAGCCCACCCTCTGTGACACACTTGCTCCAACTAAGACACACCTACTCCAACAAGGACAGACCTCCTAATCTTTCCAAACAGTTCACTATCTGGAGACTAAGCATGCAAATATATAAGCCTATGTGAGCCATTCCCATTCAAACCCCACCATGGGCCCTGTCATAAGGGCATAATAATTGTCTTTCCAAAAAAAAAAAGGAATTTTCCTATATAGAATTTGCTGTCATCATGTCTGGTATAAAAATATTGGTGAGGCATACCTGGAAATATTTCTCAAATAAAGTACACAAAATGAGGTCCTTCAGAACAGAACCAGTGTTTATGAATACCTCTACCTAAATGTATCTACTTTATTGGTGATTTATATTTTAGTTTTCTCTCTTCATCAAAGCTTAGCAATAGATTAGTGCTTGGTGCACAGCAGGTGGTTAAGGTACACTGGAAAAATGGAAAATCTTTGACTCAGGGCTGCCTAGGGCTGTGGCTTCGTAAGCCATGGGGGAATGTGGCTTTTACCCGTGTAGCCCTGTTACCAATCTTCAGTATCTGGCACAACAAACAAATACAATTGTTTACTCTGAGTTAACTAAAAAATGTACATTTATAGTGATAAAAAAATGTTAAATGTTGTGAGAACCCCCAAAATTGAGAAATACGGAGAAATAATGAAGAAAAATGAACTCTATACAGTTTTTTCTTGTATTTGTGCTTTATTATGCCTCTTTTATCTCCTGTGCTGTCAGAAGAGACATAAATATCAATTCAGGAAAAGTCTGAGTTAAAAGGAAGTTAAAAGATTTGAATTGAATTCCTTTATTAAAAGATCACCTCTGAAGTCAACTGTGAATTCAAAATGGTGTCCTGTTCAAAATGAACCTTTCATTTAATGCCAATCACAGTGTCAACTAAAGATGATAATCAAAAATAATTTCAAATCATTTCACATCATGTGCACCAAGTAGCCATAAACAAGACATCCACAAATCAGGAAGACTTTATCGTTATGAATCATGTTATTCACACATGAAAAACACAGTAAAAATATTGTATTTATAATTTATATGATATCGATATGGGAAAATACAGATAAAATCCTGCAACTGAAGAATAATTATTCGGATTTCAGCTTTCCTTCTTTAAAAGTCTTTTTTTTTTATTAGTTTGAGGTAAACTAAAAGTAATGAGAATTGACTTTTAATATTTTCACTTCATCTTTAATTTTCTGATATCCAACTCAGAATTGGTAACTTTTCATTCTGCTGTTAGCGAGTTTTATTGTCGATGCTACCAAACAATTTTCCCCTTAATGTTCATTATTATTTGCAGTTTCTTTTGTAATTGGCATGAAGTGAAAGGCTCATTTTGAGCAGGATGTCATTTTGAATTCTGTTAATTATGTTATTTTTCACTATTTGACTCTCAATAGCATGTTATTTTCTGATAGTCAACGACAAACTCTTGATTTTTGTCAAATATATCTATCTGCTCCCCTGGCTTGGCTCACTTTTTCTCTAGGATGTTGTATTTTGTACCTCTGACCTTAGTGAACTAATTTAATAGTCAGTTCCTTCGATCTCTACACAGTATTTAGTTCCTAATTTATTGTTTCATATACTTCATTATCTCAAGTGTCTAGAACAGTGTTTGGCATATAGTAAGAATACAAAGAATATATTGAAGCAACAAACAACTAGTTACAAAAGCAAAGTAAGGGAAAACAAAAAACAAAAAATAACCACGTAGTCTTCTAATGATGAGTTTAAAACACCTACAGACTGAAGTATAGGTAGATTCTTCCTCTTAATTTAATGCCATTTTGACAAAACCATATGAGTTTGGAAAGCTATTGTGGTACCTTGAATCAGTCAAAAATAATTTCTAGCACTTGGGCTGATAGAGTTTCAGTTAGAAGCTGCTGTTTATCTCGAATGAAACTGTTCTTGTTATACTCCATTTAAAACTTGGTTAAACATATTTTCTTGGTATGTTAATGCCTTTTGCAAACCTTTTCTTGATTCTGCCATGTAATTTAAAAAGATTCAATTAAGGGAAGAAGATTAAACTAGCTTTAAATGAAATTTCTAGCAAGAACAGATTTTATATTTCAAAGCAGACAGTTGTTTTATTATTAGCTGTATTGGTTTACATTGGAAACAGAATGTTTGCCTCCATAGTCCCTGCCTCTGACTATACCTCCAGTAAAATGAAGAGTTCCTGGGGGGGGGGGACTCTGAATGAGACTAACACCTTCAATTCTGAAATAAATGTCTGGAACACTAAGTACTCAACAAGGTAAGATGTTAGCTTTTCTTCCCTTGAAAACATAGGCACTCCTGGAGATGGGTGCTGGAGCTACCAAGCAAGTGGTTCAGTATCTCTGAGCCTTAGTTTACTTATTTCCATAATGGAATAAAAATATCTACTTTTCTGGGCTGGAAAGACTGGGAGAATATCAAACATACTCCCAATCCTTAAACATACAAGATGATTAATAAGGTATTTATAAAATTAATTCTATTGAAAATGTGTTACCAGTAAATTAAACCACTAATGTGCCTTCCAAGGAAATAATGCAGTGACTAGGTAATCAAACAGCTAACACTAAAGTGTAATTGTATATATTTCATCAACTCTACTAGAAATAAAAAAGAAACAGTACGTGAATAAGTCAAGCACACTGACTCTATTGAAACATGAAGGTGGGAACTTCAGTGACCAGACAATCATTCATGATACCTGAGCATGGGCACATATATACAAGCACAAGAAGAAATTCAAGACACTTACCTATGTCTCCCCGCGTCTCAGAAAGACAATGACAAATGCTAGTTCACAAATGTATTTAATGAAAACAAGTGGTTACACATGCTGACTCATTAATAATTTTCTAAGAAACATATTATCAAATGTTGCTGCCGGAGAGCCACTTGGGAACAGAAGAATCAAAAATTCTCCCATCATAAATCTTACGATCTGAAGTTTATGTGGACATGGATACTATGAAGGCTTTTAGATGGATGAATCTAGTTGCTGATGTACAAATTTTATCACAAATTACATTTAAATTATTACATTAATGGTGAAGAGAATGGTATGTTTTCATCCCCAGTTACAGGACTAGCTTTGATATTTTGTGCAAAACCTTGAAACACAGTCTACTATCAAGACAAACAATTGAATTTCTTCTTCCTCTTTAGGGCATGTGTATACTGATATCACTTCAGAGTTACGGAGTCCTTCTCCTGAAATGCTTTCTTTCTATGGCACTTAGGGAACTTCCTGTACAAAATTCTACTCTTTGTTCACTGTTTGCCACATACCAAGGACTAAGTAGAAAGAGATCGGGTTAATTCTTGTTAAGCTTTGCATGACTAGTCCCTAGCATAGTCCTTTAACTAGTAAATAGCTAATAATACACTAATAAATACATAATTGTAGATTATACTAATAAATTTATGTAGTATACTATTCTCAAAAACATTCATTGTTTAAGAATTATTTTACCATTAATTATGTGTCTGTGTGGGTTTGTTCATGAGAGTGTCAGTGACTGAGGAGGTCAGAGGTCAGAGAACCCTGGAGCTAGATTTGGAAGGACAGAGCTATGAGCCACTAATGTATGCACTGGGAACTGAACTTGAGTCCTCTGAAAGAGCATTATGTGCTCTTAACCATTGTGCCATCTCTGCAGCACAGAGTACATCCTTTCATTTTACTCTCCGTAATTTTCAAAGTATAATTACATCATTTCTCTGATTGCTACGTCTAATCTTCTCTATGTACTGACGCCCCTTTATCTCATTATGGTCTCTATTTCATTGTTTTACAAATGCATACATTTATATATGTGTGTGTGTGTGTGTGTGTGTGTGTGTGTATAATTTGTATATTTATTCCTAAATATATAAATGTATACCACCCAGTCTATATGATGTTACTTGTATGTTTATGATCTTGGACTATATTCTTTTCCATCAAAACCTCAGAATCAGCTGAGACCTTGCAAATAAGGATAAGTTTCCTCCTATTATCTAATCACTTTGAATGAAGCTGTTCCCTTGTTTGACAGATGAAGAAACTGGGGATCTACAAGGGACTGCGAATTTGTCAGATAATAGGAGCAATGAAAAGTTGAATTTCATGTTCAAAGTTCTTAAACTTAAAACTCTTTAAGATGAGCATATTTGAATACTACCCCAGTAAGTCTCTACGGGCTTGTTGCATAAATAGATGGCCAATCATCTCTGACGTTTCAATTACTGCTAAACGTCTGCTGCTTTCCTCCTTTTGGTGCCATTAGAAGAACATAGCATTGGTCATACGCAAATACTAGGTAAATACTCTGCATCTCAGTGGGTCTACTTCTGAGAGTCTCTGAGTCACAATGATGATTTAGCTATCATAAGGAAGGGCAGCATCGTCGTCCCAGCACCGTGCCCACTCATCTCTGTAAAGCCCAGAGGAGGTTTCTCCATGTTTCTTCATGATTTGATAAGAAAATGAGGCTTGGGGAAAATTTAGTGAAAGTTGGGACAAAGGGCTTCCAGTCAGTCTTTGAAGGCTACAGGAACTGAAACGTGACCAATTGACTCTGAAATAAGGCCTTTCACATTATCTTCCTGTAATTCGGAGGATGCAGAGAGGAAAAAAAAAAAAAAAAAAGAATCCCCAGGTTAAGATGTAGTAAATGGTACCAAGGATCCGTGGCTCAACTCTTGTCACACACGCTAATTAATCAATAAATAACACCTCTGAATGTAAGTTTCTTCTTTAACACGAGAGGGTTCCAGAAAAATATTGTTCACTGACAGCAACTCGTAGTTTTATTTTCAAACCTTTTAAGGAAGTTTGTTTGCAAAGGCAAGTTATTCTCCTAGGCAATCTATCCAGCCCCTAAATGAACACTGACTTATAGAACCCTGGCCCTCTGTCGGTTACCTTGTACTGTTGAGTGTGGCTGTTCTAAGCAAAAAGCTTCAACAGAAATTAACAGCAACTACAATGATATAGCAACGTCTCCCATAGCTAGTAGAGTCTTCTCTGGAAAGGGATGTGGAAAGGGAGGTTGAAATTTTTCTTAATCTGAATTCTGTCCCCGCCTCTCTTACTCCTGTCTCTCCCCCGTTTCTATGTCCTATTCTTCTGTGTTCGAACGCATTCTGACCATTATGCTTGGGTGGAAAGTTGAAAGACGGCAGACCTGCTACAGCCAGCCAGTGCTCCTGATGGGTGGGCGAGCAAAGTTCTAGGGCTGAGCGTTCCTTTCTCAGCTCCTGGCCATGCAGGCGCTCGCGGATACCTGCCCTGCCTGGCGCCTCACTGAAGATTCGCCGCGGCGGAACAGTTGAGTCTCCATCTGGCTACCAACCCACCCAAGCTTTCTTCTCCTCCATCACCACCTTCCTGCCTCCCCCACCTCCCCCTCCTTTCCGTCTTCCCTCTCCACCCCCGCCCCCAATCTCCTCCTCTTTTTCTCACTACAAGCGGTTGCTGATGCTGAAGCCGAGCGTCACTTCGGCTCCCACGGCAGACATGGCGACATTGACAGTGGTCCAGCCGCTTACTCTGGACAGAGGTAAGGGAGCGGCTGGTTCGTCAGGCCACACAGTCCGCACCGCTTCGCCCTCCGCCCTGCCCAGTCCCACAGGGAAGGCAGGATGCGCTCGGGCAGGGGCAGTTGGGGGAGGAGAATCAGCCCAGGAGGGTTTCGCGCCCGGAGCAGGACACTTTCTTCCCTTCTCTCCTCGTCTGGTCCCCGCCGCCCCTTCTTGCAGCGCTCCCCGGGGCGTGGGTGCTTGCCAGGGCTCGGATGCTTCAGCTGCCAGTCTCAGTCCCTCTCCGGGTCGCCTCCGGGCCCCGGCTTTGTTGGAGAGGATGCGCGGGGTACCGTTGAGCGCTGGTGACTGGAGGTTGGAGAGGGGCAGAGAAAGCTCTCCCAGCTAGAGCTGCTAAGAGACCAGTGGGGAAGCCAGCTGCCAACTGCCGGCGCGGGGACCCGGAGAGAGGAAGTTTGTCCCCGCGCTGGAGACCAGAGGTCTGTGCAGCCGCTTTGACTGGGAGATCGCCCCGGGGCGGCAGGGCGCTTGGCTGGGTAGCAGGGTGCAAAGCCCAGGGACTGCCGAGCCAGGGCGCTGCCCTCAGGCGAAAGGGCAGAGCGGAGCCCGAGCAACCTTCGCCGGCTTGGGGACACCGCATCCCGGAGCCGAGCCGGCTAGGCTCCGGCTTCCTGTCCGGAGCTGCGGCTCCGGTCGTGGTACTCCCTCAGCCTGCAGTTCCAGGGTGATATCAACTCCTGTCTCCTGCTCCAGCAAACCTTGTTCTTTACCAGCCAAGTGCATCTCAGTGCTTGGGCTGCAGAAGGCGCGAGGACAAAGCGCAGGCTGGATAACTGTTTAACTTCTAGCCTGTGACCTGTGCGTCCTACTCTTTGGCTGAACGGGAAACAGCGTTTGCTCAAACCTTCCCAAACCTGGTTACCGGTTTCCCCTCTAGGATCGGCCCTGCCTAGTGCACCCGAGTAGTACCTGGCTGCTACTGGGAGTTTCCTTTTTGCCTCACCAGGTCCAATTACTAGGGCGCCAGAGTCCCAGCTCTGCAGAGAGAGGGCACCTCTAGCTCTGGGTCCGCAGCGGCAGGGCTTAGGACCCGGTGCAGCCATTTGAAAATGCTGTGCTCAGAAGAAAATGATTTAGTCCTTGTCCCTCTAAAATTTCTCTTTCTGGAGGATTAAACTAGCGGGCCCAGCAAGGCAAAAAGAGCATCCTACTGCGAGCACAGTGGCAAAGCTGTTAAACTGTGTTTGTGGTTCTTAATTTGGAGAGATCTCTGGTGACTTTAACTCAATCTGTGGGTGCCAGAACGGATATTATGCGGTGCCCATAGCAACCTTACTTAGGGTAAGAGTTGAAAAATAATTGATTTTTATGTTGGGAAATTTTCATTTACAAGCTTGCAAATTAATAATAGTAAAGTGCTCAGAAGTCCGTCGTATAATCTATGATTTTAGACCCAATATCATCTGTACTAAGCAGGATAAATCCATTGCTGGTAAGAGCTAAGCAGATGGCAGGCTATTAAAAACGATGGGTTTCCCAAGTATTTCTGTTTTAATGTGATGAGCTCTTCTATTGTCCCATTACTAAATTACAGTCATTAAACATCCCAAGTTTAACTATATTAAACATCCCAAGTTCTAACTATGCTAGAAGCAAACACTCCAAGAAGACACATACTCAAGCAAATTTACATCCCACTACTATTAGTAATACAACCAGTTCACTTTGGGAGAGTTTATCTTAGCCCTTGCATGCCCCAGTCAGTTGTCCAGAGAAGACCAAGATTTAAAGTGTGCTCTTGTTTATATTCAGATGGTACCTGTCCTTCTGCGATTAGATCCGTGGAGTCAGTAACGCAGGAGGCAAAGCCAGGTTATCTATGTGAACATCTGAATTATTGAACCACTGGCTTTAACTTCTTGGTGTGTAAGAAGACCGTTAAATTATCTTCCCTCTACATCACCATGATAGTACCTTTAGTTAAGTAATTTTATTAGGTTGATGAACTATGGGATTCTAACCTTTGTCCTGGTTTGGTTGGGCATTAAGACATTAGGGTCTGATAACTGTGAAGCTGTGCAGCGTTGGCAGTCTGTAATTCCGTTATCCCAATTTAGGTCTCATCTTTTTGGCTACCTACTGGAGATTTTGTGTCACTCCAAGCTTCCAGAGTGCCATTTGATACATTGGCTGGGCAGTGTCGGCGGCCCATATTGTATACTCTAAGTTTGCCCACTCAAAGGATTTTAGCTCCACCAAGGCCTTTATTACCCTTCCTTATTCTGTCTCCCCACAATGGGTAAAGCTCCTTGAGGGAAAAAGCTATTTCTTAATCCATCTTTGATTTCCGCATCGTCCCTGACTTGTGATGGAATATAAAGTGAATGTAGATTAGGGATAGTGAACTAAAGCCTGAAGTAAATCAAGAACTGTTAATTATATGGATTTCATACGGAACTGGAGTACAATTCATGGAGTTACAGCATTGCAGAGCTAGCAAGGATGCTAGAAAAGAACACATGAGGCAGTGGCTATGAACCTTCCCGAGCTTCATTGGGTGGATTTCTACCAGCCACAGCTGCATACCAATGCTTGGCCTTTTGTTTTCGTTTTATCAAGACTGGGTTTCTCTATGTAGTCCCGGCTGTCCTGGAACTTGCTCTGTAGACCAGGTTGGCCTTGAACTCAGAGATCTGCCTGCCTTTGCCTCCTGAGTGCTGGGATTAAAGGCATGTGCCACTATCCCCTAAGTAGGATTCTAGCACGTGGGCAACAGGGAAGAAGAAAATGGGAATCTTGTCAGGCACTACAAAGTGTATCTTACCAAATCAAAAGAGGTATGGTTGGTTCTTTTCTAGTATTTTCATTTACAGGAAATAAAAAAAAAAAAAAAAAACAGGTATTTTTAAGGCTATGCTACCTCTAAGAGGAGGATTTGATTTTCAATTAGTGTCCTTTAGAATCAAGGAAGTAGAATGCATTGGGACAGTGTAACACCTGGAATGGGGTCAATATAAACAATATAGTAGCATTCATAGGAGTCGAAAAAATCCATATATATGCCATAGAGTGTATCAAATGGCACTTTAGAAGCGTGGAGTGACCCAAAGTCTCCAGTAGCTGGCCAAACTATGAGACCTAGGTTGGAATAACTGAATTTCAGACTGTTAATGCTGCACAGCTTCATAATTATCAGACCTAAATTCCTAATGCCCAAGTTTTTAAGGAAACAAGTCAAAGCTACAGGGTTGAGATTAAGACTTACTTGCCTCAAATTCATGCAAGATATCTGAAAGTAAGACTCTTTAGAAGTCACACCCATCTTGGTTTGTGTCTTTACACAAACAAGACTTTAAAGATCTAGGATGGCCCAAAGGAATAAAGAGGGTCAGCTGGGGACTTAAACATCTCTGTGTATATCCCAAAACTGTTTTATAACTGCCATCATGACATTGGACTAGCCAGCACTGCAGGCCTCAGGGTAACTATGGGCGGAGTAGACTCTTATTTACTCTTTCTTGATATTCATTTACTTACTGAGACCCTAATGTAAGTCACACTTTGTTTTAGGACCAGTGTATATTGAGAAGCTAGACAAATGGCAATTCTAATTTCTGTCACAAGAGCTGGTAGGAAATGTTTGTTGTTTGTTTGTTTGTTTTGGCATACAAACAAGTCATCCATACATCCATTTGATATACATTTATCACCTGCTGTATACTAAATACTATGCCACCAATTTTTAACCCGTGGGTCTCCACCCAAACAACCCTTTTATAGGGATTGCAAATCAGATATCCTGCATATCAGATATTTGCATTATGAGTCATAGCAGTAGCAAAACTACAGTTATGAAGTAACAACAAAAATAATTTTATGGTTGGGGTCACCACAGCGTGAGGAACTGTACTGAAGGGCCCCAGCATTCAGAAAGTTAAGAGCCACTGTGCTACAGGACCACAAGAAGAAAGATTTCCTGTTTCTATGAATCCTAAGCATCTACTAAGGAAGACAAAAGGTAACAGACCGATTGACTGAAAAATACTGAGTGTGAGCCTCATTCCAAACACTTCCCTAAGCACTGAGATAGTGCCAGTGAGCAAATGGAGCAATACAGGAAAATCCTAATGGTGTTCCAATGCTTATGAGAGAGATACGATGTACAGGAATGAGGCTGCTGGAGCAAAACTAAAACCGAACAAATGACAAAGAACCACTGTTGTAGATATATTAGTCAAGGAAAGACCACTTGAGACAGTGACGTTTGAGAGGAGCACCCAATAAAGGGAAGAAACAAATTATCGATATTTGGGGTTGAATAGGCTCAGGATGATGAACTGCCAGCCTCCTGGCATATTACAGTAGCTACTGCGAAAAGGCAAACAAAAGAGAGCCTTAGAAGAAAGATATCTGAAGATGGTGGCCAGGGGCCAGATGAGATGACTCATGATAATGATGTTATGTTATGTGAGGCTTTGCAATGCTTGGGAACAAACAATCAGAGAGGAGACTAGGCGGGTGAGAGCTACTTGGTTAATGGAGCTCCAGGAAGGCTCACTGAGAAAGGAAAACTCACAGTTTGTTTTCATCTATTAATACAATCCCGAGGAAAAGCAATTATAGTGAAGTAAGTATGTATAACTAAAGTTCCAGGTTTACTACTTGGTTATCATCTGGTTAATGCACTGATAGGAAAACGGTCAAAAGATTAAGACAACTGAAGAACTAATTATACCACAGAGATACAGTTTAGATCAAAAAATTTGGTTGTGTAGACCTAGGAAATCTACAGATCAGCTTTACACTAGGTTTTATTGCCAGGCTAATATATCATATATGATCATTTGATTTTCAAAGATACACTAAGCACTGTAATTTTCATAGAGCTGCACATAAATCTCCATCTTGAATCCAGGTGGTCTTAATATGGGATGGATAGTTATCAGGATAGACAGCAGTGTAGACAGCAGTGCCTATAATTTACCCTTGAGCCAAAAGAAGATTTTGGTGAGAGGAACATGAAATTTATCTCTTCCGATCTTTTAAATGTTCTCAGACCCTCTTCCAATTTCCAGAGACTGACTTGCCCAAATTTTAATCTCTAAAACTAGGGGTGACCTTCAGCTAAATCCAGGGCAACAAAGCAGAGTGCAGCTTCTGATACTTAATCCCATCATTTTATAGAAAACAGAAATGCTTCACTGTATTAAACACTGAGTCCTTCTGGACACTTCTTGAGGATACAGTAGCTTTGGTTCTCCTTCAAGTTCAGTTTCAAGGTCAGAAAGGAAAATATGAAAAAAACCTTTATAATTTCACCCTTAATAAAACTTTCCCGCTTAAATTGAAACCAAATTGCATTTGAAAAACTATGACCTATAATATGATAATACAAAACCTATTGTGGAAAAAATGAATAACTTTTTCCTATGGGGCCAGAGAGTTACCTCTGCAATTAAGAGTAAGTACTGATTCCAAGAACCAAATTTGGTTCCCTGCAAAAATATCTGTTGACTCATAATATCTGTTACAATGACCCAATGTATCTGTTAGATGACCCAATGCCTCTGGCTTTATCTAGCACTTGTTCACATGGACATAGCCCCACACATTTAAAAAAAAAAAAAGTATGAACATAATTAAAAATAAAATGAATATTTTAAATACATTTCTAGGAATTGATTAAAATTACACAATTTAAAATTCTTTGGTGTTTAGGGACATGATCAACAGCTGACAATCTATTTTAGCACGTATACAAGATAAAGTGTTGCAGATGCTATTGTCTACCTTTTCTGTGACTCGACTTCAATTTGGATAAGTTGCAAAGACACAAATGGAAATCATTATTTCTTGGCTTCTCTCAGTCATAATTTAAATTATTGATTAAACCAGTCTTAAGTGTATTTCCTCATTTTAACAGATCAAACTTTTGTCCTTTCAAGTTTCCATTGGGAAACCAAGAACTTTCATATTATGGATCTCAGTGTTACGGGGGTGGGTCATGGGGACAAAAATTGGATGTCAGTAAGAATCCCGTATTCCTCATAGCAGTTGTGATGCATTAACATGTTCTCTTTTCTTCTCACTTTTCAAGGCACACACAGCCTGTTACTTTATATATCTTCCGATTCGAGCTCTGGGCAGCCTATAGCTTTTTAAATCAAACTACCTTCACTGGTTTATAAGAAGTCTTTATTTATCTGAAAATTGTTTTGCTCACAGTACAAAGAGGTCCATTCCTTCTCCCACATCTCAGTTTTTAGTTTTTGTTTTTATTCAGGAAGATTTTTATGACAGGAAAAAAAAAATAAAGGCAAGGAGGAAGAAAAATAAGGACTATAATTTTAGCTATAATTTCAAAGGTGCATGCCTGATTATCTTGACAGAGAGACAAAAGGACAAGGCTGCAAATATGTTATATCTCATACTAAGGCTTTGCCAAGCACTGCAGCCTGCAACACTTTAGCTCATGCACATTACGTGGTTGCTCACTTTAAGAAATTAATTTCTGGAGGCACCAATAAACATTTTACAAACTATTTTTGTTGAATGTCTATTTTGGTGTGGTCCTGCCATTCATGGTATTAATGTCTTTGTTTGGCTGGTACCATTTTATGGATCACTGTAAGCTACTAGCTGTAGTAGAGCCTAAGGAATATTTATTGAGTAATGCCAACCTAAAATAATTGACAAGCAATGGCTACCTTAAGTTGTTACTTTGCTAGTGTGTGTGTGTGTGTGTGTGTGTGTGTGTGTGTTATCTGTCTGTCTGTCTCTCTGTCTATCTGTGTCTGCATGTATCCCACCACATGACTGGAAATAATGAGAGTCACTGCTGTTGATAGGCACAGTTCCATCTTTTCTTGCATGGATCCTACTGTCTTAATAGGTAACTGAACCAAATATTTAGTGCCATAATTGGACCAAGAAGCATTAATAATTTTTACTTTTTTAAAGACTAATTTGTGTGTGTGCGCTTTGGTGTTGTGCCTTGCAAGGGTGCCAGATCCTCTAAAACTGGAGTTAGAGAGAGTTGTGAGCTAATATGTGGGTGTTAGGAATTGAACTCGGGTCCTCTGGAAGAGCAGCCAGTGTTCTTAACTACTGAACATCTCTCCAGCCCCATGAAGACTTTGTAGTGTCATGGGGGGCTGCAGAATCACCTACCCCAGCACAGTACACATAATAAGCTACTCAGTGTTTTTGATTTTCATAATCACCAATTAATAAATGATAGAACACAATAAGCAGGTCAAGATAGATTTGTTCTAAAAGCACTCTCTGTTGACAAAAATGTCTTAAAATTCACAGTGATTCCACCAATTCATTACCTCTAATCAATGGTATTAAGAAGTTTTTGAGATTGAGTTTTGCTAAGTCACGTGCTCACTGTACTTGAAGACTTGCCTAGTGGAAGCAAATATGCCCAAATCCACTTAAAAGCCATGTGGGACTGAAATTTCTTTTGAAGTTTTACTCAGACATCTGTCCATGTTGCCCAGAAAGCACAGAGCTCCTGGTTTAAATGAATCACCACGTCTAGAAACACTGGAGTTATTTCAAGTCCACCTGGTTTTGCTCTTTTTTTGTTTACTTGCTAAGTGTTGTCATAGTAACATTAATCCTGCATAAGGTCTTCTAGCAAAGAATTGCCATTACCATAACAGGATGGATTAACGGAAATCACAGAATGTTCATGGGATTTTAAAGCTCCAGGTTAAATGAGGGGCGTTGGGGAGAAGTGAGCATCCCATGATATCTGGGTTTGTTGAACAGCCATGGGATACTGGAGGATGTGGCCATGAGACTTCTGAAAGTGATGCTTGAGAAAAATTAGACAGCAGTAGGTTGAACCAGGAGCCTGGTTTTGAGAAAATCTATATGTTTTAAGGAATCACAGACTGAACTATTTGATGCTGTCTCCTAGCAGAACATAAATCATCTTATTAAAATAATAAAATATTGACCATTGGAAAAGGAAGTGGGAATTCTGCAGCAGGTATACGGGTTGGAGAGAATGGGTAGGTTGAATTTCATAAGCACAGTTCAGCTGTTTTCCACACTCAGGATGCTATTAGTTGTGCAAGAGGTCTTGTTGAAAACATGGAGCGATGTGAAGTAGGCTTCTAGTGGTTGAATGCTGCTCTTGAATGAATGCTTCTCAGTCCTCTGCATCATTACTGAGATTCCAGATAAGTGCCATGCATTATATTTTAATCAAATTTATTGGTGACATATGGCTTGGGAAAATAAGAAATAGTCATGCCAACAATATCAGTATTCTAAGATTGTACCTAGCTAAAATGGCAGGTTACAATGAAACATAAAATTCAATGGAGGGGAACAGGTAGCTTTCATTCATCACCTGGAATCAAGTTAGCATATGATTAGATTCACATTGATGACATTGGTATATGACTGGAACAATCTTATTTAAGAGTGGTTGAGTTGGAACATATTGATCCTTTTATTTAATAAAGTCAAAACAAGCTGTGATTAAATCATCAAAATATTAAAAATCAATTTCTTTAAAATTATAGGTAAAACATGTACCAATATTGTAATAAAATACTTTTACTCCATAATCTATGGGGAACAGTTTTACAAATACTAAAAACTTTCAAACTTAGGAATCACTCTATGTTGGCTATTCCTGAAGTCAGTGATGTTTTAAAGCACAACGAAAACTATCCCAGCTCATAAAAGTTACTCAACTGATATATAATGTTCAACAGTTGACCTAACATTTTGCCATGTAGATAGTTTAGTACCTAGAATTCTCAAGGCCTGCTTAAAAGTCACCCCCGCCCCCATCATTGTGTTAACTAGAAGAAACACAAAGTAAATATCTAGATTCCCACTTGGGAGGAAGTATCACCCTAATTAGCTTCGAAACACAGAGTTCCTAGAAAGTAGTATGGTTCAATGTTAGAAACTATTTTACTCCAATGCTTTACAGGTGTGATAAAAATCTAAGCGTAATATGTGATTTCAACACAGCCGTTAGTGACCTGTAGAAGCGTTTTTCTTCAACATGAAAGGGATTAGCTATCAGATACAATGTTGAATGCTGCATTTAAATGCTCAGGACAAAACTGTATATTTAAGGTCTAGAACAATACAGGAAAACATATTTAACCAATGCTATAAGATCAATAAATGTAAGTATATATATATATATATATATATATATATATATATATATATATATAT
>JADRCH010000124.1:4253082-4345218 GCA_019843965.1 Rhynchomys soricoides
TATATATATATATATATATATATATATATATATATATATATATATATATATATACTGAGCCATCAAAATAGCCTGTTCTCGGAGTGTTTGATTGTTAATTGAAAAGCTATTAGAGGGTATAATTGAATTTCCCAGAGATAATCATTAATGCCACAAATCACTGCTCACATATCCAAATAATATTTAAAATAGTAATCTTGCATTCATATAACAAGTTTTAAAAAGTCGATGAAAAGATAAAGTGCAATTACCAAATACAATTTAAAAAGGTAGAAATTAAAGATAAATTTTGACTGCCCACTGTGTGACATACCTGCTACGTATATAAGAATAGGGAATACAGAAGGAAAAGAGACAGGCAAGGTCTCTCTTAACAATGTTCATGCTTTGCAGTTAGAGTAGAAACACAGAAGATTTAAATAGATGAGAAAACAGTGGGACACCATAGAACAATACCTACAGAGAACAGGACATAGGGAAACAGGAGCGAAAGCCACTTACACAGTGATTTCTGGTAGGATACATGAGGACATGACATCAGAGCAGAAGCAGGCACTATGCAAAGAGGAATATGTGAGTACAAAGATTATCATTTTGATGAGTAAAATCAAGGGGAAGAAGTCGAAGTCGGGCACAATAAAAAGAAGACTAGATCAGAAAGGGTGTAGAGTTGTCAGTAGCAATGCCTGCTTTAAAGATGCAAGAAGTGATGGATAGCCAACACCATGTAGACTGTAAATGGCACCATAATACTATTTTCCTTCCGTTCCTTTGTTTTCTCCATCATTTCAAGAGTACTATCTTGCTTAGGAAGCAACACGATGCTTAAAACCATGCAGGTCAGAAATGTCCTGCCTACATTTAATTGCTAGCTTTTCTGCTTTCTGCAACATCCACAGAAGTTTCTTAACTGTTTTGAGTTCCAGTTTTCCAATCTGTAAAGTGCAAATTGTAAATCTAATATAATATCAAAGATGTAGATATATTCAATTTCATATCCTAATATGTATAAAATACTCAGACTAGGTTTGACACTTGGTAATCACTCAACAGCTGTCATCGTTTCTTCCCTGAGCCCTGCATGTAATATGATCCCAGTACACAGGGCAAGGATAGAGAATATTCCCTTTAATCATGTTACATGAAGAGGTTGGAACCACACTTAAGTTTGGGATTCAAACCTTGCAGGAAGTTGTTGGAAATGCTTAGCGATCCAAAATGTTTTCTGTGTATGTAACTTGGTGTGTACATACATGCTCCCTAAGTTGTTCATTTTTTGATAGGTCAAGAACACAAATGCCATGGTGCTGGTATGGGGGACAGAAGACAAGCTTGGGTGTCAATCATTGCTTTCTGCCTAGTTTGAGACAGTCTCCTTCTGTTCTGGCTGTTCTTGTTCACTCATCTGCATTCCAGGCTATGTGACCCACACGTTTCTGAGGGAGTCTTCTGTCTCTGCCTTCCATTTCCCCACAGGAGTACTGAACACATACGTTTCTAATATTTACCATTGTATGCTTCGTGGTATCATAGTAATACAAATATAAGTTCCCTAATATTTGCTGAATGAATTATTATTTTGGCCTGCATAGTTGCATGGTAGTACCAACTCCCAAAAAATGAAGAGAGTGGTAGATTTTTATTAAAGAGAAATATCCCCATATTTGTGTCCTTCAAAATTAGAATTGGTCTCTTCTAAAATTATTGAGCATTTTGTTCGTGCACATTGTACAGGGAAAAGAAGATTAACAAACTTCAATTATTTTTCAAGATAGACTTAAATATTCAGTAATTGCTTTGAGTGTGTGCCACTCAACGGTATTTTCAGTGGTATTTTCTTAAATATAAGTTAACCTTACACAGATATAAAAAAGGAATTGTACTAGGTAGTTGAGAAGTAAATCTAAAGAGTGATTTTGGCTTTCCTTGTTTTATAATTATTTAGTTTTAAACATAGAATGATTCTCAGAAGCAAACATGGTAGGTAAGGGAAGGAGGTATGGATCCAGATGGCTGAATCCCAATTTGGTGTCTCCCTTTCCAGTAGTCGCCACATAGCTTCACCTCACTATGTTTACCATCTATGAACACTGGTAAGGTTTTGTCAGGCTCGACACAAGTCAGAGTTGCCCGGAAAAAAGATATGTCAGTTGAGGAATTGTCTTCTAGATTGGGCTGTGGACCTGTCTTGGGGCATTTTCTTAATTGACAATTGGTGTGGGAAGGTCCAGATCACTTACAGACAGTGCAGCCTCTAGGTATATGATCCTGGATTGTTTCATTAGAAATAAAAGTAAGCAAACCATAAAGACCAAGGTCAGTGGCAGTGTTCCTCCATGGTCTCTTTGTTTGTTCCTTGCGTCCAGGTTCCTTCCTTTAATGAATTTAACATAAGCTGTAAGTTGAAGCTTGGTCAGTTGTATTGTAAATATATGGTAAATGTATTGTAAATATATTGTAAATGTAAATTATAAACATATTGTAAATGCCAAGTGAGAGCCCCCAAAGCCTGGTTGCCCCAGAGAACCCGAGAGAGTCCAAGTTGGCAGGTAGAGCCAAGTGACACTATGTGACCTTGATGAATAAAATACCTACAACCTATAGCTGGAGAGAATTGAAGTAAGCATGGCTTGGTGTTCCCAGGAGACCATGAGGAGGGAAAGAATGGGGGAAAAAAGAAATACACCATGAGTCAGGAGTCAAGAAACCATGGCTCTGAGGGCTGAACAATTAAAGAACAGCCCAAACGAAACATCATAAGTAATAACTCAGGATTATCAATAGGAAATAGGTTTTAATAGCATAGAGGGTAGATATCTGCCGTCAGAGCCATGTTTTCTTGACTCCTGACCCATGACATCTTTTCCCTCCCCCCTTCTTCTCGTCCCTGTCCTGGTCTCCTCCGACCTCTATGCCCAGGAACACCCAGCCACACCTATCTCAATTCTGCCCAGCTATAGAGTGTAGGCCTTTTTATTCACCAATCAGAAATAACCTGGGGGCAAGGTCACATAGCTTCTCTTAGGTCTACCTGCAGACACTCTAGTCTCTGAGACAATCAGGCCTTGCATCCCACCCCCACCCCCGCACTTAGTGTTACAATACATAGCAACAGACCAAACCTCAATAGCTATAACATGAAATAAATCCTTACCTCCCCGAGTTGCTTTTGAGTAGAAAGAACACTATAGCATTTTGTATCCTTGCTCTGGTTTTGTTAAGATCCTGTTTTCTTTTCCTCTGTAAAATTGACAATAATGAGTTTCCATCTCACTAAGTTGCGGGAAAAGTTAGCTGAGAAGACACACACAAACAGGTGTACACAGAGAAGAGCTCAAACATCATCCCGATTGGAAATGCTCATTATCGAGGGCTATTCCCTGCCTCTGCCTTTTAGGGTCATGCTTACTTTCCCAGTGTAATAAGGGAAAAGCACAGAGACTTCAGACTTAGATAGGTATGCATTTGGCCAATACCTCTGCTTCGTGCTGTGCACTGGAGCTTGGAATGGTGCTTTTGTTCTGCATGTTTTATGCCCTTTTATCAAAAGCAATGACACCTACTTTGCATGGTCATACATTTCTTTAGTTCTTTTTTTCTTCACTTAGTCATTCAGGAAAAAGCAGAAGAAAGCCTCTGATCTGCCAGTTTCCAAGGCAAGAGTTCAGTATAGCAGGCTAGGGAAAAGAGGCACTTGGCAGATAACATTTGAGGACACACTTTGAGTCATAAAGGCCATAGCTGGTATACAAATCACTGATTGTATGCCAGGCATTAAACTTAGCTCTTTACATATTTACTGAAATATTTTATTTCAGTTAACAGTCAAAAAAAAAAAAAAAGAAGAAGAAGAAGAAGCCTTCGAGGTAAGTGTAATTGTTATTTTGAAGAGCTGGGAAGTGAGGCACAAAAAGAATTTTAGGACAGGTGGATTGATTCTTAAACCCTGGGTTTAATGGCTATGCTACATTGTCAAGAAAAAGTTCAGAGGTCCGTAACACGTACTGAGAAACATGAACTTGTAAGGAAAAATAGAAGCAGCAATGCTTGCAAAAGCTTCAAAGGGAAGACAGGTCAGAGAATCACAAGCGAGCATAGAGCAGCCGAGAGAAAAAGAGAACAGAGATTTCATCTGTGCTTATGAAAATATATTTATTACACTGCTAGAAGAGATTGATTTAAATTGTGTATTTTAAAATTGTAACATATATACTTGAAAATAGTTGGTGGCTATACATGTCTGTGCTCACTGTTTACAGTGGTTATTCATAGGGTAAAAAAGTTTCTTCCAAGAGAATTTTAAGGATATACCAGCAATGTCATTGTCTTTTTTCTAGGCTATGGGAATGGAGCAAGAGATAGTGACTGTGGCCTTTTAGATGACCTTTCAGTCAACTTTATTGCACAGACAAAACTTTATGCTTTGGAATTTTGACAGGTTCTCAAAAGGGTAATAAGGCCCCGGGTTCTCTTTTCGTCTACAGCCATTGCTTCTCAACAGGAAAAGCAAGAGGGACTGAGGGATGTAGCATGACCTGAATTGCATGCTTAAGATCGGGAATCTATTTTTCCCCATATTCAAGGGCAGTTCTGGATATCCTGCTGTGCATAAACACACTCAACTCACCTATCCTTACCGAAATACAAGCTCTAGGGTTCAGAACCAACTTCACTGGTCCAAAGTACTGCATCCATACAAGCATTAGATGTGGACAAGGTGTTCTAAATAAAGTTTAAAGGAAAGCTGAAATGCCATCTCTCTTGTTTCATTTCTTTTGGTTGCTTGCTCTTTCTTGGGTCTTCTGAGACAGGGTCTTACTCTGTAGTTCCAAATCCCTTGATCCTCACTATATACACAGGGCTGGTTTCGAACTAGTAACAATCGGTTCCCCGGTACCCAGATCACCTGTGGTATGAGCAGCCATGCCCAGGTTTTCTTTAAGCTAAATGGTTCTATTAACCACTTTTATCTAACACTTGTAGATTGGCATAGTTTTCTCCTGCATTATGTCATATAACTTTCTAACAAATAGGATTTGACGAAGTGAATAGTGGAACAGCAAATCTGAATACACAACTCTGAAGGAATGTTGAGTTATCTTGAACGTTCAGAGGGAAGTTCTGTATTTCTCAGCTTCGACATATTTTAGTGAGTTAAGGTTGACAGACATGCTGTGGATTAAATATTGTATTCTGTGTCCACTCAGACATCAATTTCTTCTATCGCCAGATATCCATATAGGCATACTAAAGATTGTCATCACTGGGGCAGGTGTGTGTGTGTGTGTGTGTGTGTGTGTGTGTGTGTGTTACAAGGACAGACTCTTAAAGACTGAATGGTTTTTGTTCCTTAAAATATACATGTTAATGTTCTACTCTCTCAGGTGAAAGCACTTGTGGTGGGTGGAGGTTGAGGGAGATGGTTTGGTTTACATTAAGTCAGGAGGGCAGGGCTCCCATTGCTGGAAAACTGTGTCTGTAACAAGATGAAAGACTCCTCCTAGCTCTCTGTCCCTCTTCCTACTCCCCCTCTCTCTGTCTCTCTGTTTCTCTGTCTCTCTGTCTCTGTCTCTCTCTCTCTATCTCACTAACTCTCTGCCTCTCTCTTTCCTCCCTCCCTTTTCTTCTCCTTCTCTTTATCTCTCCCTTTCCTTCTGCTTCCCCCCTTGCTTATCTCCTCCATACAGACTCAACCATGTGAAAACAGACACAGAGACCTGCTGTGTAAATTGAGAGGGCCATCCTTGGGTCAAACCTGTCCAAAAAAAAAAAAAAAAAACCCAGGCTCTATGGAGAATACTTCTGTGCTCTTTAAAGGACTGCCCATGCTGGTGGACTACAATAGCCTGCTTTGCTTCATTCAAGTGGCTACGACACCATGCCATAAACTAGTTACTTCATAAACTGTATAGCCAACCAACACTCATTTCTCACGGGAAATCTGGAGGCTTTCTGAAGTTCAAGGCCCCAGTAGAGTGTTCAGCCCCTACAGATGGTGTTTTCTTTTTATGCCCTTACTCAGTGGAGCACTGAAGCTCTCTGGAGCCTCTATTTTTATAACACTCGTTCTATATATGAGGTTCTCATGACTTCGGATCCCAAGTCTTACATCTCCTAATGCCATTACACACATGACTTATTAAAAAATATGAAGTTTGGAGGCATAGAAGTAATTCATATCCTGACATGTCTAGAGCTAAGATAATGCTCTTATCTATCTGTGACAATAACCCCAGTAATAGTCTTTCCTATGTAGCCAATTTAGCTATGACACATTTAATGTGTGTGTACACATTAAAATATAAACCTTGCCTTCACAGTCCCCTTCTGGGTTTAGAAATACCTACCATGCACCCATTAACACTTTTTGAAAGTTGCTTCTTTTGAGCTACTTTCTGTTATTTTTGGAGCATTAAAAGAAAATACACTTAAAATTTTTTCTTAGACATTTTCCTGGGGACTTGGGATGTAGCTCAGTTGGTGGAGCATTTGTCAGGTGGGTGCTTGACCCTGGATTCAAGCCCCCGAGTGTCATCAAAATAGAAAAGGAAAGAAATAAAGGTTTTACATAAATGTATTTTGAGATGAATTCTTTTTTTCCATTTTGTAAGTGGGCAAATTGTTCAGATATAAAATTGTTTATGCCTGATGGATTTTCAGATAGGAATTGGCATTTTATTGATCTAATACAGTCTCCTTGGGGTTTACTTTTTAATCTTTGTATTGGTACTCCTGGGGTCTAGAGTTTATAGTGTAAATTTATATAATTTTTCTTAAAATGATATTATTTATGTATATTGTACTTCCAATCACTCCTTCCCACAAATGACAGCTCTAGATCACAGATATTTGTGACTAATAAATGCTGTCTACATTTTTAATGGTCACAAAACTCAAGCGACGATTTCAGGACAAATAAAGATGGATTAAGTTTCCATTTCATTGTCTACATGCAAAGCCTTATTTGAACCCCCTGCTGTGCTTCCGCATTCACATTTGTCTATGGCTTATTTCACTCTAGAGCTGCCTGTTGTCTAGTTGATACAGAGATGATAGACTCTGTAAACATAAACTGTTCACTGTATGATAGGCATCCTGTTCGCTAGCCTTGCTTTTAAGGCTGTAAGAGAACAGAGAAAACACATTTTATATTTACTTCCAATTTAGACATTTGTGGCACTTTCATCTTCAGCCTTCGTATTCCAAATGCACCTGCCACGGAAGGTCCCTGTCTTCCCGCTCTATGTGCAGGGGCAGACAACTGTTGCTTGTTGCTTGAACCTTCCTAGCCTTCCTTAGTCTAGGCAAGGCTCAGTACATTGGGTCTCACCCTTGTAACTTCCTTAACTTCTTCTGTGGCTGCTCAGATTCAATTCACCTTTGAACTGCAGAGAGTCTCATGTCCGGTAGTTCTCTGCCCCTTACTCCTGGCAGGAGAGCTCTCAGCATTGTCACGGGATCCGGGAAGTAGGGCAGTGTTCTGCTTCTTTCCTCCCATCTCACCCCAAGCGTTTATCTCTCTCCTCCTGGTTGCAGAGCATGCTCATCGGTTGCCTTCTCCTGATGCACCTTTCTCTGTCTGGTGGAAATTCACGGTAAAGAGTCTTTGAGGCCTTGCACTTTCAGAGATGAGATGCTATACTATCAGCTGGCTCACTTTAGGATCTCTTTCGGTTGTTTGTTTGTTTGTTTTTTAAGATGTTGATATTGTCTTGCCTAATTTGTGTGGCCCCAGAGACTCATTCTCCCATGTTATACCGTGGTCTCACACTCAGTTCCCATGTCCGCAATGAAGGGCTTGCTTTAGTCTGTAGTACTACCATTTTGAAAACTTAGCCCATCCTCTATAAGCCATGATTTATCCACAAGTTGTAGCATTAAAATGTGTACTCCTAGCTGAGAAAACAGACCGATAGCATTTTTGATTTGAGGTCTATGTTTGCACATCTGAGCCACTATTTTGCTATGCAGACTATGCTGTTTCTTTTATTCCATCATCCCTAGGGGAGAAAAGAGAGACTACTCTCAAGGTTCACCTGACTATCCTGGTTTCTGGGATTTATGCCTTGCAACTGGATTTCAACAAAAGTGTTCTCACAGCTAAAGTATCTATACACATGAGGTGGACAGAGAACACTAATGAGAGAGCCATTGCCTGGGCAAACAACATATGGATGAGCCTGTGGCGCAGACAGAGCCAGCAGAAGTTCAAAGCGAAGGCTGCTGAAAAATGCAAAGTCAGAGACATAAATATACATACGACTAAAAATACGTACTATCAAAAATAGAAAGTGTAAAGTAAGTACATAAAAATTGAAGTAATAACAGACAAGATTGAAAAAGGGCACATGAGCGCACATGTCGACACACATGTGCTCTCAAATATGCCAACAGGCATACATTCCACACACACACACACACAAAGAAAAAGAATGCTAAAGGACTTTTTAGATATGAAATTAAATTTTCTGTTAAGCTTTTAGAAACTTCAAACAGTCTATGGATGACCCTGTTACTCAGTGTCTCCCCTAGCTAGCAAGGCCTTCTTTACTAGAGCCAAGCACACTTAAGTAAGGCCGTATTTCACCCTAATTTTTGAAATGACTTGACATTAAACAGAAGCTCCTGTGACTTGAGTTTTGAAACAGCATGTGTTGTGGACAGTTTTCATTTTTCTGAGACTGAGGTCTGTTCATGACATCCCTTACATCTGAACCTTCAGTGTCCCCCCAGAATCCACCATTCTTAACATAGCCATCCTGTGACCTGTTCCTCCAGCTGGGTTGGTAGATCTTCCCTCAGCCTCCCCTATCTTTAATTGTTTACACCAGCACTTTTAGTTCTTTTCACTTACAAACATGCTCTTCCTTTTACGAATTTGTCCTGCTTAGGACATCTTTTCTTCAGAAAATGCCTCATCCCGTGGTTCATTCTGTCTATCCTGAGATGTCATCTCTCCAACAGTGTTTTCCATCACATGCAAAGCTGTCTCTTCCCCCATCATCCTTATTGCCTATTACAGATTAATTCGTTTCTTAAAATATTATTAATTGATTGTGTTAGTTTCCTTACTTTGTGACAGTATACCCATCAAAAGCAGCTTAAGGAAGTAAAAGGTTTTTTGTTGTTGTTGTTTGGTTTGGTTTGGTTAGGTTTTTGTCTCTATCTTTGTGGTAAAGTTATATTAGTAGGAGCTAATTAGTAGGTGGATCTGCAATCAACAAGCAAAGAACAATGAATGTTTCCATTCTGCTCATTTTATCTTTTTCACTCAGTCCAGGGACCCAGCTAGAGAATGGTACTGCCCATAGTCAGAAGAGCTCTTCCCATCTCACGTAACATATTCAAGAGAATCCCTCAGCAAAGCCCAGAGCTCACTTAATTTAGATGAGCCCTTACAGGTATCCCCATAAGCTCGTTTTCTAGTTGATTCTAGATCTTGTCAAGTTGATGACCATTAATGATTACATTTTATTCATAGCGAGTCATTGCTCTCTATTACTTTTATTCTAAATGACTAGACAATCATCCGGCATACTGTGGATGTTTAATAAATATTGATTGAATCAATAAACATGATCTGGGCATGTGGTTCTTGTTTAAGGAAAAGGTCCATCTCCATCACCCTTTGAGTCATCATCCTCTCTTTTATTTGTAGAAAATTCCAACCTGTCTCCCAGGCATGTAGGTCTCAAGCTTATCAAAGAATCAGAACTTTCTGTCCCATGCTTCCATAGCCACTATATGTACCCTAAAAGACACTCTCGTAAATTCATTCAATCACCATTCAAGAAATAATGAGATTCCACCATACTGAAGTGCTTGTTTTGGACTGTAGCGTTGTAGTAGTACATACAGTAAGAGCAGTCCTGTTTCCTTGTGGGATAGTGAGAGACTGACAGCACTGATTAACACATCCTTACCCAGTCCTGAACTCCATCTCTTTATTAGTGGTCTGAGAGAATGATAAGAGACGAAGAAAATGAGAGAGTGTAAAGGAGTTGCTGTTGAGGCCAAGGCTTGCTATTTGAAACACTTTACATTCTTCTCTCAGGAACTGAATGATGAAAGGGATTTTGTGGAAGAATTACATGATGCAACTGATGCTTGCATAAGCTCACTCTTACGTGTGGGACACAAGGTCAAGCATAGGCAGAGAAGAGAGTTGGGAGAACTGTGCAGGGTTAGAGAGGATGGTAATGGGACCAAGGCAGTAGTAGAAAGAATAGTGTCATGGGTAGATTCAGATTCTATTCAGAAGACTAAGCTAGCATGACTGAAAAGAAGAGAATATAGAAAACAAGATAATCCCTGTGCCTTGGGTGTCTGGCCTGAGAAATAATGTGGGTAGGGAGTGGCTGAG
This sequence comes from Rhynchomys soricoides, assembly GCA_019843965.1. Lineage (NCBI taxonomy): Eukaryota > Metazoa > Chordata > Mammalia > Rodentia > Muridae > Rhynchomys > Rhynchomys soricoides. The sequence goes on from JADRCH010000124.1 coordinate 4,263,446, forward strand.
CATTGAGCAAGATACAGTTTGGACATGCTGAGATATCTATAAAATATCAAATGAAGAGTTCATCTCAGCAGATCTTCATTCTGGAGCCCAGAGAGGCTGTCCGGAAATGAAGATGTAAATATGAGAATTATCAACATGTAGATGATATTTAAAACCATCTGGAGAATAAGATATAAAATTTGAGAGTTTATTTTTGAGCAGTTCGAATATGTTTAAACTGACAAGACTGGCCAGTGGGAAAACCAAAAGAAATGAAACACGTGTGTGTTTTAAAGAGGTGGGAAAGATCATGTGTGTACAGTACTAATGGGTGAGGAATGATGTCAACTGGGAATTGAACATTGATCTTGCAATGTAGAGATTATTGATGGGCCTGCCATTTCTTTATTTAGTTGAAAGAGTATATAGGGACTTCACTGGTGTGAGCTACCAGGAGTTGGGAACACCCCTACACACACACACACACACACACACACACACACACACACACACACGGAAAGAATGAATGTTATTAGAATATGCCCTTTATGAAGATTGGAAAACAAAGACATCAGCTAGATAAAAAATAATGCTCAACCAGTTTGATATTCCTATCTGTAGTACTGGTAAGAACTAGATTGTTTGCTAACAGCTATGTCTGCTTTCTCGACTATTTTGTAACTCGTTTGACACATACCCCAAAGTGGAGACTCAATTATATAAACTTGGAGAACTAAATATCACTTCAGTTAAAATTATGATACAATGATTATCCATGAGACAGTTTCCTTTACATTTTCAAACACACACACAATATATATATAAGATTTTTCTGTAATTAGTCATCAGTTCTCCATCTGATTCTGTTATATAAGTCCTATATGCCACCATTATTTTAGAAAAACATGCAATATGAAAAATTAGTTCAGTAAAAATATTCAAGGAAAGTAGCTATTGAAGTTTTAAAAATCACAGATAAGGAAAAGGAGCATGTTTCTCTTTGGCAGGGTAGGATTTGACTCAAATCTTTGCAGCATCTCAACCTGTTTATTAAAACAGCTTACCCAGAGTTCATAGCTATGTGTACAAAATTTCTCCATTACTGAGTGATGATGCACATTGACTTAATGGAGCACATTTGTACAGTATGAGCCTGGGAAGTTGTGGAACAATGCTAAGCATGACATCTGGGGAGCTGTAGACATGACTGAAATAAGGGCACACATGGCAGAACATGGATTAACAGTACATGTGTGCGATTAACTTTCTTTGAGGGAAATTAGGTGCGACCACATATTGAGCAGGGATTTAAAGAATCAGAGATACATATTTACTAGTTGATTTGAACATTACTTGTAAATTGTATATAGAGCATCAATGCTTTACAAAAATTACTCTGGGAGATTTTGTTGAGGCAACATCATTGAGCAAAATGTCTTTAATAAAATTAATTAAAAATAATTGCCTTTCTTAAGTCAATAGACATGTCTTTACCCGATGATATACTTTTAAGATTTCCAGATTGTATCAAATATGCAGACAGTGTAACACTTTGTTTAACGAACTCGATTTTTTTTTTTTAATTATCAGTGATTTAGTCCATATTCCTGTGGTATCCGGATGACCTGGCCAGACATTGAGAAGTTATAAGAATCAGACAGAAAGATGAGCTGTTAATGGGATGTGAGATGGACTAATTAATGGTGGAGATCGGGACAGGGAAATGTCAAAAGAAACATGTTGATCCATGAAGTTGAGGAGATCAACTTCGTACTTAGTGAACTTCTTGAAGCTGGGCAACAATTGTTGGGCTTTTTGCATAGCAAAATTATTCAAGACTGAAATAAAAGGTTAGAAGCATACATAGCACATAGTATGCATTGATGAAAAAAAAATACCAATATAAAGCTTACCTTAGGGATCTTGAGAAGTAATAGGTCTACATTCTTCAAATACCTATATGTAAGGACTTTGGGTCTCCTGGGCATCATTTTTAGTAGTCAGATCAAAACATATTTTTAAAAAAATGCCAAGTGACGAATGTTTTTCTGTTTAGGAAATCATTATGCCAATGGCAGCAAAGTGAAATACCCCCGCCTAAACTTGTGGCATACTGAGAGTACGTGTATAGTCAGTGTACAGAACAAAGCATGGCTTCTCTCTATTTTAGCCTTCTCTTCCAGCCTGTGCTAATTACATGGCGATTCTCAGAGTAAACACCTGAGTTACAATTCTAACTCCCCATCTCTCCTTTCCTCTACATTCTCGGGGTTCTCACTCTGTGCCCTGCCCAACTCAAAGCAGCATGTATTTCTCAGAGCAGTACTTGTCAGCAACTGCAGGTGTGGGCAAGTGAAGGACTTATAGAGTGGCTGAAAGGCTGGCGTACAATCGTCAGCAATTAAATACTTTTAAAATTCAAAAGAGAAACTGAGATTAAATAAAACGCTCCACACAATGTCCTTTGCTGTATCTAAATCCACTGCATAATTATGCCTCCTGCACCTATGTTCAGAAAACACATGTAGCAAACCATGCAGATGCATTTTCAAGGTCAGAGTGTAGAGTTTGGAAGAGAAATATGGAGCCAGACGGTAAGCTCATAGGAAAATTAAGTCAGCCAGCTTTCCCCAGATGGTCACCTTTATACTGTGTTTTGTAGCTTGTGAATTAGGCACCTGTGTTTTCTTCAACGCACTCGCTGCCAGGTGAATCCTTTTATTTGTCATTATAATTGCAAATAAAAACAATAAATCCTGGTGCTGCTTTTTCTCCAAGACACCTTTCTCTCCAAAATACTCATGTGTTTTGTTGTTTTTGTTTGGAATGAAATTAATATTTTAGAGTCCCTTAAATGGTTGTTTACATTTTAGAGTTTATTAGCTGATTTGATCAAAGCACAGACATAGTGACTAAATCTACACCAATTGTTTCGTTTTGCCCTTTTTAAGGACTGGCTTGAGTAACCTCAGACTTTCGCCATTTTAAGTGTGGTATTTATAGTTTTTTTTTAAAGGTTTTATTAGTAGTGATAAGAATGGCTATGTGGACTTCAAATCTAACCGGTTTAAATTGTTTCGTTGAATGCAGTCATGCAGACATTGCATTGGGTATTTCTCCTCCCCTTCATCTCCATACATGTGTAGAATACACTGCCTTTAATATAAACAATGTTGTAAGCAGTGTGCATGTCTTAGTCTGTGCTTTGTGCTTTCAGACTCTTCTGGCATTTGAGCTGGCATTCCATTATTGAAATCTCAGATAAAGACAGGAAGCCACCCCTCCCATCAGGGTTTAATAAACCAGCTCAATGACTTCCTCTTTCTTTTGCATTATGTGAATTAATAAGTACTGACACATGACGCATGTAAGAAAGAAGAGATTCCTAAGGGAGACATATTCCTTCTTCCTAATCTGTTAAGAGTTCCCTTAATAAACATAGCAGGATGATCAGTGCACTCATGATGTGTGATGGATCGTGTGTACCCAAGTGTAGATATTCAGTTTGTGTTCCATTAAAGATAAGAATAGTAAATTATGACAGGAATTGTTTATGTTAATGTCACTCAAATACAAATGCCTTTCAAATAAAATTTGTTTATATATGAGTAATTTGTCTTGTATTTTTAAAATTAATTAAATACTGGGATCTTAGTTATCTTGTTCAAACGATTAAACAAAGCTAAGCCAATTATAATCTTCTCCCAGACAGAATAAAACCATATTATTTATTATAAGTTCAAAACTTCATTGAATGAGCCACTGTAAGTAAATTGCACTTGCCTCTTTATTTTGAGTGAATTAGAACCAAATGGCTCATAAATTTGAAAAGATGCAAATGTAATTTTAACAGAATCTAGTGGTTCATAAGTTGAGCTTTTCTTCATTAGCTAAAAAAAACCATGAAATTACTTTACAATAGAATAGGAGACATCTGTTTTTACTTCTAAATACTTTGTGTCTAAAATGTAAAATTTAACTCCTCAATCTTGCTGTCTTCCTAACATCCATCCCTGAATCTCTTGGCACTTTCTTAAATTTATATTTATAAATTCTTCTGATACATTTTCATGGATACCAAGATTGAATTATTACAGAGTCACAGAAAAAATTACTGAATAGCCCACAGTGATTAGTACCAGATGAGAGAAACACTCAAAATATTGCTTCCATTCTCAGAACAGGTCTTTTCTTCTTTTAAATCATTTTTTATAGTGACTTGAAGCTAAATCATAAAGAAAATTAAAGTATACTCTCAGTTACTGTTCTCATGGAGTTTAATATCTAGAAGATGTTATTCATCAAATAATAATGACTACAAATACTAAATTACAGCAATGATAATAAGTGAAAGCAAAGATAAGTTATATCAGAAGAGAATTATGCACCCAGTGCATTGAATGCATTAAGCATTCACTCGTAGATTGCTAATATTAGTTGGCTGGATTTATAAAAGTAAAACCAAATCATAGAGATAACATGGGGAATTAACCCAGCGAAAGACCTGGAAAAGTGTTATCTTTCTTAAGATCTGAAGTATAAGCAATTGTTTCCTGGTTAAAAAAAAAGCATCAGAAAGAATGTTTAATAAGACAAAATTAAAATGAAATTATAACCATATAGTAAAGGCAAAGACCAAATTATAAGGTGTTAAAGAAATTCGTGGTACCAGGAGTAATTGGAGTGGCAGGCAATGTCTAGACAGGACTTACTTCATACTTTAAAAATGTTTAGCCTCATTGCAAAATGGACATAATAAAGGGGGGAATAATGTTCACAAGAAGAGTATTTTGTATAGAAGAGAAATTTTAGTATGAGCAAAATGAAAATAAAAAAAGTTAGAAAACTCAATAATACAGGCAAGTGAGAAGGAGTAAGAAAGAAAGAATGAGAAAGATAATTAATTGGTGGGTTGACAAACATCCCAAACAACGGTAAAGTGTATAGGATGTGATTCAGTCAATCCATGAAGATACACATTGTATTTCTGGTTTCCACATCTAGCTCCAGAGAAAGGTTACTCTTCAAGAGATAAATCTGTAAGTCAAACCAAACAAACAAACAAACAAAAAAACAAAAAGCAAAAGAAAACAAAAAACACCACCACCACCACCAAAAACCAAGAGGAAGAATGTGTTAAAGCTTTAAAAATTAAATTTTGTTGTAGGATATATATATATATATATATATATATATATATATATATATAGAGAGAGAGAGAGAGAGAGAGAGAGAGAGAGAGAGAGAGGAGAGTTTGGACATGCCACGGTCAACAATTCTCCATATTTTGAACATTTTGTGAATTTCCATAATGATCTCCATCTTCAGCAAAAAAAGAGTTATCTTTGATGAGAGTTCAAAGCTACACTTATCTGTGGGAATAAAGATAATAATGCAGTTGAGAATTATACAGGTTTAGGAAACAAGGAAAGTGTGGTCCATGACCTCATCAGCCAACATAGATGGTTGGATTTGCAGTACCAGGCATAAATCCCATCCTAATGATCAAGCCTGAAGTCAGTTAGATGAATGTTGGTTGCCCCAAGATACAACTGCCAGTATTACATATTTGGAGAAAAATTGTCATGTTGGTCATTGTTGTGGTTCATAGGCCATAAACCCTAAATATAAGGCTCAGGGGAGATCATGAATGAGGAAGACGAAAGATTAAGAGCCAGAGGATCAAGATATCTCCAGCAGCATAGCATCATTTGTACATTACATGAAGCTGCATGCTTGATAACTCAGTAGTATGGTTACCTAAACAAGAGCATCACAATAATGCCACCAGTTGACATGCCAATGTTGATAGGGAAAACGCTTACAAGGCTCCACCCTTAAATGAAGAGCTACAGGTAACTGACAGCTACTAAGAGGTAGAATTAGCCCCTTGATAGATTATCCACTCCCAAGTGCTCAGCACATATGAGCAAGACTAAAAAGACTCAGCAGGTTGTATTAGATACACACAGAAACACAGACAAACACACACACACACACACACACACACACACACACACACGGGGGGGGAGAGAGATGCACATGCACACACACTAATAAAGAGTACTGAGAGTAAGAGAAAAGGATGGAGGTCATTAATTGGGGATGGGAGGAATTGAGGAGGGATTTAGACGGTTGATGTAATACAAATCAATATGTATTAAATTCTCAAAAAGTGTAACTTAACAAGTCAAGTTTCAAGTGCAGTTACTGGTTGAAGAACTCTTCCACGGTTTGCTTTGGATGTCATTTGAACTTGGATGTTTACAGTGGAGTAGGTATGATATACATAACATAAAATATTGGCTATAAAACACTTTCTGTAACACGTAAGCTCAGATGACAGGTGACTGTCTTTATACAAAAGGCAGAGTGAATCCCAGAGAACAGCTTTTGAGGCAATAGAGAAAACTCAGGCATAGTAGTAACAATGAGATGCCATGTTAAGTGAGTCAGGATAATAAGATAGACAGGTTGAGAAGGTAGAAAGCTCTATCCACACAGGAGATTCTGAAGATGGGTTTGAATTGATTTACCTTATACTTTTACCTGTACTATTCTTACAATAGTCAGCTCTCTGTTCCTGTAGGAAAATAACTGAGCTGATAAATCTGTAAGTAAAGTTTATTTGTCTCACAGTTTAGAAGTTTTCAGTCATAACTAGCTTTCTCAAATATCTTGAGTTTATGTCAGGGAACATCAGAATAGAGTAACAGCAGCAAAGGAGGTCCATCCACTTACAGAAAAGGAACAGGAAGAGACTGAATTCCACCATCTGCCTTGAAGGCATATTTCCCTCAGTGATCTGTCACCTGTTCCTAAGACCCATGTCTTAAAGATTCTACCTCCAAGTAACACTATTAACTAGGGACAGAGCAGTTAACACACAGCCTTCGTTAGAGGGGCACTTATCAATGTCAATGTTTCAGAAACAGATATTCACTTAAAATAGCCATATTCACTATTGTACTCTACAGCAAAAACTTAAGAGATAGGAAAATTAAATTACCCAGAGGAATGAAAGAGGAGCTTGAAAATATAATAGGGGACGTTTGAACAAACTCTTGAGAATAACTGACTATTTATAGTAAATCAAAACTAATTTGATAGACCGAGAAACGAGGTTATTCAAAGGATAGATTATTTTTTACTTTCAAAAACTAATTGATCTCTATTTTAAAACATTCACCTCTGTACACACAAAAGTGTTACTGCTTGATGGTGAATTAGTAAATTCTATTAAATATGTGAGTAACAAATATCATCAAGTCAACAAAAAAGTCTACCTAAAATACTACAAGATTCTTCCAACACTTTAATAGTAGAGAGTTACCCTGAGTCTGAAACTAAACAAAATTAATATAAAAAAAATACAACTAAGTATTTCCCATGGATATGAATGAATCAATGTTTAACAAAATGTTATCATAGAGAATCCAGCAAAAAAGGTATACCTAGACACAACCATGAATAGAATGTCTACTATATCATGTAAGCCAATCCTAGAAAATCAGACATGCTTTATCATTTGTCTATTAATCCAAATGATTCACTAACACAAAACTATGTCAAAAACAAACAAACAAACAAAAGATTTGCCAGTGTTGAAGAGAATGGAGGGTAAGACCCACGGATACTCTTCTAGGAGACTGGGGTTCAAGTCTTAGCACCCAACAGGCAACTCGCAGCCTCTGTAATTCAAGTCCCAGGGGATATAGCACCATCTTCTAGCTTCCATGCATGTGTGTGATGCATCGACACCCATAAAGGCAAAACATGCATACACATAAATGAATAAAATATTATTAAAAATTAATAGAAGGCATTGGCCTAAATTCCACTACCATTCATGGTACAGACACTTAGAAAATTAAGAATAAATCTCCTTCAGATTAATAAGAGACCTTATATAAAACTATGCCAGATGTTTTACTTAATAGGAAAGGGCTGACTTCCTCCTTCTTGTGCACAAGTAAAACATATGTGCTCTTATTACATTGATTCAGCATTTCCCAAGACGTCCTCATCAATGTGACAAGATACAAACAATGAGTGCTGCTATAGTCACATATCAGTGTCCAGCCCAACTGTCATCAGAGAAGCTTCATCCAGCAACTGATAGAAACAGATGCAGAGACCCACAGCCAAATATTAGGCAGAGCCCAGGGAATCCTGGGGAAGACAGGAAGGATTAAAGGAACCAGAGGGATCAAGGACACCACAAGACAAACCACAGAATCAACTAACCTGGGCTCATAGGTGCTCAAAGACATTGAACTGGCAACCAAAGGAACTGCTTGGGTCAGGCCTAGGGTCTCTGCATGTATTTGTATAGGTTGGTCTTTGTATGAGATGCCTAACAGTGACAGCAGGGATGTCTCTGACTCTTTTTACCTGCTTTTGTGACCTTTCTCCTCCATGGGATTACCTCATCCAGGCTTACTAGGAGGGGAGGTGCCTAGTTTTACTGCCACTTGATATGCCATGTTTGGTTATTATCTTTGGGAACCCTGCCCTTTTCTGAAGAAAAAGGGAGGAGTAAATAGGTGGGCCAGAGGGGACGTTGGGGAGGGACTAGGAGGGAAGAAATGGCAATCAGGATATAATATGAGAGAAGAATGAATTTAAAATATTAAGCAGTGAAATAATTGATCTGCAGCTATGAATGGAAGTAAACTTTATACCCACACAGTGTTTCTCTACCTAGAAAATCCTGTAAAACCAATAAAACTACAAAACCTTTACCCCTCCTCAAGGAAAAATCTCTTTACAACAGACCAAGCCTATTACAGAAAAACCACAGTCAAACAAATTGCAGTTGTGTGGCCTAGTCCCAACTGGTTCATCTATAACTCAACTGCCCGGAGGGCTTGGGAACATAGAAGAACACAGAGGTTGTTAAAGCAGTAAGATCCGGGAGTTTGCTGTGAGCTTGTCTCTCCTAGGAAGCTGCATCCACAATGTCACAAAAATATGACTGTCTAAACATGAACTGAACAGTGACACACCAACAGACATGCTACTGAGGACTAGGGAACACTCCTGAGTATTCTTTTCTATAGGCTAAATGCTGAAGAAATAGTCTTTCCCAGGGAAGAGCACACCAGTTGGTTTTTTAATACCAAATGGTCAGTCCTTAAAAAGTAAACATGCAACTAGCACTATGCAGAGTAGGACAATTTATGCATTTAGAAATATCTTCCTACACATAAGCTCACATGTGTGTGCATGTGTACTCATGCATGTGTGTGCATGCATACATGCTTGCACATACACACACACACACACACACACACACGGGGAAGACTGGAAGGAAAGTCTAGGAAAAAAATGTTTCCAAAACACATCTGATAAGTGATTTCTATTATGAACATATAAATAACTCTTAAGGTTCAGTAATAAAAGAAACTAATCCAGTCTTGAAGCTGAACCAAGATTTGAGTAGGCAGTCTGCTTTTAAAAAAAAATGCACATGGACTAAGCATATGAGATATTCAACCATTAGTGTTCAAGGAGAAAGCAAATTAAAATGGCACCTAGATATTCCTATTCAAATTTTAAAGGCCTCATTTATATGTATGAGCTAAGGAGGTAAACTTTATATTATTACTCTCATGAGTGTAGTCTAAAAACGGCTCATCTCTCATGATCGAGCATTATTCCTAGTCTCAATGCCTGAAGTCTTCTCTCTTGAGTAATTGTTTTCCATTCATAATCAATGTTGATGTTTCCCTAAATATCTCTGTGTTCAGAACCTCAGGTAAATTACATTCTATCCTTTGACATTAGATTTTTACATGTAAGGCTGGGAAGGTAAGAAGCATCACAACTTTCTGATACTAGCTCATTCCTTGAAAAAAAAATGATGGTTTTTAATAAAAGTAACATCTTTCATTTATATTTGATCTATGAACTAATGCAACCATACAGGTGTGTAGAAAGCTCATAGGATACATTCCTTATTAAATTTTGTACTCTAAAAATAGGATCCTGTGGGACTAGAAAGATGGCTCATTGTTTCAATGACTCAAGGGCTCCTGAGTTTCCTCGTTGGTAGCAATTTCACACAGCCTGTTCAGTATCCTGAGGTTTAACCCTGATCATTAGCTGGGCAATGTCTGTTTCAAATGCAGCCCTAAAGCACAGGCAGCTGAAACAACTGTAAACACATGTGATCACTTCAAAGTGAAAAGCATCTGCATAGCAAAGGCAACAAGCAACAGAGTTAAGAGAAAATTGCATGGTGTGAAGAGAACATATTCATAAGCCCTGTGTCTGATAAGGAGTTAGTATCCTAAATATGTCAGAACTCATTCCGTGAAAGTTAATTCAATTTAAAAACAAAGTACTTGGAGAGGACACACAGTCGAAGGAACCAAAGGGATGGACATTCCCTAGGAGAAAAGAAATAAGTGGCCAAAGAGTGTATGGACGAAATGCCCTGTTTCTCCAGTTATCAGGAAATCACATGGTGAATCCAGATGATGTATCAACTAGAATGGCCGTTATCAGAAAATGAACGATGGTGGTTCTGGGGGGATATAGAAGTTAAAGACATGCTTGTAGGCTGTTAGGGGGAAATGCCAATTAATCTATCAGTTGCAGGGAATGATACGAAGAGTTCTCAGAAGGTTAGAAACAGAGCAAGAATATAATCCAGCAATCCCAGCACGGTGCATCTATACACCGGAAATGACACTGGTGTGTTGAAGACAGACCTACACTCTTGTGCTCACTCTAGCACTACTCAGCATTCCTACAGTATAGACTCAACCTAACTGCCCGTAAGATAAATGAATAAAGGAAGTAGGCTCTCTATACAGTGTAACACTGCTGAGCCTTTAAGAAAGAAGGAATTCATTCAGCTCTCTAACACGGCTAAGCATTGTATTATATAAATGAAACAGACACAGGAAGACAGCACTATAGCAGCTCACTGACTTGTCAAAACTAGGAGAAATTGAGCATACGGAAGCAGAGACTAGAATGATTATTTCCAGGGGAGGTGAAGATGGGAATGTATTTCACACGTAGTGGTCAGAGGATGCAAAATATCAGAAGAGAAGCATAATAAACTCAAGAGACTGACTGTACAAAATAATTGAAATTTCATTTAAATGTTATCACCACAAAATTAACTTGTTTCCAGGCATATGTTAACAGGGTTTGTGAACAGGCCCATAGTAATCAGCGGTTTCAAATCTTGGGTTGATTATGAAAAATGTGAGCAAATATTTTGTATATAAAACCTGAATAGGGACTAGGGAAATGGCTTAGTGTTTGAATCTCCAGCATCCACGCACAAAAATGTTGGGCATGGCCAGATGAATCTATAACCGAGCATTGGGGGAGGAGACAACAAGATTTTAAAAGTTCTCTGGCATCTATCCTACCTAAAGTGATGAGCTTTCAGTTTAGTGAACATTGTTTCAAACAAGGCACAAAGCCGCAGAGGAAGTACCTAATTTCTTCTGCCCTCTCCATGCATATACATGAGTGTGTGGGTACACACATACATACACCATGCACAAGGAATACACACACTCACACACACATACATGAGGAATAAGAATAAATGGGCTGGATAAATGGCTCAGTGACTAAGAAGAGTTGCTGCTTTTATAGAGAGCCTGGGTTCAGTGCCCAGAATCCTCATAGCTCATAAACATCTGTAACTCTAGTTCCAGTAGAACTTATGACCTCCCTGGCCTCCGCAAGAACTAGGAACTGTGGCATCTACACACACACACACACACACACACACACACACACACACACACACACATGCATATGTTCATATGTATGTGTGTATAATCAAAACACTCATACATATACAATATAACATATCTTTAAAACACTAATAAGAATAAATGGACTAAGAATATAGCTCAGAGAAATAGTACCAGCCTAGCATATGAAAGGTTCTTTAACATGAAGCTAAAATTATTCAATTAAATGATTGTGAACTGTGTCAGAAGCTTTCACTTTGTTAAAGGGGGGAGGGTGATTGTTGATAGTGGGGCACCATAGACGAAAGAAACTGAAAGATGTTTTTAAGTCTAGAGAAATATCTCAAGCATAAAATTGGGCTTTGTGTTTATAAAGCTCCCAGATGTTAGTCTCTATTATAATTAGAAAATAAAGCATTTAAAATACTCCAGTGAAATTTTATACTGTTTACAATTTATCTAATATTTCATGTAACTAAGCTTATGGTTAAATATCACTTCGTTAGCTATTTGTTATCCAAATGTGGAAGATTCCAAAGCAGTTGCTTTTCTTCCTTCTCCATTCCTAATACGTGATTTACATGAGACACACCAACAGGAAGTCTGAGGAAGCAGCTCCAGGGAATCTAGAATAACGCCATTTAAAGATGAAGATTGCACCACACTAACCTTACTATACAATTCCCAAAGCAGCTAAGAGGTTGGAAGACATTATGATAGAGTAGTGATAAGGTAAAAGAGGAAGAATATTATTAAGTAGCTTGATAGCAGACCTACTATATCAAACTGTCAGTCTGCATAAAAATATTCATCCGTTTTCTAGTATTCGATGTACTCGAGGACAAAAAAAAAAAAAAAAAAAAATTGACTTTTTTTATAACAACCTTTCAGAAAACAGCCAATTTGCTTGCTCATCTCCCCAGCAACTTCACAACTGTATTTCACTTCCAATTTCTACAGCTTGACGAAAGGGGAATTGGAACTTACTGATGATTACACATATGATGCATACACACACGTGCGTGCATGCGTGCATGTGTAAACACACACACACACACTCCATGCACACGCTCAGGTGGAATCACTGGGCCATAGAAAGCATCTCGTTGAGTATTACTAAACTTTGGAAATAACATGACTGATTCACTTTAGTGCCCAGTATCTTAAGATGCCAGCTAATAAACTGATTGTTATCAAGAGATCCTGGATACGTTAGTCACAAAAGAAAAGATAAAAGATACAGATAGCACTTACACCTAAGTTTTAAGGTAAGATGCAGAGATTTCCCTTAAGCCCCATGGAGAGTGTATTGTTCTTTACAGAGCTGCATAAAATCAGTTGACGTCATGATGTAGGAACTGAAGATAATAAAGAGAATGAACAGCCAACTACGGAACCTGATGGGGCATTGCTGAGATCTCACATTATCAATGTACACACGTTGGTTTGATATTTTCTCATGTACAGCACAGGTCACTTCATGAGCAGATGGATTCACACTTTGTTCATTTATTTTTTTAATGTAAGTTTATTTACTTACACTCTTTACATCCCACTCACTGACCCATGCACAACATAGTTCAATTAATCAGTGGATAAATCCACACTGTATTCATTTATTTACTTTTTTAACTTACTTTATTTTACTTATTTAACATCCAACTCACTGCCACCCTCAGTCATTCCTTCCCGAAATCCGTCCCACATGCCTTCTCTCCCTCTCTTCTTAGTGGGCACCCCCTCCCCAAGGTATCCCCTATACCTTTCAAGTCTCTGAGAGGCTAGGTGCTTCTTGTCCCACTGACACCAGACAAGACAGCCCAGCTAGAACATATCCCAGGTACAGGCAACAGCTTTTGGGATAGCCCCCATTTCAGTTGTTCAGGACCCTCATGAAGGTAAAACTTCACATCTGCTACATATGGGTCGAGCCTGTTCTTTGGTTGATGGGTCAGACTCTGAGAGACCCAAGGGTCCAGGTTATTTGACTCTGTTGGTCTTCTGTGGATTTCTTATCTCCTTTGGGGCCCACAATTCTTCCTCCTATTCTTCTGTAAGAGTTCCCAAACTGCCTCTACTGTTTGGATGTGGATGTCTGCATCTGTCTGAGTCAGATTGTGGATAGAGTCTCTCAGGGGACATGTTCCTGTCTGCAAGCATAACAGAGTATCATTAATAGTGTTAGGGATTGGTGCTTGCCCTTGGGATGGGTCTCAAGTTTGGGCTGGTTATTGGTTGGCTATTCCCTCAGTCTCTCTTCCATCCCCTGTGCTTACCTTTCTTGTAGGCAGGATAAATTTTGGGTTTGAAAGTTTAGTATGTAGGTTGGTGTCTCTATTGTTCCACTGGGTTTCCTGTCTGGCTACAGGAGGTGGCTTCTTCAGGTTCCATGTCTCCAATGTAGTGAGTCACAGCTAAGGATACCCACATTGATTCTTGGGTGACTCTCTTATCCCAGGTCTCTGTCTTGTCTTGGAGATGCCCCCCATACACCATCTCACCCCCTTCAGTTGCAAATTTCCGTTAATTTTTATGACCATCTATCCAGCTCTCTTTCTCCTTCCCACCACTTGATCCTGAAATTCTCCATTGCTCTATCCATTCCCCTCCCTTTTAGTCCCCTCCCCATCTCCATCTGCCTTTTATGACTATTTCATTCCTCTTTCTAAGTGTGATTCATGCTTCCTCGCTTGGACCTTCCTTTTTGTTTGGCTTCTTTGGGTCTGTGGATTGTACCAAGGATATTCTATATTTTATGACTAATATACACTTATCAGTGAGTACATACAGTACATGTCCTTTTAGGAATGAGTTACCTCACTCAGGATGATATTTTCTAGTTCCATCATTTGCATGCACAATTCATGATGTCTTGGGTTTTAATAGCTGAATAGTAATCCATTGTGTAGATGTACCACATTTTCTTTCTATTCTTCAGTTGAGGGACATCTGGATTGTTTCCAGTTTCTGGCTATTATAAACATAGTTGGGCAAGTGTCTTTGTGGGATGGTGGAGCATCTTTTGGATATATGCCCAGGAGTGGTGTAGCTGGGTCTTCAGGTAGAACTATTCTCAGTTTTCTGAGAAAACATCACATTGATTTCCAAAGAGTTTGTACGAATTTACAATCCCACCAGTAATGAAGAAGTGTTTGCCTTGCTCCACATCCTCACCAGCATATGCCATTTCTTGAGTTTTTGATCTTAGCCATTCTGACGGGTGTAAGTTGGAACCTCAGAGTTGTTTTGATTTGTATTTCCCTGATGACTAAGGACTTCGAACATTTCTTTAAGTGCTTCTTGGCCATTTAAGATTCCTCTGTTGAGAACTTTCTGTTCACTACTCTACCCCAATTTTAATTTGGGTTGTTGGTATCTAACTTCTTGAGTTTGTAAATTTTGGAGATTAGCCCTCTGTTAGATGTAGGGTTTTTTTTTTTTAAGTTTTTGAAATTATAATAAAAATTTCCAAGCAAAATATCTACTTACAAAATGTTTTATTTTAGACTGTGTAGGTCTCATTCACTATTCAACAGAGCTTAGAAAACTGAATTCCCTAAATATTTCCATGAGTTATAAAATGAACTGTGGTCTAAATTCATTGATGCTCTAATTTGTAGATTAAATTGGATCATTAATGATAGGTGGATTCCAGTCTCTTAAATCTTATTTTATTTATAATTTATATTCTGTAATCTAAATCTTGCCAAATTTAACTTGACACAATGTCATTGCTAATAATAAGTGAGTATAAGTTTTTACATGATATAAAAATGTTTAATATAATCTTTTCAATTTAACAATGTCATGTCTTCAACTGCCATGATACCATATTATATTCAAATGCATATACAGAAGTTAAATTAAAAAAGAAAAAAAGATGTTCTACTGTTTCCAGAGATAGGGAAATGACTCAGTGGTTAAGTGTTTTCTGTGCAAGCATCAGGACCCAAATTTGAATTCTGAGAATCCAATAAATGCCAGGTGAGTGCCTTCCTATGACTCCTGCTTTAGAAGGTAAAGACAGAAGACTGATTCCCCAGAGCAACCTGACTAGAATCTAGCCAGTTTTGGTAGCTCTAAGTTTGATTAGTGAACTTTCTATAAAATGTAAAAGTTATGAAGGATGATAGCCAACACCAGCCTTGAGAGTCTACATGCATGCATGTGTACTCATAGGCATGTACACCTACCTGCAGACATCATATATGCATATGCATGAGTTCCATGGCCCCACACACAAGAAACAGAAAAGAAAAAGAAAGAAAGAAAGGAAGGAAGAAACAGGTATTCCAATGCTTACCCTTAAAAGAGAACAGTAAATTGTATGACTTCTTTTTGACCTATTAACACAAATTACTTTTTGGCCAAATCAGTCCTCAGAGCTCTGAAAATACAATCAACATAGGTATGCATTTGTGTGGATGCTCTCAAGGTCAGGAAGCAGAAGACTGAGATGAACTGATTTCATTCACTCTGATTAAGAATAAGACAGCACAGTGAAGGGCTGTAATTGCGTGAGGCCACGGGTGCAAGATAGCTTGATAGGTGGTGGTGGGGGAGCATAGAGAAGAAAAGGGAAGACATAAAATAAAGCGAAGAAGGAAAATGCATGCAGAAGAAATCAGAAGACTTTCAGCATCCTGGGTCCCCGGGGATGGTAAGCAAACCAAGCTACAACTTTATCTTATTGAAAAAAAAAAGGACAAAATGCTGAATATAGCAACCCAGAGAAAATGGGAACACATTATTCATTCCTACTACATGACAGCCATTGTTTAACAAAGACCATTTTATCTTAAGCTTTGTGTACCTAAAGATTTGTTTATTGGGAAAGTAATCACTTCCAAATGAAATAGATACCTTCCATGGCAGAGAATCTCTTAGCGACTAGAGCTTTTCATTTTGTAGCATAAATTGTTCTCTTGGATGCAGTGGGCTTGGCAAAAAGTTTTGAGCAGCTCCAGCCAAGACTGTCATTATATAAATTCATGATTTAAATGTTCATTGTTGTCATACTTCTCTGTGTGTGATGCAGCTCGGTGTTGATTCAAATCCCTTGTAGGAGAGATCACCCAGTGTTCAACAGTTAACTGCGAGGTGGAATAGTTTCAACAGCTCAATGAGGAAATATTTTTGTTTGATTTGAGCCAGTTCTTCCAGAGGTGAACCAATTAGTCTGAATTTAAGAAACATAGAAAGTTGTTGGCAAATCAAAGCAGCAACAAATGAGGACACACTAATTGTCATTTCTCTCTCTCTTTTAAAGTGTTGAAGTAAAAATAGTAAATTTTTATTATTTATTTGATACTTTATTTACATTTCAAATGTTTCCCTCTTTCCAGATCTCCCCTTTGGAACCCCCCTATACCCTCCCACCTCCCCCTGCCTCTATGGGGATATTCCCCCACCCACCCACCCACCTACTCTCGTCTTCCCTCCTTGGCATTCCCCTATACTGGAGCATCTAACACCCTCTGGCCCAAGGGCCACTCCTCCCCCTGATGACTAACAAGACCTTCCTCTGCCACATATGTGGTCAGTCCCATGGGTCCCTCCATGTGCTCTCTTTGGTTGGTGATCAAGTCTCCAGGAGCATTGGGAGGTCAGGCCAGTTGACACTGTTACTCCCTCCATGGAGTTGCAAATTCCCTCAGTTCCATCAGTCCCTTCTCCAACTCCTTCATCTGGGACCTCATACTCAGCCCAACCATTTTTGTGAAGTGACTCTTGGGTATTCCAAACTTTTGGGCTAATAACAACTTATCAGTAAGTACATACCATGTTCATTCTTTTGTGACTGAGTTACCTTGCTCAGGATGATATTTTCAAGTTTCAACTATTTGCCTGAGAATTTCATGAAGTCATTATTTTTAATAGCAGAGTAGTATTCCATTGTGTAAATGTACCACATTTTCTGTATCCATTCCTCTGTTGAGAGACATCTGGGTTGTTTCCAGCTTCTGGCTATTATAAATATGGCTGCTATGAACGTAGTGGAACATGTCTCTATATTACATGTTGAAGCAACTTCTGGGTACATGCCCAGGAATGGAATAGCTGGGTCCTCAGGTAGTATTATGTTCATTTATCTGAGGGTCTGCCAAACTGATTTCCTCATTAGTAACTTGCAAGTTGGCAGGATTTCCTTTCGTATCAGAGTGGAGGTACAAAGCACTGTGGACCACTGATTTTATTATGTTGGTACACATGCTCTGCCACATCACATTAGACACAGCTTTTTCGTATATTAAAAAAGCTATCAGCTGGGGGGTTCGTATATGCATTTGTTGGGACATATTCTTAACAGTAAATACTCCAATAAATACCTTGTAGGAAATGCTGGCTTAGGGCTAGATGTAGCTATGAATAGTGGTTTCATTCAAACTTTGGTTAGTCAAGCATAGGAATATGTTGTTTAAAACAAGAGATCTAGTCACTTTGTTGGAAGGACTTCCAACTCCAAGAACTTGGTTCTCTAATTTTACATTCCTTAATTTGTAGCCAGTAACAAAACTGTTCACTGAAAGTGAAGACTCACAGTAACCAAAGATAATGAGAAAATAAGAATCATTTTTCAATGATATTTCAGATGTTTATATTCAAACTTAAATATATTTAATTCTCATTTAGACCTCACAATAACCATATAAAGTGGGTACTACCTAGTTATGATGTTGGGGCTAACTTGATTTTATGATTTTAATGGTATCCTTCAGCTTATTGATGCAGTGATGAAATATTTGAGATAATCCCTTACTGATTTGACTTGAATTATCTTCTATGACTACAAAGAGGATAACAAGAATTTACCTTAGAAACAATTTAGTTTGCATGCTTCTTCTGTCTTTCCCTTCTTGATATAAAATTTGTTGACACCATTTGCCTACCCAGAATAATTAAGATATATCCAGATATCCAAAAATCAAGAATAATTAAGGTAGCACTGATAATATATTTTAGTGGCATTAATGCACCCATTTTTGCCTGATAGGCATTCAGACATTCTGTGGAGACTTGGTCAAACAGCATTGGCAAACATCAGGACACTGGTTCTTTTCATACCTACCTGTGTTTTATCTCTATGTCTTGCTGTCCTCACTGCCACTTGCTCAGCTAAGCTTCTTCTGTCTCTGACAGGGCTGCTGGAATACCAGTCTTCCTAACTAACATTCTGTATATATCCTTGGTCCATTAAAACTAATCCTGCAGATAGTATCCATGGGAATGTTCATAGAGTGTGAACCATATTGCCTTATTTTTTTGCCAAATGATCTCTAATAATTCTATCTAGTAATTATACAACAACAAAAAACAAAACTCACTTATGAAATCTTTGAACAAAATCTGACTGCTTGCTTATTTCTCAGACACTGACCCTTATCTAGTAGGGTACCAGATCTATTGCTCCCTGGCTTCTTAGAAACCATTAGTAAATATTTATGAATTTTGCAAGACAGTGATACCATATCAGGAACTTCAAGTAGGACGTGTGAGGAAAATTTACACAACAGAAATCAGTGAGTGCTATAAGTCACGGCTGTTTTGGAGTTTGTGTGTTTGTTCTGGAGAGTTGGTCGTTAATCATCAATGATCACACAACTTTTGCTACTGCTCTGTTCCTCAATTGCCAATTTCTACTGAAGCTGGATTTGCCTGGCTGTGCTGGTTAGTTTTCATCAGCTTGACACATATCAAGACATACCTGGGAGTAAGGACTCTCAGTTACAGAGTTGCCTCCATAAGATTGTCTTGTGCACATGTGTGCATTAATGATGGATGTGGAAAGGCCCAGTTCATTGTGGGTGGTGCCATCCCTGGTCAGGTGGTCTGGGTAGGATAAGAAAGCAGGTTGAACAAACTATTGGGAGCTAGCCAATAAGTAGGATTCCTCTATGGCCACTGCTTCAGTTCCTGAGTCCAAGTTCATGTCTTGGTTCTATCTTAGTCAGGGTATGTATTCCTGCACAAAACATCATGACCAAGAAGCAAGTTGGAGAGGAAAGGGTTTATTCAGTTTACACTTCCATGCTGCTGTTCATCATGAAAGGAAGACAGGACTGGAACTCAAGCAGGTCATGAAACAGGAGCTGATGCAGAGGCCATGGAGGGATATTACTTACTGGCTTGCTTCCCCTGGATTGCTCAGCTGGCTTTCTTATAGAACCCAAGACTACCAGCCCAGGGATGGCACCACCCACAATGAGCCCTTCCACCCTTGATCACTAATTGCGAAAATGCCTTACAGCTGGATCTCATGGGGGCATTTCCTCAAGGGAGGCTCCTTCCTCTGTGATAACTCCAGTTTGTGTCAAGTTGGCACACAAAACCAGCCAGTACAGCTTCCCTCAATAATGAAGTGTAACCTGAAACTGTAATAAACTCTTTGCTCCCCTATAATAGTTTAGGTCAGTATTCTATCACAGTTACCAAAAGCAAGTAGGACGCTGACCTTCTAGCATGTATGCTTTGCTCCTGCCACTTCAGGACCTTTACTTACATTGTTCTTTGTGGGGTTTTCTTCCTTTGATTGCCATCACTGGCTCCTTCTCACCCTAAACAAGATTTTCCTAAAGAAAATGCCTACTGTAATCCATGCCTACCATAATCAAAGGGACCACTATGTAACATGAAACTATTTTCTCTATAATCTCATCCATGCAAGTTAGAACCGTGTCACCAAACTCATGCTGCTCTTCACTACACAGCTTGCATTTGATGTTAAACCACAGAGAGATAAACAGTAAAGCACATACTTGTCTAATTATCAAGAATCATGATGTCAGAAGGTCAGGGGCACAACAGCTGGGTAGAGCCCTTACCTATCCTGCTTGTGAATCTTTAGGACCCCAGAAGCCATCTTTAGAATGACATAATGGTTGTTTCAACCATCAGCACATTAACACATTTAGCTGTCAAGAGAATTGGGAAAGAAAAAAGGAGTGCAGATCAAACTTCTGAAAGCATACATGTGCGGTTTGTCCACCTTGAAGGCCTTTGTGGGCTTTGTACTCACAATAACTTGCTCAAAATTAAGAGATTCGGGAGGGAGAAATCTGTTCATTTTCTGCGTTCTGCAGAGGATGATAGTAAGGATGAGAGACTTTGGAGTAGATAGTTCATATTATCTGTCATAGTACTTTATACATTTTTGCTGCACTAGTAGAAAATAGTTTTAAATGACCAAGTTTCAACTTCACATGAATTATGGACCAAATTCTACATGCCAATCACATTAGTCAAAAGTCATCATTAAAGACTGAAAAAGTGCATCCATGATTACTCCAGATCACTGGTAGCTTGTTCCACTTGAGTTCTAGCATTTCTTAAACTCATTAGTTTTTATGATACTGCTATTTTGTTTACACCATTCATTTATTTTTAATGAAGTGTTATCAAATTTCTTCCTATTACTATTTTCAGTATTTTCTAGATAGAGTCTTGACCATTTCTTTACAACCCAGTGTTATCATTATGAACAAATGTATTCTGAGACAATCTTATGAATGTTTGCTCCAGCTCATGAAGCTGTATAAAGTCATATTTAAATGATAATTTGTGTGAAATTTGTCTTTTTTTCCTTCAATCTATTTTAAGTATCAGGTTAGAGGAATAAATAAGTATAAAGTCAACAGAACTAAATACTGCTGTATTTTGTTTTTTAAGCCTGCCCTTCCCATGTATTGGTTGTGTAGCTTTGGGACAGATAGTTCATGTATCTAAGCCTTACTTTGTTTTGCAATGCCTGAATGATAGAAATAATAGTAATCTCTCTGTATGCATGTGAGTGTTTTTCTAAGTACTGTAAGCTCTCAATGAATAATAACCACTAGCTCACACTGATTCAGAAAAATATCTCCATCCATCATAGCCAGGAAGTCTGTATATTCTCAAATCTTTTATAGGAAATCACATAGAATATCTTCATATATGCTTTAACATCTCGAAATTATTCATTATATCTATATTATTACATAAATAAAATTTATCACATAAATCATTGTTATATTCTACTATTTTATGCAAAAATGACAAAAAGATCTGCAGAGATTCAAAACAGATTCATTCATTGATCCTAACTCTATTTTGGACCTATGTTTAGCTACAGCTGTGGAGTAGAACCTCAAGATACAAACATCTGGTTGCATATGCTTTATTAGGCCACATTTCAAATGTTGCCCAGATTCTAGAGCACTACTGCTTCATTCAAACTTCAATTCTTTCATTGTCAGCTCTTTCCCTGGAGAACAAGCTTTTTTCTCTGGATCCGAGTTTCCTCTTTTATATAATGGATATGATTGTAATTAAAATGGCAAGGACAGACTGAGAATCCACACCAATGAGTCTCAGTATGACTTTGCGTGATAATTGCAGAACTTTGAGGATTCTGATGCCCAGGATGCCCAGGGCAAACACAAGCTCAATGAAATCAGAAATATATGTGAATAGGGTCCAGGTATCTTTGATTTTCTTTTTTTTAGTACTTTTAGGTAATTCCAGCTGGCTGCCTAGAGTAATAACCATTCTGTTCTGTCATTTGAACACTCCCCAGGTGATTCTGTTGATCAATAACTCCAGCCTGAGGGAGGTACACTGGTAAATGCCTAAGGGTTAATCTTTATTGAAAGAGGAAAAATTAAGAGCTCAGTCTCTGACCAAGAAAGCCTGCAGAGCACAGAGCTGTGGTGAAAGTACTAAGTGTCAAAGAAGAAAAGCTGCTAAAGTAAAGTCATGGTGGAAGTGGGAATAAAAGACACCCGGTTCAAAGTCACTCAGATGCAGATTCCATTAACTCCATTTGTGAGTGAGTTACTTAAACCCTGCATAACGGTGATGAGAACATTGTAACACAGAGATATTTACCCCATGTACAATCTTGTGCAAAGATAAACTGAGTCAAAAGTTATGACGATATAAACATACAATGGCCTTAAATTGTAGTTTTAGTGTCTCCTCACCATATTTGTGCTGAGTGAGTTGTAATCAGTTAAATGTTAATCAGTAAAAGCCTTGACCAGTGATTAGATAAGCAGTGACCCAGACTCCATATAGATCCACGCCGTTAATGAGACTGTAGGCTAGGTATTCCTTAAACATGAGTTCTGGTTACTGTGTGCTTGCTTGCCCTTCTTCCATGTTACTTTGTGCAAAATGGTCCTTGTTGTCTGTGCCATGCTCGTGGACTCACCATTCTTTTGATCTGAGAGAAATAGATGTATTTTCTTTATAAGTGATCGAGTCTGTGAGTTTGTGTTATAGACACAGAGAACAGACTGATACAGACTGGTATCCAGATGAGGAGCTATAGCAAGAACCAGAAAGGCTCAGAAACAACCAGAAAGCAGATAGGCTCAGAGAAATTGGAAGAGGTTAGCAACAGGCTATGTCACTGTGAATAGAATACTAAAGATGGCTCTAATGAGAGATAAAAAGTAGAAAAGAAATGGGGGAGTTTATAATGTCTCAGAATTACTTACTGAGGTCATGGTAAGAATGTCGACAGAAATACAGTCAGTAAAGTACATGAAGTTTCTAATCAAAATGAGCAATAAATAAGATACTGGAGACTCAATGAATGGGCACTCTTGTTATATAGTAGCAAAGAAGTTGGTGTAATTATGCCCGTGTCTTAAGGCTTAGAAAAGATATCTAAGTAGCAAGCACTCAGGCAGCTGTATGGCTAAGTTTAACTATATACATTGTGAGATAGCAGATCAGTTACTTAAAGATGGAAGACAGAATTAAAAGAAAATTGAAAATCAGACAAAGATTTGAACAATTTGAAATTTGCAAGGGTAAAACAAAGAATTTTGTTTGGAAAAGAATACAAATGGAATGACCATGCAATTATTTGATGAATTGATTAATATGCAGAGAAAGTGGCCAAGACAATGGGAGAGAGTAAAGGAGACCATAAACCTGTAGACATCAGATTCTTATTTGTATACCCCTATGTCCATCTTGCAAGATACAAAATTAAATTAATTTTCCAGTTTTAAGACTTACTGTGTTTTTTTCTTATCATATTTTAGGCTTATTTGTACTTTGTCCTAATTATAAAGCTTGTTTCTAAATTATCTGTTTTGCCTATTTCTATTTAATTTTTTTTTTAGAGTGCTAAAGTCAGTTTCACATTGGTCTAATCTCAGTATTTTGAGGGTAGATTAAAATTTGATTTCGTAGTCTCTTGGATAAAGGAAATTGTTTCAGCTTGCATCATGAATTGCATGTCACTTATATCTGATTAAGATGAAAATTTAAACTTTAAACGTCAGGGTTGTTGCTGGAATAAATTTAGGCTTTTGAAACTGCAGAGATGGAAGGAATGCATCGTGTAAATCAGAAGAATCAAGTGGGAGGGAGGCACAGACGAATGCTATGATTTGAATAGCTCTGACAAATCAACGTTGAAATTTAATTGCCATTGTAACAATATCAACCAGGGCATTTTGAGAGGGATGAATCACTAGAGCTCTACCCTTGTGGATGGGTTAATGATCAGTATATTCCATTATTGTGGATGTGGTTTGGTTCTCTTGAGAGTGGTTCTCTTCTAGGAGCTAGCTCTGCTGTGTCTACTTTCCACTTGATAGCTTCTGTTGTATCTTGACTCAGTAAGAAATCCCTCACCAGGTTGCATCCCTTCAATCTTGACCTTCTCAGCCTCAAGACCCACTATGAGAAATGTACAGTTCTTTCTAAATTAGCCAGTCTGTAGCATTCTCATAGAGCATTTGAAAACGAACTAAGATGACCAAATCACAGATGACCAATTAGAGGTTGCCACTGCTTTTAAGAGGAGGGTAAATAGAAGTGAAGTTAAAAAGGTGAATGGGTATATACATGGTTCCCAAGTATTCTCTTTTCATGGTGGGTTGGCGATATTAAGAGTCAGTGACTAAGGTGAAAGAAAAGTCAGTGAATTTTCAGAAAGAAAAACCATTTCGGGATCTTCTTTCCTGTAGTTGCTTAGCAGCCTCCCATCCTTATGTAGTGTCCATCCTAACCTGAGACACATGTAGATTCCAGTTGTTATGTTAGCAACCAATTTAGCTTTCATAAAATAAAGCAGGAAAGTTCTGGACAAGAACCACAAGAGCATTCTAATAAATAAGCCACAAGATTCATTGTAGTAGTTGTAACTATCGAGCTGACTCAAAAGTTTGTCTACCTTCTTAATCCTGGTCTTGGGGGTTTTGGTTTTTGGGGTTTTGTTTGATGTGTGTGTGTGTGTGTGTGTGTGTGTGTGTGTGTGTGTGTGTGTGTTTTGTGTTTTGTACAGAAGCAGAATTCTTTGTACAGGTACAGGTCTCATATCCAGTTCTTAGGTCACTCTCTTTTGTTTCCAGCACTGGCCAGGCTTGTATTGAAGGGCCCATTGATTTCCTCCTGTTGGCTTTCAGGATCCATTTATCTTTCAAAGCCTTCTGGGTTTCTCTGGCTTCATGTTGCTGGATTCAAATGGACTAATATCAGCAAGAAGGCTCAGGGCGTAAGTGCCATTTCTCCCTCTTGACCTGCCCAGATAGACATAGAAGGCAGTCAGTTTACAATCCCCACAGACTATGCAACTAAGGAAGACATGCTAAGCCTCTCAGAGCTTCTGCTCTCTAAAGTTGTCCCTCTGAGACCTTTCTCCCTTAGTTAATGGAGCAGAAACAAAGTTATGTGACTCTGTCAAAAATTACTAAAAAAAAAAAAAAAATTCCTTGGAAATAGTCTATCTTTACCCAAGTATCCCACATAAGGAGTGTGAATGATGTAATGGTGCAATATAATTAAATCACTTTAACTTTCAGTAAGTCATACTTTACAGTATCTGGTTTTGTTTGTTTGTTTGTTTGTTTTTCTTGAACAGCATTTTACTCATACCTGCATGGCCATAGAAATCATCTGGAAACATTAAAAATCGAGAAGAGTGAATACTACTCACAGATTTGGGGTTCATCATTCAGGGTTCAAATTTCTTTTTTTTTAAAAAAAAAAGAGAAATAATTAAAATGAAAGTGGTACTCAGTCATAATCACTTTTATCACTAATTCCTAGATGTCTTGAAGAATCCAATTTAGCATCCTTTTTACAAACTATCTCACAAAATAATAGAATGCAAGGTTTTCACATTTATTACTTATGAATCAACACCATTCTATTACATTCTCACTTTGAGCAGTTCTTTTAAACAAGATATTCTGGCCTTCTTGTCACGCGTTCTCAATCAACATCTCTCAAATGGGGATGAGGGCAAGGAGCCTGTATATCATTCAGCTCTCTTTAGTGAGCTCAAAACAATGATATTTGGAGCCACTAATCTGCAACAGGTTTTTAAAGGCCCTAGATGCACAATAGAAGTCCACAGGAACTTTAAAATATTCATGCCCTCTAGAGCACTGGTATCAACCCTGAATGCCTTTAAGCCTCATGTCCAGATACAGTGCTGTGCCAATCACGTTGGAATCCCTTGCAAGCACCTGACTGTGCATCTGTGTTTTTAAAGCTCCCTAGGTGATTATAATATTCAGCTGTGATGGTTAATCTTCACTGCCAACCTGACAAGATCTAGAATCATCACAGAAATATGCTTGAGTGTGTTTGAGGGTACTATTTCTAGAAGGCTTCAAAGGAAGAAAGGAAATGCCTCTGCATGTGATTGGGGCCCTTGCTGGAGGAGCCCTGGATTGAATAAAAAAGAAGAAAGCAAGCTAAATACTCACAGACACCTGTCTGCTTCCTGACTGCTGATCAGTTCGGCCAGCCATCCTGCATGCCAACACACACAGATACGCATATGAACACACACATATACCACGAAACATGGGAACACATACATAAGAAATGCATACACTCCCATGGATAAAGGAAGAAGACAGGTGTGCAAACTGAGACAAAGTAATAGCTAATGTAACTGATGAGGGAACAGAGAGCCATGGGAACATGGATATCAGTGAAGACATCCTTGAGGAGAGATTTTTTGGTACAGGGACTAAAGCATCCTGCATGATAAGCCTTCTCTCTGCCTCATCGCCTTGTACATTCATTCTTGTTTCATCTTTAACCCTATTGAATTCTTTTTAGTCTTTTTAAAAAATTATTGGTTATTTTAATTTTTTTTTTTACATTTCAAATGTTATCCCTCTTCCCAGTTTCCCCTCCACAAACCTCCTATCCTGTGCCCCTTCCCCCCTGCTTCTGTGAGGGTGCTTCTCAACCCACCTACTCTGGTCTCACCACCCTAGCATCCTCCCATGCTGGGGCATTGAGCCTACACAGGACCAAGGCTCTCTCCTTCCACTGATGCCCCACAAGGTCATCCGCTGCTACATATCCAGCTGGAGCCATGGGATCCTCCATCTGTACTCTTTGGTTGGTGGTTTAGTCCCTGGGAGCCCGGGGGGGGGGGGGTCTGGTTGGTTGATGTTGTTCTTGCTAAGGGGTTGCAAACCCCTTCAGCTCCTTTAGTCCTTCCCCTAACTTCTCCATTTGGTTCCCATGCTCAGTCTGATGGTTGGCTGCAAGCATCAGTATCTGTATTGGTCAGGGTCTGGCAGAGCCTCTCAGGAAACTTTAAATGACTCATCCTTTCTTTATCAAGCCTTGCATCTTCACTGGCTGTGTCTTCATGAAACATTCTTCATTCACCCTTTTCCTGTTCTCAACACTTACCTAGGAGCTTGCTTAGTGTCAGTCCTCTTTGGCCTCCCATAGGATGAAATATGTCTTTGCTCTACCTGCCTAGACCTCCTGTAGTGCACTGCTTAAAGCATATGCATCTTTGTGGCATATCTGTGACCCAAGACAGTGCATCCCATAAAAGCAAGAGAAGGGATTATCTCCTCTGTCACCATGTCTCCATTCACAAACCAAGGTAGCATTTCTAAAAGAATGTGTGGGTGGCATGTCAGTGGACAGGGAATGTGCTATAATGGGTGTGGCACTCTGTGGCTTGCATTAGAAAAGGGTAAGGAGAAAAAACAAACAAGATAAAAATTAAAAAAACCCACAAAAACAAAAACAGGTTTCCAAACTACAGCATGAAGAGAAGGAGATGTTTAGTAATACAAGAAGCAAGTTTGATTGCTAAAGCCTCAATAAATCCCCAAATGACCTGAATTTTATTTACTAGATAGTGGGATGTCAGTGGAGTTCATGTACAAGGGTATAAGAACTAGAGTGCCCATTCTGGATAGTTAGCCTAGAAGCAATGCCATGGCTGGTCTGAAAAAGGAAAAGACTCATTTAAAAAAGAGATTAATTAGGCAGGTTGTGGTCTAGTAGCACAGGTGAGAGACAATGAAGGTGTCCCTGAAATAATGAAGTGAAGAATTCCATTCAGAGGGCACTGTTCAGATGGAATCTATAGAGCTTGCTGACTAACGGCATGTGGGAGTGGGCACGAAAGATGATGCCACAGCCAAGCTTGGGAGTCAGGCTGCTTGGAGTCCTATTAATGGAAATACAGAATGCAGGAAGAGAAGAGCTGGTTTTCAAGGAAAAAAAAAATAATGAGCTCAGTTTTAAACATACCGAGTTCTTTGTGCCCATGGGGTATCTAGGTATAGTATTTTATGTGCTGGAAAGGCATAACAGCTCAGCTGGTACATCAGTAATTGTAGATGTGCCTGGTGTTGTTGAAATGACTGTGCCGTCTTCTCGTTTATGTACTAGAAGTCAGACTTCAGAAACTGACAGGGTAGCATTGATTTCATGATTTGTTTTACTTTGGGCTACAATTGGCAATAAAAATAACTACCTCAGGGGGGAGATTCTAAAGTCCCTTCCTGGTAATTTGCTTCAGTTAGATATACATACCCATGCTAAGATTGTCCAAATTCAGAAGTGTAACAATATTTCCCCATAGGCAACTGTGCTGTTATTTTTTTTTCATTAGATTGAGAATTCCATGAATTCAGGAAAAAAATATATTATTCTTGATAAGCTTTGTACTACATATAACAGAACCTTAAATTGATGGATGGATGGACAGATCGATGGATGGAAGGATGGATGGATGGATGGATGGACAAATAGATGGATGAATGGATTTATAATCTTATTGCAGTGACATGTAATATTTCCTATAGCTTGTTGCCTAGGAATTGAAAGCTTAATATCTTACTGTTTAATGCCTATGTAGCTATTTGGTGGGGTGCTGACTACAGCAAATGTGTGGGAAGGAATCACTATAAATATTTTTAAATAGACTTTCATTACATTATTTTCTATTGGCAATGTGAAATAATCCACGGATTTCAGCATTCTTTACTGGCTATAAAAGATAACATAATTCTCGCTACATTAACCTTGGACTTTAATATTTGAAAACTCTGAATATTATTCCAAAGGCTAGTAGATGGGGATATGGCCAGGTCTCTGTTTGACAAGGCAACACTGTAGAGTGTACAAAGATGCTGGAGAATAAGTTGTTTCCACGGGGCAGAAGATGATGATGAGGACCTGGAACAAGGTCCTCCCCTCACACAGGCACCTCACAGTGACACACTTCCTCCAGCAAGGCCACACCTCCTAATAGTACCACTCCCTGAGCCAAGCGTATTCAAACCATCCCACTACTTATTGGACCTGGAACAACTGGTGAAATGAAGAGAGTTCGTCAAATCATTTTCTCCATAAAATAGTTATTCTTAATATCATATCAGACTATGGAAGCATAGGCAAACAAACTAGTAAAGTTTCTTCCTCATAGAGTTTATAGACAAAGAACGTAGCTGCACAATAATCAAATCACAGTTCTAATCATTGAAACATTGCATCTATGATAAATGTCATATAAAAAAGGCACACTCTAAAAGAAAAAAAAATAATAGTCCTGGCAGTTGTGCTGGGCACACTTCAGTTTTTTTAAAAAGCTGAAGTAGAAAGATCTTGAGTCTGGAATAATTAGTGCATTTAAGGCTAAGAAACACCATTACAGATAGAAGTAAAAGCTTACTTTTGATGAGTTGAATAGCTTTTGACCAGAAGACAAAATCAATAAGTCCAAGTTCTAAATTCTGATTTTCACAATGAATCCCACTTGATGATCAAGTGGAATGACGTCACCACTCCCTTGACTTTATGGCGTTTTGCTGATGTGATAGTTTATTCTCTGTCTTCATGCTAATGTTTTTTTCACCCCACTCAGATGTTGCAAGAGCAATTGAACTACTGGAAAAGCTACAAGAATCTGGAGAAGTACCAGTGCACAAGCTGCAATCTCTCAAAAAGGTGCTTCAGAGTGAGTTTTGTACAGCAATTCGAGAGGTAGGACACCGAGAATTAACAACTGCCTTCGGCCATATGTCTTCTGAGTAGAAAACACGTTTTGCCATATAAACAGTTGAAATTGTTAAGCTTGGAAGTACATCTTTGCTTTCTGTTTTTAGCTCCTTGGACAGATGATAAAATATAATTTAGTCTGCTAAACTCTTAAATTAGACCCAGGCAGAAATTATACATTTATATAAAACTGAATGTTGATTTTGTGATACCAGCGAAGGACCTGCTTCAGCAAGTGACTGTAGTGTGCATTCTATTCTACTGGGCAGTCACATGAAGCCACGTGGAAATTCAAATAGAAATAATCATAATTAATGAGGTGATTTCTCAAGGTACACTTAAGTATATTTTTCATAGTCACATCTTAAAGAGTAATTTTGTACCAATTGAAGTTATGCTTACTCAAATATTAATGCCTAGTGTGATAATGGAAACATTTCAAAATAGACTGCCATGCCTTTGTAGAAAATCTGCATAATGTTTCTTGGCTAATCATTGATTTTGTTAAGTGAGGTAAAACACATGTGTTCATATGACAATTTAAATTTCAAAAATTGGATCTTAGTGGAATTAACTGATTAATTGACTGATTAATTTAATTGGTCACAAGAAAATCTCCTTGAGATACATAAGCTATCTCATTCATTTATTAACCTATTATCCCTCACCCATCACTCACTAAAAACCCACTAATCAGAAACCATAGCCTATAAATCTAGCATAGCTGTTGTTTTGGGAGTCATAACTGATGGATCTTCTGCTGGTCTCCTCATAAAGGCCACATGAACTCAATCAATACCAGAAAGAATTTGTTTTAGCACAGAGCACATGCCTCTGATGGACAGATGCACCAGGCTTCTATCGTCCTTTGTAACTGCAAATGGATGCTGCTACTTCATGAGCACAAATAGGTACAGAGACCTTCTTCATCATGGCAGAGATGCACATACTCTGCCCTATGCAAATGCATTTAGAGTTTCAATTTGGTGTGGGTTTTCCATATACTATGTTTGTGCTCTGTTTCTTCTCCTATGAAACTGATCACTATTTGCTCTTTGTTGGTACTGAGCATAGTCTAAATAAATAACTATAATTACCTTACTGGTTTTTCAACCTGTCAGTTAATCAAAGGCTGAAAGGAAATTTCTCAAGATGTACTAGTTCTATGACAAGTCTTCACCTTAGTACCAAAAGTACAAGGTGCCTAGAAACTGGTGGATTCCTCTCAGATAACCTCCTGTAAGCACTGTAGAAGAAGTTCTCCAGACTCTTTTTCTCCGTCTTTGAATTTATAACCTCTTGAGTCTTTGTAGCCCAAGACATTTCCTTTTTCAGAGATTCTATCATCTTTTCAGTGTCATAATATTCTGGATTCTGTGACTGAAGGATAAAGAACATAAAGTATCTCTCCTCACTAACTATATGGCTTATGATCAAATCAAAGCATCCAGGTTCACAAAACTTGCACTCTTCTTGAAAGACAATGGTGTTAAAACACCATATAATAGGAAATGAGAGACCAATCATACCATAGACAGGAGAAAATCAGGACCAGAGGTGATGGAGTTAAATTTTTCCACTTTAAGGTCAGAAAAAAAAATTGAAAAAGTCACTTACATCCCAAGGAAGATAGTGTCTCAGGTACAACAAATCACAAATGCAAAACCTTAAAGGCAGTAATGGTTTCAATGTATGAGTGGACTAGACCGAAAGGCAGCATAACTTCATGGAATGAGCAAAGTACATTCCTGAGAAGCAGCCTGAGAGCAAGTTACATAAAGCTTCATAGGTCATACAAAAACATTGGACTTTATTCCCTGTGAGGCGTTCTGGGAAAGTTTTGACCTGATTTGACTTGTTCTGGGAAAGTCTCGCTGGCTAATGAAAAAACTCAAATACTAGTACAAAAATAAAAACACAAGACCAGAAATAAAGGACTGAGGACATCAAGTAAGAGACGGGATAGTGGCAGCCATGCAATAGCAGAAAGCTGTCAAATGCTTTGTTTATTTCTGTGATGAAAATGAACTGAGATTGATGGGGGAATTGAGTATCTAACATCCAAGAGATGGAATTATCAGCAGGTTCTTAGTTTGTGGTTTGAAAATTGGATAGGTATGCAGACAAATGTTACAACGAAGCACATTATTTAGTATAATCAATACATGCTAACAACTAAGAATATAAAAAATGTTCACTAAAAAGGAGAGTGTAAATAAAATAACTACCTAACACTGTACAAACTTGAACTGGTACAAGTAATCTTACCTTCACACTAATGTAGATAGTGCTATTTTTGTTCTTAGAGTCAATGCTTATGAAATCATCTTGTCTGGCATTTATACTAGTGGCGTAGAATTGGCTGTGCATCTACAGTCCGCAGTCATCTTCATTATTATCTCTACGTTGCATTACATTTGCTGTGGGAAGCAATGGCAACATTGTAACACACAACTTTAAATGCTATTTTTAATGAAAACTCCTTCAAATGACGATACATCAAAGAATAGGAGTATATGTTGCCAGATAGGCGAATCAAAAGCCAATAAAGAAAGTGACTCGAGGAAGTCTGGCAACAAATACCTAGATGTTACATAAACCTGAGCCAAGAAAATGTTCATTCCCGGTCTCTGTATGGCAGGCCCAGAATCTCTGAAATTTTTGATGTTCACTTAAATAATCTGTGATTTTTTTTAAAAAAGTAACTTCAACACATTTTAGTTCTATGCTGAATAGATAGCTAGAATGGTCTAAAATTTAAAGTTGAAGTACAGTTTTAATGGTTTCAAGATGGTGATGTTTGAGAGCAGTGGACCACTTTTCTATTGGATTTAATGCCCGCCAGGTGCTGGAACTCATACCTTATACTGTTAATGAGGTTGAAATTTGAAACAAGACAGATCATAGGACCTAAGGGGCAACACGCCACTATTATTCTGCTAAATGAACACAGCAATAAAATGACCCTTAATGAACATAGTTGAGCAAGTGTCCTTGCAGGATGGTAGAGTATCTTTTGAGTACATGCCCAGGAGTGGTCAGCCTTGAAGTAGAGCTATTCCTAATTTTCTGAGAAATGACCAAATAGATTTCCAAAGTGTACAAGTTTATACTCCCACCACCAATAGAGAAGTGTTCCTCTTGCTTCAGATCCTCACCAGCATGTGGTGTCACTTGGGGTTTTGACATTAGGCATTCTGATGGCTGTAACCTCAACATCGTTTTGATTTGCATCTCCCTGATGACTGAGGACATTGAACATTTCTTTATGTGTAGCAGATGTGCCACCTGGTCTCCATGGGACCCCTAACAAGTAAAGCAGAGGTTGACTCTGGCTCTGTTGCTTCCCTCTGGATCGCTTTTCCCTAGCTGGGCTGTCGGGTCTGGCTTCAGTGGGAAAGGATTCACTTGGTCTTGCTGTGACTTGATGTGCAAGGGCAGGGTGGATGGGTACCCTTGAGGAGGCCTTCCCTTCTAAGAGGAAAAGAAGAGGAAGAATGGGGGAGGGGTTTAAAGTAGGACGGGGAGGGAAGGAGGGAGGCTGTGATCAAGATGTAAAGTGAATGAATGAATGAATTAATTTAAATTAATTAATTAATGGGAGAAAGGAGTAAAAAAAATCTCTTAATGACAATATGTCTTAATGACATATTGCTGTTCTCATAGCTCAGTGCATCCCACAACTCTGAGCAGATAAGCTTGTTCTTGCAGTAGACGGAAATTACACAGAGACCCACAACCCTTTAAGAGTAAGAGACTTTAGAGTGCTCAGCCCTAAATGAAATGTGTTTATCATACCCTTCCTCTCAAAGCTCAGGGATCCTTGCAGAAAAAAAGGCAGAAAACTTGTAAGAGG
This sequence comes from Rhynchomys soricoides, assembly GCA_019843965.1. NCBI lineage: Eukaryota > Metazoa > Chordata > Mammalia > Rodentia > Muridae > Rhynchomys > Rhynchomys soricoides. Next base: position 4,297,283 of record JADRCH010000124.1, read on the forward strand.
CAAGGAGAGCAGACAATGTTAAGGAAACAGCATTTTTTGAGACACAACTGGGTTGATGCATATCGTAACTCACAGAAACTGGTACAACTCAAAGCAGACAGAGTCCCAGTACTCAGAAGGGGAGGTGGGCACAAAGTACTACTTCTAGTCAAGAAGCTATTCACAAATGGCAGCTGTCGGGAGTTGAAAAGGGTCAGTTTTCTTCAGTGGGGTAACCCTGGGTCTATCAATCACCCACGGGGCGGGCCCCATGCTCAGGAGATGGCTGACACAATTCGAACTCCATGATCATTAGGGGATATTTCTTTTGTTTTGGATTTTGTTTTAAGAGAAAGCACATGAAGTTGGGTGAAGATAATCTTGGAGGACTGGAGGACAGGAAAGAAGATAAAATATATTGTGTTAAATTCTCAAATAAAAACTAAAAATAATAAAAACTAAACCATTATGAGGGGGGAGGGGAAGGAGGAGGGAGGGGGAAAGGGAGAGAGAGAGAGAGAGAGAGAGAGAGAGAGAGAGAGGGAATTCAATTTCATCAGCTGAATATAAATTATTTTCATAGCCAATGTAATAAAAAAATTAATTAGTAATTTGGTTTGTATGACCATCTTCCAGACTCTAAAGCATTTGAGCTTCCGACTCTCCAGGATCATGTGCTCCAGACTTAAGTGGGACAAAATGCCAAGAATGGTTCCTGGAGAGTTGACCTCCAGCATTTATTACTGTAATATGTATGCTTGAACCAAAAGTCTAGAACAAAGTATATAGACACCCAAATTATTTTCCTTCGCCGATAACCTTAGATTACATGTTAAGTTTTTCTAATGTAGTGAAATGTAATCCACATGTATATTATGCTGGCAAAGTCTGTAAGGTTGTACCAAAATATACTAATTCTTGTCCATCCTCATTAAAGGTAGATGTGGCTATCCCAACTGCTTTATCCAGTGGTGTGTGAATGGAAGCCTTACTGTGCTCTGAATTCCACTGGAAACCATTGAATTAGTGTATGACTTGCACTTCCTTTCCTAGGTAGTTTACAGTATGATGTTATCAGTCTGCTAGGGTTTAAGAGTGAGAAACAGATGTTCTAGTCAACCTTAATGAACACATACTCAAAGCCGGAAATTAATGCTTATTACTCCCTGTCCTCAAGACTTTAGAATTATTGTCCTACAGTATAATCAAGGATATCCTGATTATTTTTGGTAAAAGGCAGAAAGAAGTATCTTTAATTGATATGATGGTACACACTACCTGTCTTCCTTTTTTTTTTTTTTTTTTTCAAATTTAAAAGGGTGCTTGGGATGGTTGCTTAATTGTAGAAAATTCTTTCTAGCATTGATAAGGTCTTAGTTGGCTCCCAGATCCACCACAATAATCAGTATAAATCTCAATAACAACCTTATAACTCCTTGAGGAATGTGAGTCACATTGTTTCTCTGTTCCTTTCTTTTGTTCCTGGGGATAGAATTCATTAGCTTTCCATTGCCAATCTAGTCACCATAATCTTATATTATTTCTCTATATAAAGTTTCCATACCACAAACTAAAAGGTATAAACAAGTACAAAGGTATAAAAAAAATACTATGAGGTCATCAGACTAATGTCTAGTGAGACATGTTTTTATTCAGGATACAGTGTTTCCCAACATGTGTTGGGGGTGAGAACATTTAAGAAAAGTCACAGGATGCATACACTGATGGTGTTCTGTATGGCTCAGTCTACCATGTGTACCAAAATGTAGATAATAGCTTCATGAGAGAGCTATGATTATTTAGAAGATTCAGCATAGAAGCTGAATTTCCCAGAGAAACATGTACTAGGATCAGTGGTAACAAGAGATTGAACAAAGATAACAGAGGAGAAAGGAACCGGAAAGAAGAGAGAAGGAAAAGAATCAAGAAGAATAGGAGTGATGGCCAGGTTGGGGGGGGGGGGGAGAGGAGAAAATGAAAGGACACAGGGAAGCAAGCAGTATTGTGGATTGACACTAGCAAGCTAGTTACTTAATTATATCATCTTTGTATTTCTTAAATTCTGCAATCTTGATTACATTGTCTAGTTGAAAAATAAGACAAGACAATGATAAGTTTTTGGGAAGACTAAATGAAACGAAATAAAATATTAAATATTTTCACAAATAGAATGCCAAGCTAAGAATAAATGCTCAGTAAATGGAAAAAAAATTGTAGGAAAGATTTCCTGAGTCTTGTGATAACAATTAAAATGTTTGATATGTTTTAATAGAAACATTAGTTGGGACAATGTATCCTGGCAGCTTCTTTTTAAATCATGGGGGGAAATGAAACTTTTAATAAGAGGCATATTATATTATATTATATTATATATTTTATATATGATATATATTATATATTATACATTACACATTATACATTACATATTATACATTGTACATTATTCATTATATACTATAGACTATATACTATGTATCATGTATCATATATAATAAGAGGCATATTAAGAGAGACGTTGACACATAGTATTGTTTTTTGAATATTTTACCCAACATACTAAGAGACATGGATAGCCTGCCACATGATGACCAGGCAAGGATAGTAATGATGTCATAAAAAAGAAATCATGTGTGACATAAGACTTGTTAGCCAATTTGATTGGGTAAGAGGAATGACAAGTAGCCATGCCACAGCACCACATAAAAATATTTAAGAACATAGATAACCAAAGCTTATGTGAAAATATTCATTGATGGCTTCGCTAGAAACTTAAGTGTCTCCTGATAACAATAACAAAGGTAAGAGCATATATTTCACAGAGAGATTTTCATTTTTATTTTCATGGTGTGATTTGATGTCTGATACATATATTGTTTGCATATCAACCAAATCAGTGTAGTGAGCATCACCTACTCGTTCATCATGTCAGGATGTTGAGACAATTCCAAAGCTTCTTTCTAGCTATTTTGAAATGTAAAATACCTTATGGTTAACTGCGATCTCCCTTCTGTACAGCAGAACACCAGAACTTATTTCTGCTAATTGTGATAACCCTCTCCCTCCACTCCTCTTTCCTCTTCCAGATGTTGTTTTTCTTCTTTCCCTCTAATGAGCTGCTTTTAGAGTTCACATCTCAGTGAGATTATGCAGTGTTTGTTGTACCACTTGACTTTCTATTTTCTTTAACCAAATACCTGAAAGAAGCAACTTAAGAGAAGAAATTTGGGCTCATAGTTTGACAAGGCACGTGGTCCAAACGCTGTGGCTGAGAAGGGAGCTGATCACATTGCATTCTCTACCAGGACACAGATGAATGACGGAGCAACTCTAGTTGTCACGTGTGTATGTGTGCATGTGTGCTTGTGCATGTGTGAGGTGTATGTGTGCATGTGTGTGTGCATGTGTGTGAGGTGTGTGTTTAAATTTTTAATCAATTTGGCACCTAAATTAACAGTGTAGTACCTCCCACCTTCAAGATGGGCATCCTTTTCTCAATTAATTGTTGATGGATGGAATCTCCCTCACATATTCCCTGGGATGTACCTAATTTCAAATCCAATCAAAGTGACCACTTTAATTAACCATTCCATTTGATCTTCTGTGCATAGATTCTTTCACACAATGCCCTGAAAGTTCATCCATTTATGTCTCAATAATAGAACTTCATCCCTTTTTAATGGTTGGGTACTATTCCATTGTGTATGTGCTCCACAACTTCTCTATGTATTCATCCTTGGTTAGACATTTAGGTCTGTTTTAATACTTTAACAACAGCTACATGTATTTATTTATTTGCAAGGAGGGTCATACCATGGCACTAGTGTGGAGACCAGAAGACAAACAGTAGGAGTTGGTTCCTAACTTCCAACACGTAGGTTCTAGGAGTTGAATTCAGATCATTCGGCTTGGTGACAAGCCTTTTTACCCACTGAGCTTTTTGCGGGCTTTGTTTTAACTCTTAGTTCTTGTAAGTATTCCTTCAATAAACATAAAAAAACAGATCTCTCTTTCACTTTCCAATTTAATTTCCTTTGGGTATATTCCCAGACTGAGAATGCTGAATCATACATTGGTTCTATTTTTAATTTTCTGAAGAACTTTTCATGACATTTTTCAAAGTACTTTTAGAAATGAGCATTTGTATCAACAGTGTTCGGTGTTCCCCTTCTTTCCCCTCCCTGAATAACTCTGGTTATGTTTTCTCTGCTTGACAATAGCCAGCCAACTAGAATGATGTGATTTTATTTGTATTTCCTCAGTGATAATGGAATTTTGAGTGCTTTAAGAAATGTGTACTAAACTCTTTCATGCATTCTTTTTTACATTAAGTCCCTCCCCCAATTTACTTTTAAGTCCCTTCAAGACTAACATTAGCTCCTCATTAGAGGAAGAGTTTGCTAACGCACTGTGCCATATGTAGGCTTCTGTAACAGGAAATCCTAAACTGAAGGTTATGTATAAACATGGTAAAGTAAGAGTTAACACACAGAGGTGTATGTACATGTATGGCACTTTTTTGAAGTACTTTATTGTTATGACTATATCTGGAGCCTTGTCAGACAAGGCCTCAAAAAATTGGTTTAAGACTCAGAGTTGTTCCTCTCCATGGAAATCTTTAGTAAAAGGCAAAGATTTATGTGATCAAAATCAGACTATATATGACACGTTTTATTTAAATTTTGTTATGTTAAGTTCCTTCCCTTATCCTGCCAAAGCTACAGTTATTTATGGCGAACTGTGTGGGGGTTGGTTTTTATTTTGCTTTGCTTTGCTTTTCCTGCTTTAATAGTCTTTTTTTAAAAAAATGCTTTTCTTTATGTACGGGTAGAGTTACATGGGTTCTTCATGCACAACTATCATCCTTGTATGCACATATCTGGGGTACCACCACATTCAACAATATTAAAGAAAATGTATCTGCTTTACGTTTATTCATATCTCTTTTTCTTCAAATTAAACTAAATTGGAAAATTTCAAAGAAAAGGAAGTTGATGGTCTTCACATTTCCTTTGATTTTATTTGCATTGTCAAGTAGAGGGGATACAAAAGCCAGACTGTTCTGTGCTAAGTTTTCTACCAATCTGCATACACAATCAGGAAAGCTAATTTCTGAATCTCTTGAAACTGCATGATTTTTTTCATTTACATTTTTATTATAGAAAACCACAAACTTTAAAAGGAATCATGTTACTAAGTTTATATTTGCCCTATCATGGGTGTCTTGACACTTTTCCATGAAAACGCAAAAGAGAGAGAGAGAGAGAAAAAAAAACACTAAGTAACTAGAGAAAGCCTCGTCAACTTAAGTGATCTAGAAATGCTTGAGCTTGTGGGTAGATCAAAAAAGAAAACTCAAGTAGAGACTCTGTTCACTTGATATAACCTCCTCCTGAACTCTGACATTTTGCTAATATTTGCAAGCCAATTGTAGTGAAACTAGCAGCTGTGTCGTTCCCATTTTGTGTGCAACTAGGCAAAAACTGTCATTGTTTCTGGATTTTATGTAGCATGTGAAGGCTAATGACCCATGGTGTATATGAGTGATGCTTCCTGGATACCTTTAAAGGCCAAGTTCTTCCAACAGTGAACTTTTTTTTTTTTTTTTTTTAATGAGGCAAAAGTTCTAATGGAAGAAAAGTCTTGGCAGAGCCTGTATGTGTGGAGTACATGTGCAATTTCTCCGTCCAAAATCTAGTCCTCTCGGTGTGGTAAAGCCAGAGGCACTTACTGCTTTTGCTATCAGTATGCATTCATGTGAAAAGGCTTGCTTCTCCAGTGTTTTACAAAAGGATTGAAGAACTCAGTCTCCAAGAAAAAGGGATATAAAGTAAAGCAAAGGCAAAGACAGAGAGAATTATGGTCTTTCTCATCAGCAAGGGACTGCCACTTAGAGCTCTTTTATTTTGCTCAAGCTTGTAAAACATTGCTCTGGCAATGATGCTCACTCTGTATTTCCAGTTAGTCTGGTAAGATCCTGAGATTGGTGACAGAGAAGTGACTCCCAAGTTGTCTCTGGTAAAGAGACACAACCATCAGCTCTGAAGCGAACCTAGTTATGTTTCACCCATGTTTCAAATTTTATACTTGTACAGTTTTCAAGTTCTTGGATCTTCGTGAGTAAAAATTGGCTCTATCTACGGAGGACCTTGGAAATCATCTCATTGTCACTGTGAAGTTTATGTTTGTTCTAGAAGTGGATAGATGCTTCAAAAACACAACAAAACTCTTAGCAACAAATTTAAAGAGATGGAAGATCTGTGAAGTAAAAACTATAAAATGTTGATGAAATAAAGATACAAATAAATCCAGTTCATGGATTGGAAAAATTCAAAAAATAAAAATAAATAAAAAAGCCTTGCTTCTCCCTAAACAGATGCCTTTCCTTGGCCCTTGAAAGTGTCCTAGTCATTTCATAGTCATATCTTTTGACGTATATTCTCAAAAGATTTTGTTTAGAGTTTGAACTAAGTACATTGTTTTAGCTACCTGAAGTTTCATGGCTTTTCCAGAGGAAACTGATGTATGTACCCAAACTAGAGTCAGAATTTTCAGTATGTGTGGGTGTGTGTGTGTGTGTGTTTGTGTGTGTGTGTACAGAAGAGAAGAATCGTAGAACAATTTGACAAGAAAATTTTATTTCAGTGACAAGATTTTGTTGTAAATGTGTGGCTTAAAGTTGAGGTCTTGCAATTCCATATTCTTGCAATTATAGTTTTTCTGTTTGTGGGAGAGTCTGAACATCTGCTGTTTTAAAGTAAAACGTTTGAGGTGAAAAGATGAGAGCCTTCCCTGCTACACAAGAGAGGTCAAGGAAGTTAAAAGTAAGATACCTGCTACCAGATACCCTGAAAAAGCTCTACAAACACCCGGGAAGAGAACAAGACTCTTGCAAAGGTCACTTCAGTTTATAACATTCAAATTTAAAAGAAGGATACAAAATGCCTTTCCTTGTTAACAAAGGCTCTTAATGATGACTTTTCAAGATGATTTTATTTCCCTTGAAGACAAAGGACTATGGGAAGCTTGAATTCAACTGAAGGGTCTTAGAGAAAACTCAAGTGTCCCAATGAGAGCCATTTTGAATTTGCTGGGCATTTGATCCTCTTTTTTAATTAAAAGTCATATAAGCTGCAACTCGGAGCACTCTCTGTTATTGAAATGGGCACAAAGGTGATTGAATACTAAGAATAACATTTTTTAAAAGCCTCTAAAATTTAATGTCTGACTAAGCCAATGAAGAGTACTACTCATTGAAATTTATTATAAACAAAAATAAATCATTTTAATTAAGCAATTTGGCTTCATTTATCTCTGGAAAGTAGCCATCTATATATCGATATCTATTATCTATCTATCTATCTATCTATCTATCTATCTATATGTTAGTCCTTTGCAGTATATAACATAAACCAAGGATAAATGCAAGGGTGGGCATGAATGAGCAGTTAAATATATTTTAGTGCACTTTTTTGTTGCTAAAAAAAAAGAAAGGAAGGAAGGAAGGAAGGAAGGAAAGAAGGAAGGAAGGAAAGAAAGAAAATAAACGAGTCTGAAACTGTCATAATTTATAAAGAACAGATACTCGAATGCCTGAGATCAAGGTGGCAACATCTAGGCCTGTTGCATCTTCTTGTGTCACACCCATATGGTGGAAGATAAAAGGGCAAGCTTGGAATCTACCTCGGCTGCTGAATGGAGCCTCCTTTATAAGGACTTACTCTTGCAAATGAATAAACAGTTTTTATGGCTTACACTTAAGAAGTCTGTATTCCATGACACTATCACAATGACAGAACTTGATTTCTGGCGAGGACACATTCAAGCCATTGCAACCCACAATGGTGGATTTTATTTAGGATAGCCCACAATCTCACCAGATTCTCAAAACCATTCCTAACATACTTTCCCATTATCCAACCTCAATTAAAGACTATTCCCCAATAAGAAATTAGGAGATCAACATGAAATATTGTTGTAGTAGTCTGTTCTCTAAAATCTTACCAATGCTGTCTATCTGTAGTTACACAGCCTTTATTTTCTTCATGTGGGTTGTATATCATCAGCATGGAAAGATGGCATCATAAATGGAGGATGTGGATGGTAAAATTATGTGAACATTATGAGTATGGGAGTGGAATAGCAAGAGGAGGTACTTTTAAAATGGGATATTTAAATGTATGTAATATTTAAATAATACACACCAAGTGAAAGTGAAGACATTTGAATATCCACCAGTGAAGTGGCATCTCATTTCAGTCAGAATTTGTATTTATTTGATCATTAAATTGCTGAACATCCTTTCTTATAATTACTGGCCATATGTGCTTCCTTTTCTATTTTTGCATAAATGCCATGCATATTAAAATAATAATTATAATAACAACAAAGAATAGATGTACTCACTGCAGTTGCTTTTGAGGATATGGTTCATAATTTCATCTGGGAAATTGCAGCTGTAGAGTGATTACATCATTCATTAGGAAAAGAATTTTTAAAACGCAATTGTGGTTCTGTTTCTGCAGAGTTATCTGACTAGACACATTTTTTTGTTTAATGATGAATACAGTGTTTCCAACATGTCACTTTCTGGTAGCAAGAAGAGGGTCTGTGTGGCAGGAACCTTCTTAGACTATAATTGCTCTAATGGGTCATTGATCTTAAAGTAATTTAAACAGACCCTCACAGTAGTGTGCAATGCCATGGGAGGCTGTTAACGTCACTGTTGGATAAATACTCGACCCAAGCTTTTATTTGCTATTACAAATGATGAAATAAACAGTATATATTTCAAGAAGCTTGTAATTACATGTACTTACACAGTAGTTCAAAATAATAGACTCCTGGGAGAAGCTGTGTTTTATATCCGTCAAACCAAGTGAACATGCTGTCTTTGGTTGCGATCACGGGAGTGGAAATCAAAACTTCTATTTTGGGTACCATAGATGACAACTGCCTTCCCCACTGCCAAAGAAGTCACTTAACCTTTTCTTGCTTTAGTGTTGCTAGTGCAGATAAAGAAAAGTCTATTTATATAATCTTGTTGAAATTGTTAGCTTTTCTTCATCCAGCTGTCTGTTATTTCTCACAGTTATTCATATATATCAAAAGAAATAAAATTACTATCAGAGATAATCCCAATATATGCAAGATACCTATTTCCCTCTGTGTTTTTCTTTCCTCTACCCTACCTTCCCATCCTTTTCACTCAAAAGGACATATTTCAGATTTAAAGACATATATATTAACCTACTATTATATTAAATATACTTATTTCAACTTTATTTATTGAAAATATAATGAAAAGTTATGATAATGAAATCATCTGTTTTTCTAAATTAGTAGTTGTTACTAAGATTTAGCCACATTTTTTATGTTGTGATTCATTTGTTTTGACTGCTGCATAAAATTCTATTGTGAATGATAATATACATTATTAATATACCCTCCCTTTGATAGTCATTTAACTTGTTTCCATGTCTTCACTATGAGGAATGATACACATATGTCTCATGTTAAAGGACCTCAAACTTCCAGGGGTACATATGCAGAAATGGGCTAAAAGGTAGAAGAATAATTAATATTAAAGATAATGAGGGCCATAGAGACGTCACAGTCAGCATGATGCTTGGCATGTAAGCATGAGGATCTGAGTTAGAATTCCTAGAGCCCACAAGGAGCCAATGCTCTTACAACAAGACCCTATCTGGAGACAGAATTCTAGATGCTCACTGCTCTGCTAGCCTGGAGTTTTAAAAGATAAAACATGAGACTCTGTCTTAAACAAGGTTAAAGGAAATAACAGATGGTCTGCCTCTATTTACATATAAGGTATTCACACACATCACACACACACACACACACACACACACAAAGATGATGGCAGGTGTTGTTTTTGCTGCTGTTAATTTGGTTTTTTGTATGCTTTTCACGAATAAAATTCTTAGTTTTACATATTCACTTCTTAAAATAACCTATACTCTTTGGAAACATTGTATCATTTCTCCATTATGTAGACCAGGCTGGCATCAATCTTACAGAGCTCTTGCTATGTCTGCCTCCCTTCTTGACACTGTCATTAAAACAGTGTGTAATGGCGCCCAGATCAGCTGTTTTCTTTACATAAAATCATCCAGTGTCTCTAACCTCATATGTCAGCAAGTTATGACAATATAGGAACAAGAGTGTCACACAAATCTTTCTACACAATTCTCAAGCTAACTTCTGAGGAATGTCAATCAATGGAGAGTCAAAGGGAGCAAGTTTCCCATTGACCATTGATTCCTTATTTGAGAAAATATTTATTTTCTATTGAAATTTCTCTAATAGTATCCAGTTCCCTTATTTATGAGAAAGGACTTACTCCTGGACCAAGATAGTGTCTAACCAACAACCAACAACTGTAGCTCATGGAGAGAACTGGAATGCTGGAGATTAAGGAACAAGCTTACTTAAACAACCTAGAAAATCTTTCCTACCTACAATTATGGGGAGGTTCCAAAGGGGAGATCTGGAAAGGGGGAAACATTTGAAATGTAAATAAAATATGAAAAAAAATTACATATCATTTACTAGGTCAAATGAATAATTGCCAAGAAAAAGCAAGATTGGAAGAAATCCAAAAGATGTAGAAAATTATGGACAGTTGAACTTGTTGATGATGAATATTTAAAATATTTTAGGGTAGTACAAAGAGAAGAACATGATTTATTAGTTAATGTGGTTAAAATGTAATTATGAGTGTGATTCAAATCATTATGCTGACATCTCATAGAAAATACCTTGTCAAGCAAAGGCAATTATTTAAACAGTAGTTAAGAGGCAGAGATCTATTTATAATGTTCATTTACCTTAATTAATTTAGGCACATTACGACAGCCAAGAGAGGCATTTTTCAAGATCTTTGTGACATTAGGACTTCAAGTAATATAATCACCAAATCATGCTTGGTATTTAAATTTTATGTAAATAAAGATAAACTTTGATAATAAAGAATCTCCTTAATATATTAACTTAATCACAATGGCATAATAATAAAAACGTGATTATTCAAGTTATGGTTTTATAGTTCTCCGAGTCTTAGCAAAATTCAGTGGCAAAAATTCAAGTGTTCACAATTTGATACTTGTAATGCAAGTAATGTTCCTAACTTAAATTTCCAGAGAGTAAATGTTGGCCTCTGTTTAATTGTACCTTTAAAGGCAAATTTCAGAGCATTTATCCTACCTTTAGGTTCATTAGTTAAATAATCATAGTGAACAAGTAGTGAAAACATATTTTCGCTATCAGTTATTATGCTTATGTTTTAGAAAACATTACCATTTTATGAAAGAATTAGAACCCATTTTTCCCTTTACTTTGTATTCTTTGATGAAAAGTTTACATTGTATTATAAAATGCTAAAAGCAGTTGACCACCCAATATTAACAGTAGTTTTAAAAGTTATTTTACAATGCATATTTCATTAAACATTAGTCTATAAGCAATATGAATAATTCAACCGTCTACATATCAGAATACTTTGTTTTGCCGTAAAAAATGTCTAGATGTATAGATCTATTGGTTTCCTTTTTATACTGATTAGAAAAACATTTATTGAATTCTATGCCAATGTACTTGGTATCAATGTTCCTATTGACAACTACGAAAAAATAGGAAAACAGAAGTTCCTGATTGCAATGACTAATTTAAATATACAAAACTATTTTATTGCATTTGAAAGCAGCTGCATAATAACCAATCTTATTTTGCTTTGAAAATAGAGAAATAATCTTTTAGAGATACTATTTGAGACACGACTTTCAATAAACATTATTTTCAGTTGAATGCCACAGGTCATTTAGGAAACAGTCATCAAAGGATTTACACTAATTCCAGGGGACAATTCCTGTTCTCTTCTTTTCTCCATTGATTCCACCTTTGCCCTGGCATCTAAGAATAAAGAAAGAAAATAAGCAAAGACCTGGTTGGACACCTTAACTTTATCTTCTGCTTCATACTCTAGCTTTTTGCTGCTAATTGTAACATAGTTGAGATTGAGTATCAGATTGGTATTTATCTTCCTTACATGTCAAGTGCAGGGCATTTTGAGATGTAGTATGTCTGGTTTCTGACACTGAATACCAGTCTCTGAGCTAGGTTTTCTCCAAGGATAGAACTAAATCTAAGCATGTCTCTCATGGGAGCTTTTCTGAGAAACCTGCACCAAGGAAAATCCTGCCCTCTGATGACCATATCTATAGGTTATGTATTTCCAATTTGTTAATTAATGCCTAGCAATGATCTCCGATGCACAGCTGGGCATGTGGCATCTCTGGTCTCTCAGGTCCATAACTGTTAGAAAGAGAACACAAGTCACTCTCAGATTAGTGTACTAATTAATTCTGGAGAACTTCTACTTAGGCTATATCAAAAGACAAGTAACACACATACACCAGGAATGTGGAAACCCTTGTAGTTCCTTTCATCTCTTACCAGCAGGAAAAAAATCTCTCCTCATCCTTGCATATGCAAATACAGACATGATAGAAGACCTTTGTAAAGGATTACCTTGGTGCTAGGTAGGGGGTCTCTGATAATTACTGTTACACTCTTATGGGTGGTGACTGATGCATTATCAAAGAAAAAAACGATGCCCAAATCAAATGAAGTTATTATATTTCATCACAAGGAGCTGAAAACATCTGTTCCTAGTCTTCAATTTATTTAGCTATAAGTATACAATTAATGGATAGATATTATATGTATAGTAAACTTAAAATATTCTTCCATGAAATTTGAAGTGCTATCCTGTTAAACTGGCAACATGAAACACATACCGTGGGATTTATTTTTCTTATATGTTTGTAGGTATGAAGGAGATAGTTGGCAAATATAACCAAGTGTGAAAGAAAAGGAGTTGATATCTTGTGATACTGAGTTCTTATACAACACAGTGGGAAGGGGAGAAAAGCAATGAAGTTTAGAGTAAAACCTTGCCATGCAGGGAACTCTGGTTTTCGATAAATAGTTGTAGTTTTCAACTGCTATTACTCCAAGCCTAGGTATTGCCATGATTTCTCCTTAATACAGAGCACAAGTCTATATATTAAAAGAAGAATAGAAAAAAATTAACAGAATTCTTGCATGAGGCGTAGTTTATCCAAGTACTTATCAGGCTGTGTAACTGAATGTGGAAAACACACAAATAATACTTATGGTGCTAGCTTTGCAGTAAGTCCAGTCCTGACTCTTCTCCACAGCTGGTTGGACAGAGATTGCAGTCAGGTGCCTGTACTCACCTCTCAATCAGTATGTCTCAGCAAGCAAGGAGGGAGTCATCCTTACTAGTGGAATCTGAGGCTCAAATCTTGGTCTCATTCTCCTCGTTAAGCATTGGGCTGCAAGGAGATGGTGCAGGCCTGAGTGAAAAAATGTGCTGTGTATGGAAGTTCAAGGGTGAGAGTCTGCCGTCCTGACATGGGCTTTTGAGACTGTGGCAGTTTTAGGACAATTGTGAAAACAAGTCTCTAAGCAAAACCAGTCTTCTTGGGCCTCTTTTGGAGTAAACACCTGGGACCTTGCTGGAAAGATGACTATCCTTAAATGATAGCTTTCTTGTTATTATTGCCATTTCTCAGTTTTGATCTATAGGTTCTTGCCTGCTCACAAAGAGAATCTCCTGGAAAGCTTTCAGATATCCTTGGCCTAGCTCTTATCTCACTTCAGTTTGGTCAGGATTTGGGCGGTGAGAGCCAGATGGACTCCCAGACATTGTAAGGGTCTCCAGGTGATTTGATGATGCAGCAACATTAGGGCAAACATCTGCCTTGAACCATTCCACATTAAAACGTTCATTTCTGTCTGAGCTCTTCTGAACACAAACAAGGAAAGTTAAACTAAATTAAAACACATGGAAAGAAAGGACTCTTATTTGTACAAGTAGCTAAAATGGATAAAATAAAGAAGCTGTGCTAAGAAAAGCCATATTGAAGGAGGAAAAAGCCACTGAGAGTTTTTAAAAGGGAGTCTTAGCTACTCAGCAGTCAAACTGAATAATATTCAAATGTAATCAAGGACCTGTTATCTTGATAGACTAGTCTCACTGATTATTTCCTTTTATAAAACCTTATGTCTATCAAATTACCTTTAATTTATGTAAAATAATTAAAAGTGAGAGACTTCCACTCTTTATTAATGTTGGTCTTAGGCAAGTACTTATTGCTATTATTTACAGTTTCAGAATGGAAGAAGAGTTATACTTCCTTGTAACAAACTCCCCGAAGATAGATCACACATGTACACACACACACACACACACACACACAAACACATCCATATAAACACACACTCAAACACACACTGTCTCACATGCATATAAATACACACATACAATACATACACACCTGTAAACACACACACACACACACACACACAAAAACACACACAAATATATATACATAATTACACACATTCACACATACATATACACACACATACAAACACACACACATACACACATACATACTCATAAACACACACATACATACACACTCACGGACACACACAGACACAGACACACACTCACACACACACATTCTTTAATCCCTAATACACTTTCTGTTAGGTCCCTCTAACAGTTTTCTCCTTGCCTAGTCTACAAATTCCCTTTTGAGAACCCATCTCTGAAATGGCCTATAGTGGCTTACACGCCAACTGGAACAATATAGGCAAAATTCCTCCCATGTGTCAGTATGAATCCTGCCAGCAATTCTGAGACCCAGCCAACTTGAAGAAGAAACCCTTTGAACTCCCTGGAAGGATGTGCTTCCTCTAATTTTGAGGAAAGGGATTTCTCATCATTCTCCCCAGTAAATATCACATGCTTTTAATTCTCAACTCTTCTTTGTTTCATATCCAGTTGCCTGTTCATCCTCACATTCATAAGACGTTAGAGCCAAGACTTTGATGAGACTTTCTGTGTTAATACACACAAAGAATAGATATTTGTGGCACTCTCATGACCCTATTGCATGACTTTTAGTGATGAGACAATGAACAAATACCTGTTCATGCCAGACAAGAGGATGATGGTCCTAATCTAGTTGAGTGAACTTGTTGGAATTACTTACAGGATCATCATTGAGAAGGTTTGCTTATAGGAACTTGTATTACTTAAAGGAATTTATATCCATGATAGATCTATTTGAAAATGGATAATAACTCATGATACCTGCATGCCTAGAGCCCCCTGCCCAACTTGCAGACAGCTCTGACAGATACATTCCTTTCCCCTCAAAATTCACTGCTTATAAAATATCAGAGAGAGGCTTTATCAATCTCACAGCTTTTAAGATTTGTAACTTTCTGAAGCTTTCTCGGTTTTCTTCTAGAAGAGAATGTTTCAATTTGTAGGAGACAGCTATACAACTCAAGTTCTGTCCATGTTTGTGATCACATAATCTAATTAGCTATCCTACGCTGCCAGAGAAAAATCTCTAATTTTATGGCTTTCTTGATTTTTTTCTTGTGTTATTGATGTCATTACTTTTCTCCATTGCTCAATCAGGGGACCCAGGCTTTCTGTTCCCTTGTCTACAAATAATAATCCAGGTTATAAAACCTACAGGCTATAAGTGAGCATGCATTTTTGGTTTATCCCACAGGAAGACAGACATTCAGTTTGAAAATACAGACCTTAGATTTCACATCTCCCAGCTACATCAACACAGAATTTTTTTCATTTTATAATAGATGGTTGGCCTCATAGATAATAAAATGAATTAAATGATCTTATACATCTGAGTACAAGGTTTTAAAATGTACATTCAGGCAGGCAGTGAGAACATGAAAAGGGACCGTAGACTGTGAAATAGCTGTATAATCCAAGGATTGTTTTCACTTAACACTGAGTTATGCTAACAATGATTTCAGATAAAAATGAATGGGCAATATGACAGGAATCACCAGTGTCTGAAAGACACTGTGTGTCCATCCCGAATTGGTAACGCTCTTAGGAAAAGGTGACTAACAAAACACTTCAACCCAATTAAAACTTCCTGAGCTTATCAGCCCTCCACCTTTTCCAAACTAACTATATTTTTTAAATATGATTTAATCCAAGAGATATGAAAATACAAAGGCAGATCTTTGTAATCCTCAAAAGCAGTTTAGTAATGCATTCATCTTCAAATCACCACTCACATTGATAAAACTGACCTACTTTTCATATCTCAGAGAGAATATGTCCTATGAGGTTTGGTTTGGGTTTTTTTTGTTTTTTTCCATATAGAAATGTTGCCTTTTCGTGCCTTTCTTCTTTCATACTATAATTAAAGCTGGCATATCACTTCAAAATGTTAAATGAAATTTGGTTCATTTTCAGGCCTGGGCTTTTTTAATGAGTTAGCATCTCTGCTAACTGAGATGAGCACGTTCACTGCTTTGCATGCCAGGGAATCTTTCTGACAGTTGTGATCATGATGCAGATGTTTTGCTTCATGGGGATTTTCCAACAATGTCCCTAATGAAAATGCATGCCTACTTCCTGGCAAATAAAAAAAAATTCTTTCCAAACAAAATTTTCCAATGCCTTCACCCTATCATAGCAAATGTAAACAATGACTGCTGTCCCCACATCATTTTTACTGAGTTCTGTTGCATCAATAAAGTGATTTGCTTCTTTTCTTTTACTCTTTTCCCCTATTTGGTTTTTATACAAAATATTTTTTAAAACAAACATTAAAAGGTTTTATTGAAGGTTTCTTTTATCTTTTCTTTTTCCAACCCATTCACTTTACATTTCACTCACTGACCCCAGGCACCCCCTCCCAAAATACATTCCCCCACCCCTGCCCTTCTCCTCCGAGCAGGGTCTCCCTGGGTATCCCCTCACACTCTGGTATATCAAATCTCTGCTAGGCTAGGTACATCCTCTCCCACTGTCTTAGTCAGGGTTTCTATTCCTGCACAAACATCATGACCAAGATGCAAGTTGGGGAGGAAAGGGTTTATGCAGCTTACTTCCATGCTGTTGATCATCACAAAAGGAAGTCAGGACTGGAACTCAAGCAAGTCAAGGAGCAGGAGCTGATGCAGAGGCCATGGAGGAATGCTGCTTACTGGCTTGCTTGTTTCTCCTGGCTTGTTCAGCCTGCTTTCTTATAGAACCCAAGACTACCAGCCCACAGATGGTACCATCCACAAGGAGTCTCAGCCCTTGATCACTAATTGAGAAAATGCCTTACACCTGGATCTCATAGAGGCATTTTCTCAACTGAAGCTCTTTTCTCTGTGATAACTCCAGTTTGTGTCAAGTTGACACACAAAACTAGCCAGTAGAATTGACCCTTTGTCAACTTGACACACAAACACATTACCATTAAGCCTCAACCCTTACTTTCTTATTTATCACCAAGATCTAAATAGTTTTAAAAGTCCCACAGTCTGTGAAAATTCTTACATATTAAACATCCAATCTCTTAAAATTCAAAATCTTTTAAAAATTCAAAGTCTCTTAACTGTGGGTTCCACTAAAATACCTTCTTCCTTCAGGAGGGAAAATATATCAGGCCACAGTCACAATCAAAAGCAAAATCAAACTCCAACTGTCAAATGTCTGGGATCCACTCACAATCTTCTGGATTCCTCTAAGGGTTTGAGTCACTTCTCCAGCTCTGCCCTTGGTAGCACACACCTTGTCTTCTAGGCTCCAGATGCCTGTACTCCACTGCTGCTGCTGTTCTTGGCGGTCATCTCATGGTACCGGCATCTCCAAAACACTGCTGTCTTCCACTGCAACTAGGCTTTACCAACAGCCTCTCATAGGCTCTCTTCATGGTGCCAAGCCTAAACTCCTTTGCATGTCCCCTTCAGTCCTGGAATTGCAACTGAAGCTACACCTTCACCAATGGCCTTCCACAGCCTCTCACAGTGCCCAGGCCTCAGCTGCTCTTCATGACTCCTTCATGCCTTCAAAACCAGTACCACCTGGATGACTCTTATACATTACCAAGTCCAGCCATAGCACAAAGTACAACCTTGGCTATCTCTGGAACACAGCCTTTTTATGATCTCAGAAAACACTTCCCAGAAGATGTCACCTCAATAATGCTGGTCTCTTCCCAATCACTGCCAATTTCCCAACTCCAGCTAACCAGCATCAATAGTCCTAGTAATTGAATGGTTTTGCTTTAGTAGTTCTGGTAGTTTGTTAATCACAGGCGATCCTCCAGCCCCAGCTAACCAAAACCACAGAACCTTCACAGTCAAAATAGCAATAGCCCTGATAAGACTCTTTAATCTTCCACCTGAAATTTCACAAGCTAGGCCTCCATCTTCTGCACCATTCTCAACATTATCTTCCAAGCTCCTACAGAACACCCCACAGAGCTCTTAACATCCCAATGGCTCTTCTAGCTCAAAGCTCCAAAGTCCTTCCACAGTCATCCCCAAAAGATGGTCAGGTTGTCACTGGAATACCCCACTTCTCTGGTACCAATTTGTCTTAGTCAGGGTTTCTATTCCTGCACAAACATCATGACCAAGATGCAAGTTGGGGAGGAAAGGGTTTGTTCAGATTACACTTCCATGTTGTTCATCATGAAAGGAAGTCAAGACTGGAACTCAAGCAAGTCAAGGAGCAGGAGCTGATGCAGAGGCCATGGAGGAATGCTGCTTACTGGCTTGCTTGTTTCTCCTGGCTTGCTCAGCCTGCTTTCTTATAGAACCCAAGACTATCAGCCCACAGATGGTATCACCCACAAGGTGCCCTCAGC
The DNA here is from genome assembly GCA_019843965.1 of Rhynchomys soricoides. Taxonomy (NCBI): domain Eukaryota; kingdom Metazoa; phylum Chordata; class Mammalia; order Rodentia; family Muridae; genus Rhynchomys; species Rhynchomys soricoides. Next base: position 4,316,014 of record JADRCH010000124.1, read on the forward strand.
TCTTGATCACTAATTGAAAAAATGCCTTACACCTGGATCTCATAGAGGCATTTTCTCAACTGAAGCTCCTTTCTCTGTGATAACTCAGTTTGTGTCAAGTTGACACACAAAACAAGCCAGTAGACCCACTAAGGCCAGAAAAGGCAGCTAGAAGAACATATCCCACAGACAGGCAGTGAAAGGCAAAGGACATTGTCAATAGGACAAAATGGCAGCCTACAGATTAGAAAAGAATATTTTCCAACCCCACCTCTGACAGAGGACTAATACCCAAATTTTATAAAGGACTCAAGAAGATAGACACCAACAATCCAAATAACCCAATTAAAAAATGAGGTACAGAGCTACACAGAGAATTCTCAACAGAAGAATCTTGAATGGCTGAGAAGCACGTTACAAAATCTTAAGCAGGTCAAGAATGGAGTGGGAAATAATTATAGCTACAAGTGTTCGAGTCCTACCAGTTGTCTCCTAGAAGTGATCAGCTACGTCATCTCAATCCTTATGTCTTGGACAATTGTTCCACTTGCAACACAAACATAAACAGAGGTACTCCAAAGTACACTATTCTTGGAGTTATGGGTAGGAACGCCTTTTTTAATTTAGTAGAATACACGGAAATAATGAAAGGAGATCTGAGTGAACGATGTATCAACAAATGTTTTTAAAAAGCAAAACTCTATAAAATTCAACTGAACTTTGAAAAAAGAAAATTTGAGACAGGATTTAAAGGTATACCTGATACAATCTCATAGCAAATCTTGTGCCATATTCTCCTAAATGATACATAAGTCTTTGAGTAAGCAAAATGTTAATGTGCATCGTGTAAAGATTATCCTTGTGTTAGCCAAATGCTAATTTCTGTGCCCACATATCTGATTACAATCCTTATTCCGAGAACCTCCTATCTCAATGTGGTGTAAACATTGCTCTCCAGTTATTACTTGATGAGTCAACAAAGCTAACTAAGCAGGAGAGGGAATAGAGTTGGACTTCCTCCCAGCCAGGGGAGGAGGAGAGAGCCAAAGTGGGCATTAGACACTGGGAGAAAGTCCAGTGGACACCACAAGAAAACACCTGGAGCCCAGAGAACCAGATCAATACTAAAATGCAGATATCATGGGGATTTTGAATGGGAGATAGCCAGACTATTTTAGAGGATTAAAATAGAGTAACATTGCTCAGTTGTTGTACCCTTAAAGATTGTTGACTAAATAAAAGAGTCCAGTCTCAATTAGTTTGGAGCTTGCTGGGTTAAGAAAAAGAATCTCCAACACTCTTTTAAAATAACAGTAACTAGGTACAGGAGTTCTATTGTAGATGTATCCATTTGAACTGGACTTCAAAACTGCATCTTGATTGGCTATGGTGTATGTTACTGTAAAAGATGTTACCCAGATGAGGCGTGAGGACTAAAATTATCTGAACATAATGACAAATATTTACAATGTACTTAGGGATTGTGCTGACTTAGTAAACTAGTAATTGTAGGCTTTTCTCCAAGATCCATGACTTTATTAGCCCTGGGTTGTTGGTTGGGTTTCCTGTATAATGAATGATTTCCTCTTTAGTTGAGTTCATGAGCTCATCTAAAATCCAATTAGAGAGCTGCTGGTTACTGCTGAGGTATGTGTGCCAGTATTTCACCCTTAGGATTAATATGCCATGTTAGTATTATTGGTTCATAGTCATCAAAGCTGGATAGCACTTTGGGTTGCTCCCCTTCTTTGGAGGCTTGCATGGAGACTTCTGGTACCATGAACCAGTTCTCAGGAAGGAAGTTTTCATATCAATTCCAGATCAGAGACCTCTGGGCCCTCTGTGTGAAGTACATGGAGTCTTTAGCAGTTAGAACTTACCTACCACTTCAAGGGGTCAACTATGCTTGGGGAGCCTCTTGGACAACCCTGACCAACAACTAAAAAGGAGCTTCTCATGCCTGATGTTGGGATTTTGTTAAATGATCTTTGACTCTTGGAGGAAGAAGTGTGAGGAAATTTCCATTTAAACTATGTAGATATATTTGTGTGTATTATAGGGTTTTTTAGGTAAATGTTTAAGGGTACAATTACTTATGACCTTTTTAGACATTCTTTCTGTTATTTTACCCGGTCTTCTCCTCCTCCTCCTCCTCCTCCTCCTCCTCCTCCTCTTCCTTCTCCTCCTCCTCTTCCTTCTTCTCCTTCTTCTCCTCCTTCTCCTTCCTCTACTTTTTCTACATCTATCTCCCTCCCACTTCTTAGCCAGATCTGCCCCACCTCGTCTTTCCCATCAGATCACTTCTACCACACTATTCTTTTCTCTGTTGCTTCCCTAACCTCCATTCCAGCAATGGATTCATTTTACTTTTCTTGTTTCTGAAGTTAGTCGTCAATACATAATCACATCTGAAGAATTGAAGTTAGGAGCCTCAAATGAGAGGAAACATGCATGAAACTGCTAGATGAAAATGTAGACAATAATGTACGTAATATAGGTGTAGGAAAAGACTTTCTGAATAGGACTCCATTTGTCCAAGAGTTAAGGCCAACAGCTGCAAGTGGGACTTCATAAAACTAAATTTTCTGCATAGCTAAAGAAACAATGAACTGTTTGAAGAGGAAGTTCACAGAATGGAAAAGAACTTTTGCCAGCTATGTATTTGACATCTATGTGTATCCACATATGTACATATATGTCAGATACAAGAAATTATGGATTGACATGGAATTGAACCTTTCTTCACTGTTGGGGGCTTTGCATATTCATCTAGCCACTTTCAAAATCAGCATAGAGCAGTAGTTCTTGACCTGTGGGTCACAACCCCTTTGGGAGTCGCAAAATCAGCTATCCTGCACATCGGACATTTACATTATAATTCATAACCATTGCAAAATTATAGTTATGAAGAAACAATAAAATCATTTTATGCTTGGGGGGGTCACCATAACATGAGGAACTGTGTTAAAGGAACTCAAGCATTTAGGAAGGTTGATAATTATTGATGTAGAGATTTTCAAAAAGCTAAAACTAAATCTACCATATAACCTCGTCTTAGGATATGCCCTAAGGACTTGACATCATACTCTGTAGGTACTTCTTAGCCATCTTCATTGCTGTTCTATTCATAATAGTAAGGAAATGGAAACGATGTTTGCCTGATGAATGCATAATGAAAATGTGGTACATATTCGCTATGGATTCTACTCAATGGGAAAGAAAAATTAAATCCTGAACATTGGAGTTCAGTGGAATTAGAAAGATCATATCAAATGAAGTGCAATTGTTGTTTGCTTTGTTTGTGTTTAATTGATAGTAGATTTATCATGGGTACCCTACACTTTTTAGGTAACCGAACCATCATCATTAGGGCGTATGATTACAGAACTCAACAGAACAGAAGGAGCATGGGCAGTCTGCATAGGTCAGGTCAAATAAAATCTATGTCAATAGCATTTTGGAGATGTCCCTGTGTATGTATGAGAGCAGATTACAGGACTTCATTGAGAGAATGCAGTGGCCACCTTGCTGTAAAACAAACCTTGAACTTACAGGTTTTGCCTTCATTTAAAAAAACAAAAGAAAAATGTTGGATTGTGCTCATTTCCTTGAGCTACTTCAGTCTCCTATTTTGATCTGCAACAAAATGGAACACAGAATCATTTTTAGGGAGTGTATATTTTGCCGATAAATAAATGAGCTGGAAGTAGAGAATCTCAGTGATATCAGCTGCAAATTCTCATTCATTTTAAAATCAGCCAATTTTCTCCCTTTAGTTTTTTTTTTTTTTTTTTTTTCCCCCAAAGCTATATATCTTTGAGCCAGAGCTCCTTTTTGGTAACAGCTTAGGACCTGGTGATTGTTTTATAAGACTGTTATTCATCTTATGAGATTGATTACAGATAATAAGCAGGTGCTTAGAATGTGTGCAACAGAACACGGGAGAACAGTTAGAATTTTTCCAACAGAAAGCTTCTTTCTGGTGTTGCAGCAGTGATGAATCTGGGTGGTGCAAACAAAGGCAAGAGCCCAATCTGGAATTCTTCATTCTGTCGCTTCTTTTACTTTATAAAAATCTGAATAACCCTCTGCAGTTATTGCAGATCCCAGCCAAGGGTGAAGAAGGAATCTTTGAGCCTCCTTTCAGCTCTCAGGCTCATAAAAAGCATGATTCTTACCCTCCTTGTCACATCCTTGCACTTTTGAGGGTGATTTTGCTGTTTAAAGCGATCCAAGCTGGAGGTCTGTCAGTGTGCTGGAGCACTAGAAGTCTGCTATGTGCCATGCAGAGAAGAGGCTTATTTCAAAATACATTTTGCTCAGACATGCTGTAAGTGTTACTGGCCTTGAACTCACTGATAATGATTCACTACTATGTTTAAAAAAACAAAAAAAGTTTAAACATTAACTGAGACTGAGATGTGAAAATGTTATGGGAAACTCCCAGGAACCTAGCCCTGTATTGTCACTGGAAACAGTACTTCAATATTGGCTAATTCATGCTTGCAGAGGTTTCCTGGACTATCGTTGTTTATAACAGGAATCGATAGTAGTTAGTCCATGAGTTCAAATGATCAATTTAAGAAATGAGATCAGGCCTAGGTGATACATTCACATCATCTAAAGGAACACAGTTCATAAACATGCAGACAGAACTATTTTACGAGGTTTACAGATTAATAAATTGTGCTTAACCCATGGTAGCATTCACAAAAGTTGACTTGGTCATAGTTAGCACAGTTGTAACCTCAATCCTTGGATGATTTCATTGGAAAAGGCCCAAATGTGGAGATGGCTCAGTCAGTAAAGGGCTCGACTTCCAAGATTGGAGTTTGATACCTGTATTCCACAGAATAAAACTATGTGTGTTGGGACACACTTAAAATCCCAGAACTGGGGAAGTAGAGACAGATTGGAGACTGGTGATTGCAGACCAAGAAGTTGCCATGTCTCAAAAACCAAGAGGAGTAGCATCAAATGTTGTCTTCTTGCCTCTGTATGAACACACACACACACACAAGCACACACATACCTTGCTCTAAAACAATCCTTGAACTTACACGTTTTGCCTTCATTTAAAAGACAGAAGAACAAGTGTACTTGTCCAAACAGGAAAACACACAAACCAGCATGCGCATACACACAAAGAAAAGAGAAAGAATGTAGAAAGGAAGGAAGGGAGGAAGGAAAGAGGAGAAGAAGGAAGTAAGAATGGAAGGAAGGAAGGGGAAAAAGAAAGAACCAAATCTTTCATTTCCCTATGCTGAGATCTATTTTGAAAGTTACTGTTAACTTCCAATCAGTCTTTGGTGAACCTAAAGTGATTTCAAGATATGAATTTTCTAAAATTGCACAAACACTCAGACCACAGCAGTTACTAAAACAGTAGATTTTCATCTTTCAATTATCTTTTCATATATATGTTATGATACATTTACAAAATTAAATATGACACCACCTTAAAAATAATGTGGGGTTGGAGAGATGGCTCAGTGTTTAAGAGCACTGACTGCTCTTCCAAAGGTCCTGAGTTCAAATTCCAGCAACCACATGATGGCTCACAACCATCTGTATTGAGATCTGATGCCCTCTTCTGGGGTGACTGAAGACAGTTACAGCAAGCAGGACCAGAGCAAGCAGGGCTGGAGAAAGAAGAAAGTGTCTGAAGACAGCTACAGTGTACTTACATATAATAAATAAATAAATCTTTTTTAAAAAGAGAAAATAATATTGACAGCACTAAATTTAAGGGAAACATACATTATAAATGACTCTCGCATGTATACCTCATAGACCCATGGCATAACTATCTACTCTGGGAACATTTGGGTTATATCTGCTTTCTGACCAAGAGAACTGCTTTCTAGGATTGCTATCCTTGTTTTTTCAGAAGTAATTTGGTTTCTAATGGACAAATCATTCCAAGTTGTAAGCAGAGCTCCTCTGGGCAACATCCTCTGGAACTGAGGACCAAGGGCCACAGGAAATTGAGCTGTCCAATTAAAAAAGGCAATAGCACAACAGTAAAGTGAGATCCAAGGATGTATCTGCTTCTCACTGCAAAGCTGCCCAAGCTAACCCTTCTGGAAGGAAACTTACTTTAGACTAGACTTTCGCTTAAAGCCCAGTAGCCAGCTGGCAGTTCTGGTAGGAGTCCAGGCAAAAGCCATCTATCCCATCTGCCTAGGTTTCCTGAGTGAACTCATCATCATCAACTATGAGTACAACTTCTGTCACTCTTTTGATAGACATTTATAGATGCATAGAACAGTTTCTCTTCCTTGTTTGGTGTCATGAGTGCCAGGAAGGGCACGTCAAGAAGAGCATCCAGCTGTATAGGATGACAGAATAGTCAAAGTTCACCACATATATCAAGAGCAAGAAGAAGGAACTATAATGGGATTGTGCAAGAGCGCAATCAGATCTTCATCTCTTCTATGAGGTGGCCACAGCAACTACAAATCATTCTCTGGAAACATACAGAGCACAATGCAAGGAACACAAACCTTAGAAGCCAGAAATAATGTGGACAACCAGATACAGAAATCATCCTTAGAGTCTGAGTCCTAGAATTTGTTTTCAGGTGTGAGAAGACTCAGTTCTTTCAAAGTTAGCTGATGAAGACTAGAAAATTCGAGAGCAAATCAGTAGAGATATAGCAGCTTTTTCTATCTGTAGACTGCCATACTCACGTGTCTACTGAGGAAGATGGCAGAGCAGAGTTTACAATCTTCTGCCTAGATGCAACGTCTGATGGGTGTCAAGAAGACCCAGGATAGTTATCAGCTCTGTATTCATCCCAGTTAAGAGTGTTAGCTGTCTCCACAACATCCGCTCTGCAACAATCACTCCCAGATTTCAAGATGTGGCTCTGGACCTCCAAACAGCACATCCTAATCTACCCCTTTCAAAGGATAAAATATGCATGCTATTTGTGAAGAATAAGCCAATTAGTTCATCCAAATTCAAAGATATTTATAGCTTATTCAGCCGTTCTGGTTTCTGAAGGAATCAGTCCCTGCCAACATTTCTGGGAATGGACCATTCACAAACTTAAATGTACCCTGAGGATTTGTAAAAACTCTTTCAGAACTGGAAAGCAAATTCCATCAGGACAAAACAACCACGAGGCAATCCAACTGCAGAATGGTGATTGTGTTGTTTAAGAGTTTGTTCCAGCAATTATTCTGCTAAAGAAAAAAGCCCAGAGATTAGTATGAACCTGCAGTATGAACTGGACAGATTTTGTTTTACAATTTGAAGAACATTGCTTGCATTCATGCTTTGAATGATAAGTTTTCTGAAAAAGCCTTATTTCTATATTGGATATTATTATAAACCCCTTACAATCTGAAAAGTAATAATGTTTTAATGGTGAACTGTGACATTGCTTAATTTTCCTCATATAAAGAAAGGACAGTCAGTGAAGCTAGCACTAAATTCTGATAAATTATGTTTTGTTTTTGTTTATTTTTACAAATTAAGCATAAATAAATTATATAATGTTTGTTCTTTCTCTCTCCAATTTCTTTCATTCAAAATAAAGACCATAAATGCTGTTGCATAAATCAAGGATTCATCTCTTTATTATGCTGAGCAGCAATTAATTTTAGAATTATACATCTCTTATTGATTTACTCATTGATGGACATCTGGATCATCCCATCATGATGCTTTTAATGCCATTTGGAGGTGGACTAGACTAGATATTTTTAATGCTGGTTGCAGTTTACAGAACTTTACAGAAGAGGCAATATCTCAGTATTTATCAGTGTTGGGAATGCATGTAACTTTGACTCAGAAATGCACCCAAAGAACTTTTCATAAATAGTTTGTGTTTTGTAAAACACAAGTTTATTTGTGTTGGGATAAAATGGGAACACAAAATGTTCTTCCTTAAAGGATTGATCCAATGGATTGTGGCTCATCTGTTTTAGAGTGACATGGAGCCTTCAATAGAAAGAGGATTACTACGTACGAAGATGTCCTAATTTCTAAGATCATGCTAAAAGAAAAAGACAGTTTATAAAAAATAATAACAGGTGATATTTGTAATTGCTAAAGGAAATAGATAAGGAGTAAATACAAAAACCTGTTGTATTGTCAATTTTTCTTTCAGGGGAAATTACAGACCATTTTAATTTCTTACTCATATAGTTTTATATTTTGCTTTTTTTGGTAGTGTGAGTAAACTACTTTTACTTTCAAAGTCACTTCTTAACACTTTGCTTCTTTGTATCTTCTCTTGGGATATAATTGAGTTGAAATGAGCGTATGTAAGTTATTCCAATTAAAAAATAATAATTTGTTTGTTTTAGTAGTGCCAACATAGATAAAGGCTAGGATTATAAATTTAAAAGAACGAAGAGAGTGAATTTGACTCAATTTCTTGCTGTATGTTTCTCTGATATGATCACATAGATACAGAGGTTTGTAAGACATTTAAATATAAGGCTGGTAAATTATATTTTAGGATCTACAGTTTTTCCTCTGGCTACCACACCTACATATTTAACTGTCTACTAAAACATCTCTTAAAGATTGGAAATCAGATGCCAATTGTCCAAGATAATCTCATTCTCGCACATCATCTGTCCTCACCCCACTGGTTCTCTCTCCATATTCTTTTCTCTAGAGCCAAACTTAACCATACTCTACCATTTGCTCCTTACCTGCATGATAAACACCACCGAGAGAGAGAGAGAGAGAGAGAGAGAGAGAGAGAGAGAGAGAGAGAATGACATAACATGAATTAGAATTTTTATAATTTATCTAACAATTTAATTGGATATCCAGAATTTTTATTACAGCCTTATTGGCTATAATTTTAACCTAATCAATTGAATCATCAGGTTGGTTCTTAGTAACTGAGTTGGTTTTCCTCTGTCCTCATTTATTGATCTGGTATGGTGCCTTGTCACAATAACACCTAAGGGTTCCAAAATACTTGCTTGGTTCTCCTGACAAAGCTGTATTTTAAGTGGAATTGATTTTACAAATCTTACAAACTTTTCCTGGCAAAATTTAAAATGGTTGAGCCAAGATCTTCAGGTCTTTTCAATAAAAACAAACAAACAACATTCTTAAGCTAAAGCATTTTTGAGTCTCGCTCAAAATACGCAAGTGGAGATAATCCACTGGCTTTGAATACTGTTACACTAATTGGAAATGACATGTTCCCAAAAGTTTGCTCAGGCATTTCCTGTCACAGGAGAGTCTGGCTGTGTGACAGGGACAGGACAGGAATATCTGCCTCAAGGGAATAATCTGTTTGAACTACAAGGACAGATATTTCTCCCTGGTGGCTTGGCCACCTGTCATATGGACCCTGAAGAAATTCACTGTTATTTATATTCTCTATTTTCTTCTCAGTGTTATTAACTTATCCATACGAATTAATGCATGTTACCTTTTGAAAATTATATGTTTTAGCTATCCATTGGAATTATAAACCAATTATTAAAAAAAATAAGCACTGGAATAAAGGTTAATGTTACAGTTTCTTAAAATTAGAGTCATTCTTCAGTTTTATATTTGCACAACTAATTATTTTGCTTTTATAGAACAAAATAATTAGTTGTGAAGCCATAAAACTGAACAAAGTATTTTCTGTTCCTTTGGGAAAATTAAGTGTATTGCCTAGTCATTTTAATTCACTTAAAACAAGAGCTATTAATAACTCTCAGTAATTTCCAAATTGGTAGAGATTTTAAGGGATGTGTTATGTAAGATACCCTCAACTTTCATACATACATAGAATGTTCACATTAAGAGCAAGGGGGAAACCACTTGCTGTCTGGATAGATGGAACATTTAATTCTCTCTCTATTTTTTTTTCCCTTTGCAAATACCATCCCAAGGAAGTCCCAGATCTCTCTCATATGATTTATGTGGTAGAACACAAGAGAAGTTACTTAATGTGTTCTTATCAATAGGCTTTATCTGTAAACAATAATTCAGAAAAGAGCTCTCATTTCTTTGTCACTTGATCAGGCAAATGATCATATATTTGAAAGTATCATTTTGCCCCACATTTTCCTAATCTAGATCCAAATTCAGGCACTGGAGATCACTTGCAATTTAATACTACATTTTCCTTCAGTCTAGTAACACTATTTCACATAAATTCACTTCAAAACCAAAGATTGGTCACAAATTATGGATGATTTCCATTCAGCTGCAGTCCAGTTAATGTTCTTGAAAGTAAATTGTAAGTGGAATGGATCTCTTTGCAGCAGAGTACCTGAATTTCATAGCTGACCTTAGAAATATGCATGTGGTCCATGAGAACCAGGCTTGAGGTTTCAGTGTTTTTCAGTGACCCCTGAGTCGAGGAGAGATTGCGTGTTCCTCAGTGTTCCATTCTTCTTCGTGACCCTGCCAGCCCAATGAGGTAAAAGGAGAGTGCCACAGGAAATGAAAGCTAGGGTACCTCTTTGTCAGATCTTCTTTAATACACTTCTTTCTGGAAAAATGCAAATTAGAAAATGTCACTTGTGCCCAATGTACTGGCTGATTTTGTGTCAACTTGACACAAGCTGTAGTTACCACAGAGAAAGGAGTTTCAGTTGAGAAAATGCCTTAGTGAGATCCAGCTGTAAGGCATTTTCTCAATTACTGATCAAGAGGGGAGGGCCCCTTGTGTGTGGTACCATCTGTGGGCTGGTAGTCTTGGGCTCTATAAGAAAGCCAGCTGAGCAAGCCAGGAGAAGCAAGTAAGCCAGTAAATTACATACCTCCATTTCTTCTGCATCAACTTCTGTTTCCTGACCTGCTTGAGTTCCAGTCCTGACATCCTTTCGTAATGAATGGCAATGTGGAAGAGTAAGCTGAATAAACCCTTTCCTCCCCAACTTGCTTCTTGGTCAAGATGTTTGTGCAGGAATAGAAACGCTGAGTGAGACACCCAGATACCTGAGTGAAAAGCTACTCTTTTCTTCCAGTCTAAATTAAACCCGCCTGGTTTGGCCTGACCTGGTGATACAATATAAAATAAAAGGTCTCCCTACACCAGCCCCCGAGAAGGAAGCTTTTCTCTGACTCTTGTGGCTGTTACCTTTTAAGGACAATATCACCAGCACCAGTTAAACTGTCGACTAATACAGGTGCTGACGCAGAATAATCAGATGAGCGACAGTCCTTCCATAGTGGCAGCAATTAAAGATCGTGCAAAAGCTAAAATGTGTAAGTTGGATCAGAAGGTTTCTGTCCCAGCGCATCATGCTCTTCTTCAGTCCTTAAATACAGCATATCTGGTTTTGTCTTTAATTATAAATGATACTATTCTACTGATGCTTTGTCAGCCTCAAGAGGTGACATGTGTCTAACAACATTAATGAGATTATAGAAATAGTTAAAAGTATACTCTGGACTTTTATTGCTCCAGACAATGGATTTTATTGCCATTTTAAACTCCTGACGCTCCTAATTAAAAGCCTCACATCTACCAAGTGCTAATGCACACTTCAGTGTGCTGAGCTTTGGACCACATCACTGCTCATGTGCCCTTTGTTTCTTCCCGGTTTGTTCCTGTTATCCTAAATCCACATTGCTTTCTACGCCTGCTCAGGACTTAACTGAGTCTAGCGTCATTTTCAGGTTTCACAAAGTTGCTGAAAGCTATTCTGATGGTTTCTCGTTTAAGTCAATTAAAAACAAAAATGCTATCTGGCACCCACATCTCATTTCTACAAGAACACAACTTTTATTTGTCTTGAACAAACAGGTAGGAGTAGATAAATGGATTTCTACGGTACACGTGGGTTTAGCTTTGTAGAAAGCTGTTATCTTGTTTCCTCAAGTGACTGCAGCATATTATATTTCAGTTTCCATTGTTCCATGTTCTTGCCTACATTTTATATTGTTTCTTTTTTTTAATTTCACATTCTAGTAAGTTTGCAGATTAATCTAATTATTATCATAATTTGATTTCCCTCCTGACTGTCTTTTTATATCTTCCACACATGCATATGCATCTTCCTTGATAACATACCTGCCCAAGTATTTTAGTGATTTTTTTTTAATATTTCTTTATTGTATTAACCACCTCCAGAGGTATTTACACGTTCTGGATAGGAAGGATTTGTCTGATAAGTTAGTCTCTTGCAAGCTATTTCTCCCAGTCAATTTATCTTTTTACTTCCTTTCACAGCATTTTTAATGAGTTCATTTCTCCTTTTTTAACACTGTGTTTTAGCTTGTCCTCCATTTCCTGTCCCTTATATTAGCAAATTCTAATTTTTAATGAAAAAATATCATAACTTCCAGCACTGAAGGAAATATAAGAAAAGCAACTAAAGATAGAATGATTCCATTTAAAAAGTTACTTGGAGAATTCAGCAACTGGGAACTCTTTTGGCTAAAAGTGTCAGAAAAAAATCTAACTTTGCTGGCTTGACTTAAAAATACTATTTTTAAATTGTAGTTTTATGTTTGGGTGTTTTGCTTACATGTATATCTATGTACCAACTGTGTGCCTGGTGCCTGTGAAGGCCAGGAGAGGATGTCAGATCCCCTGTGTACTGGCTAGTTCTGTGTGTCCACTTGACACAAGCTGGAGTTATCACAGAGAAAGGAGCTTCAGTTGAGAAGATGCCTCCATGAGATCCAGTGATAAGGCATTTTCTCAGTTAGTGATCAAGGGGGAAGGGCCCCTTGAGAGTGGTACCATCTGTGGGCTGGTAGTCTTGGGTTATATAAGAAAGCCAGCTGAGCAAGCCAGGAGAAGCAAGCAAGCCAGTAAGCAGCATTCCTCCTTGGCCTCTGCATCAGCTCCTGCTCCTTGACCTGATTGAATTCCAGTCCTGACTTCCTTTTGTGATGAACAGCAGCATGGAAGTGTAAGCTCAATAAACCCTTTCCTCCCCAACTTGCATCTTGGTCATGATGTTTGTGCAGGAATAGAAACCCTGGCTAAGATACCCTGGTATTGGGGGCTTGTATAGTTGTGAGCTGACATGTAGATGCTGAGTAGCAAACCTGGGTCCTCTTAAAGAGCTGCCCATGTTCTCGACCACTGAGCTATTTCTCTGGTTCTCTAAAAATACCATTTTTCATAATTGCAACAAGCAGAAAAATGAGCAGCTGTATATGTCATAGACTTGGGACCCTCATTAATCACATCTGATATGTATACACTTCTATGCCTTTTCTCTGGATGTTGAAGGCTACAACCACAGCTGGATATGCACACACTGGTGAAGAAAATGGGGGGGGGGGAGTGCTTGCCTAGATGCATCTGGCTTAATTCTAATTAAATTGTCCCCAAACACAACTGAGTCGTGTGCCCAGATAAAACTGTAATGGGGAGATGAAATGCTGATTATATCAGGAGATCATAGAAATATCTAAATAACATCAAAATTGAAAAGACAGTGAAACTATTGTATTATAATAGAAGACAGAAAAATCTAGCTTTAAATGCAAAGAATAAAAAAACACTTGCAACCAGCTAAACATCTACATGTTAAAGATATCAATTTTAAAGATCTTAGTTATGCAGAGAATAGTAGTAATAGAAATAAAAGCTGCTTTAATTACTATAACTAGAACATAATAAGAATAATAGGTTATGCCAACAAAATCATGTGCTTTATCTTTCTTTGGCTGCCTGCTTGACACATAGTGGAAAATGAGATTCACAAATGGTTAACTCATAAAGTCTCCTAGCAAAGGGATTCAGGATGACAAACTTACAGCCAAATCTTGACACTTCTTCCCTACCTCTATATGTTGCTGAGGATTTTTAAGATTGAAAAGTGTACATCGAAAGCTTCTATTGTGTTGTTTAGCTTCTGTACCAATGAGAGTTCAAATCAAAAAGTCTTCTCTAGAATCTTAGCTGTTTAGTTTCACTCTAAATGACAAGCTTTTGAGACCTTAGTTGATAAACTGAAGTCAAAGTGAAGGTTCCATTTCATGTGTACTAACTAGTCTCCCATTCATAAAATTCTATTTTAAAAAAAAGTTCATTTGCTTTCAGTATAAAGAAAATAAAGAAAAACATTTATTAAAATATTTCTAACTCAGCACATAAAGGTAAGACCCCCTACCCCAATCTCCCATCTGCTGGGACCCCAGCAAGACCAGCAGCCATAGGCTCTGCCTCACCATGTCAGAGCTCCATCTTCCTTCTAACTTACACCTTCATCTGCAGTCTCTGATCAGCACATCAAGCCCCCCTCCACATTTCTGCCTGCCTCCCCTGAGGCCTGGTCTGATATGGGACACAGCTCCACCTGCCTCTCTGAATAGCTGTTCCAACCTGCGACACCCAGACCAGCCAACACCAGAGACAAACAGATGGCAAAAGGCAAGTGCAAGAACATAATCAGCAGAAGCCAGTGTAACATAGCACCATCAGAACCGGCTCTGCTACTAAAGCAAGCCCTGGATATCCTAACACACCTACAAAGCAAGACAATCCCATCTCATGAAGATGATAGAGGTCTTTAAAGAGGATATAAATAAACCCTTAAATAAATACAGCAAAACACAATCAAACAGATAGAAGCACTTAAAAAAGAAACAAATTCCTTAAAGAAATACAGGAAAATGCAATCAAACAGGTGAAGGGAATGAATAAAACAATCCAAGATCTAAAAATGGAAATAGAAGCAATGAAGAAAACACAAATGGAGGCAACGCTAGAGATGGAAAACTTAGGAAAGAGAACAGGAATTTCAGACACAAGCATCCCCAACAGAATACAAAATATGGAAGAGAGAATCTTCTCAGATATAGAAGAAATTGATACATCAGTCAAAGAAAATGCCAAATGTAAAAAGTTCCTAACTCAAAACATCCAGGAATTTGGAATACTATGAAAAGACCAAACCTAAGAATAATAGGAATAGAAGAAGGTAAAGATTAGCAGTTCAAATGGCCCGAAAATACCTTAAACAAATCTTGAAAGAAAACTTCTCTAACCTAAAGAAAGGGATGGCTATAAACATACAAGAAACTTACAGAACACCAAATGGATTTGACCAGAAAAATAAAATCCTACTGGCACATAATAATCAAAACACTAATATTAGAAGCTGGAAGGGGAAAAGGCCAAGTAATGTATAAAGACAGACCTATTAGAATTACATCTTCCTTCTGAACAGAGACTCTTAAATCCAAAAGATCCTGCACAAATCTCTTGCAGACCTTAAGAGGCCACAGATGCCAGCTCAGACTACTATATCCAGCAAAACTCTCATTAACTATTAATGGAGAAACCAAAATATTCTATGACAAAACCAAGTTTAAACAATATCTTTCTATTAATCCAACCCTATAGATGATACTACAAGGAAAACTCCAACACAAGGAGGGTAACTACACTCAAGAAAGCACAAGAAATTAATCAACTCACAGCAAAACCAAAACAAGAGAATCACACACAGAAAATACCACCTCCAGCAACAAAATAACAGAACTAACAACCATTAGTCATTAATATCTCTTAACATCAATGGACTCAATTTACCAATAGAATGACACAGGCTAACAGACTGGATACATAAACAGGGCCCATCATTCTGCTACATACAAGAAACACACCTCAGCCACAAAGATAGACACTACCTCACAGTCAAGGGCTGGAAAACTTTTTCCAAGCAAACAAACACAAGAAACAACCTGCAGTAGCCATTCTAAAATCTAATAAAATAAATTTTCAACCAAAAGTTATCAAAAGAGATATGGAATGACACTTCATACTCATCAAAGGAAAAATCCATCAAGATGGCATATCAATTTTGAACATCTATGCCTCAAGTGAAAGTCCAACCACATTCATAAAAGAATTTTTAATAAACTTTAAATCACACATTGAACCTCATGTAATAATAGTGGGGGTCTTCACAATCCCATTCTTACCAATGGATATGTCGTGGAAACAGAAACTAAACAGAGAAACAATGAAACTAACAAATGTTGTGAACCAAATGGATTTAACAGATATCTATAGAACCTTTCACCCCAAATCGAAAGAATATATCTTCTTTTCAGCATCTCATGGAACCTTCTCCATAATCAACCATACAGTGTGTCACCAAGCAAGTCAGATACAAGAAGATTGAAATAACCCCTTGCATCCATCAGTTATCTCAAATGGCTGAAAAGCACTTAAAGAAATATTCAACATTCTTAGTCTTCATGGAAAAACAAATCAAAACAAGCCTGAGACTCCATCTTACACTGGTCAGAATGAGTAAGAAAAAAAAAAATTTAAAGCGACAGCACATGCTGGTAAGGATGTGGACCAAGGGTAAACACTCCTCCATTGCTGGTAGTATTTCAAACTTGTACAGCCACTCTGGAAATCAATCTGGCAATTCCTCAGACAATTAGAAATAGTTCTACCTGAAGACCCTGCTATACTGCTCCTGAGCAAACATCAAAAAGATGTTCCACCATACCACCAGGACATGTGCTCCACTATGTTCATAGCAAGCATCAATCCCTGGTATTAGTAATTGATACTCTGTTATGTTTGCAAACAGGAGACTATCATGGCTGTCTTCTGAGAAGGTCTACCCAGCAGCTGACTCAGAGGGATGCAGATACCACAGCCAAACAGTAGATGGAGCTTGGGGACTCTCACGTAAGAGTAGAGGGAAAGATTGCAGCCCCTAAAGGGAAAGGAACTCTACAGGAAGACCAACAGAGTCAACTAACCTGGACCCTTGGGGCTCTCAGAGACTGAACCACCAACCAAAGAGCATACACGGATTGGACCTAGGCTTAGACACACACACACACACACACACACACACACACACACACACACGAAGCAGATATGGATCCCAAACAACTAGAGGGGAGCTATCCCTAAAGGTGTTGCATACCTGTGGAATGCATTCTTCTAGCTGGGCAGCCTTGTTTGGCCTTAGCAGTAAAGGAAGTGCCTAACCCCACAGAAACCTGGTGTGCCAGAGTGGGTGAATATCAAGAGGGCCTCCATCCACCCTCTCAGTGAAGAAAGGGAGGAGAGATGAAGTGGGTCTGTGGAAGGGGGGGACATCGATCAGAATGTAAAGTGAATAAATAAATAAAATTAAAAAGGAAAAAAAATTTTAAAAAATTAAGAATTCAATCTGCAATGAAAATCCTGTTCTTTCTCTTTTGAAAGAGGATTGTTTCTTTTAATGATTTAGCACAGCTGGGGTTGTTTGTATCGAATCAACTCACCTCTCTAAATTTCTAGCATCTTATAAAAAGTTCTAAATGTTCAAAATGTCCCCGGGGCCTCTTGAAGTAGTTCAAAGTTAGGAAATCACTAATGCTGAAACAGAAGGTAAAAGGGCACTAGACTTTCTAACAGTGATCTCACTTGCTTAGTGATGAAGCCTACGATGTTCAGTGGAATTTGCCTACAAATGCCATAGCTCAAAGTTATCAGACATCTGAGACAGGGGATTCAGAGGATAATAAACCCTAGTTTCCTTTGTTGAAGCTCAAACAACTATCTTCTCTTTTGCCTTTAAGAACCCTTTCTGGGTATCTGGCAAAATGAGTGTCTTTCCCTGACAACTTTCTTCAAAATAGACAAACGTATTTATAGTTGTCCTTGACAGGAAAGCCATGCAAGGATGCCTCTCTTTCCCTTAGGAAATGAGAGTTGCAGGAGGTTTATTAGGTGATCCACCCCATACAGACTAAGTATCTCAAAGCTTTGACCTGACTGGATCACTAGATTGTGTTCCTTATTTCACCTTTGAAGGCCAAGCATTCCAAATCTACTGTGTTTTGTAGAAATAAAAATATAGAAAATAATCCGGATTGATTTCACTTAATATGCTAACATAAAAAGTTTAAAATACTATTATCTTCCTCACTTTTGGTCGGAGTCATGGATTTTTTTTGGGGGGGTGTGTGATACAGAATTGCTGCCTTATACATTTGCAGCCACCACTTGCTTAGAGGCAGGGGACACTGTCAAATGCCTCTGGAAGACAAATTTGCCCCCAAATGAGAACTATAGCTCTTCATATACTGTTTATCCTGGGAGATTTTCCCCAGAAGATCCCAAGGTCAAATAAGATTCGCAACATCATGACAGCAGTCCTATTAGCAAACTTTCAGTTATCTAACTGCATATGGCAAACTGTTATGTCCTTATCCAGTTCTCATGAAAGACTTGCCTTTTAAGGCATGTTTTCCAGTTGAGAACATTGAGCCCCAGGGAAATCAAGCACTTAACTGATCAACATCATACAACTGGAAAGCTAGACAGCCAGGGGTTGTTTCCAAGCCATCTCTAGAGCCTGTGTAATTATCTAGACAGTTTTGCCCTTTTGGAATCCCAGTTTTTAATTGAAAATTCAAATTTGAATATTGAGGATAATTATTTTTAATTTGTAATAGTTATTAAGTATTTACATTTTCTCCCTAACAAAAATGACCTTTTGTTGTAATCAGTTGATGACAATCTTTTAATTATATGCTAAGTGATGGTCTCTATAAACATCCGGGAATGCAAACAAAAACATCACTAATCAGCATGACCCCCAGCAAATTCAGAAGTCCAGAAACTCTATGAGAGATGTGGAAAACATTTAACAAGGGAGATAAGTCATGAATTAGGCCTTTGAACATCCTCGTAAACATTGGTAAACAGATGCCTACCAGGTAGAGAAACATTTTCGTCAGAGTTATAGATCCCTTTGAGGTTCAAAGACCTCAAAGACCTGGACCAGTGGAAGGGTTCACTATGGAATTTGCAAGAGCTGGGAGCACAGAAGAGGTTAAAAATGAAGAAGAGGCTGGGTTCTTCACAATGATTTCTAGACTGGTTTGTCACTAGAGGGCAGAAGATAGCCAAAATCACACTAGGTCAGGTAGTTACTTGACCAGACAGCAGGATTAAAGGGTATTTCATAATTATATGCTTGAACAAGGAACATTAAGCAAGAGATAATAACTTGGAGGTGGACAAACGTGGGAGATGAGAGGGCTTATTAACAAGAGAAGCAAGGCAGAGAAGGAGGGGTTCCTCCTCTTAATCAGCTATGAAAATAAATAAGTAGAATATATTTGTGGAGGAACTGTCATGGAAGCAAAATAATGTACTTCCAGGGATTATGGTTTAGCAGCCATTTTAGGAGCCTGCAGAATACGGAGTAACACACTTCTGAATCTTCATACCGTATGTAGATGTCCCACAGAAACGGAACGTCTGGATGATTTAGTCAAGGTTCAAAGCTACAAGATAGGTTCTAACTTGCATGTCTACCTCTCTGAGCTAGACCATTGCAATCGTTTACCTCTGGGAACATCAGCTGGTTAATCTGAGTCAGTTGAGTTGGAGGGTCAACCCAATGTATTTGAGAAAAGGTGGGCCAGCTAAACATGTCGAGAGACACTGGTCCCAAACCTTAGTAAATGATTGTTGAATGGCGAATTAATTAAATGTTGTGTCCTTTTAAAGAAACTTTGGCCCATGTATTTAAAATAAGAGTAATTAAAGAAAGGAATATTGTTTTAGACATTTAGTGGCAGTTTTTATACTTCATTTTTTCAGAAAATAATTATAGTTCATCTCTCTCTCCAAAATAAAATTCTCCAGCATGATTAAAAATGGACGTTTTAATCTCTACCCAGTATGTGATAGATTTTGTAACTCTGTTATAGAATTTCAAAAGAAGCATTCAGTCCAGCATTTTGAAACTTTTTTTTTTTTTTGGTCAAGCATCTTCCTCAAAGTATACCATTAAGAATCACTTCCCATATTTCAGCTTTTATAAGATAAAACATTTTTTTTGTTTTTGTTTCAATCATCAATATAAAGATATTTATGATTATCTCACTAGACTTTTCGGAGGAAACTGTTTTCCTGACTATGTTTCAACAATGTCTTCTATTGTTGTGTCTCTACAACTATCTTCTATAGTTGTATTATTTGGTGTTTAAAGAGTGCCATTAAGATCCCTTGAAACTTTTCAAAAAAAAAAAAAGAAAGAAAGGAATGGAGGGAGGAAGGGAGAGAGGGATGGAGGGAAGGAGGTAGGGAAGGAAGAAATAAAACATACTTAGTAAACATTTCTTACCCATTTTCCAGATTGGCAAAAAATGGAAAGTATTGTGAAACAATACACAAGGTGCCAGCTTAAGTCCATCAGACAGAAATGGCTGTCTGACTTAAAGGCTTCCAAGCTTACAAAATCCTTTCTGTTTCATCTGAACTTTATCAGTGTATCATGGAAACTGATACACTAACTTTACAAACCTCTCACCTTTCCTGTTTCTCTAGAGTACCATTTTTTGCCTCTGCTTACAGGACTATTTGAGTATCTGGTTTGCTCACAAAAATGTTTAGCTCTGAACATTCAAAATTGTAAATGTCTATCATTAATAAGAATACAGCTTCCAGCATGCTAAAATTCAAGCCAAATTAAAAATACTGTTATCTTAGTTTGGTGAAATATTAATTTTGAAAATTACATGTAAAAATTTGCCAAATTCAATCAGTATTATTCATGTAACTTAATAGCACATTTTTATAGATAGAACTACATACATAAGTATATACATATATGTATATACATACAAAGATATTAAATATATAGTATATATGTACATACATACAAAAATATTACAATTGATAGAGTCCTGTAGAATCTGAAATAAAAGAGCCGTTGTAATTCATAGACAGATTGAAAAATTCTAAATAAATGCAATTGCTTTCCCTATCCTCATATACACACACACAGAGTAGGAGGTATATTTGGTCCAAATCATCAAGATAACTGATTCAACCCATTGTGATAGAAAGCATCCATCCTAAATGAAAATGTGTCTTCCTATCTGTAATGAAAGAATTGATGTTCTTATCATATTCTTACATATTCTTTTCTTCTCACATGACTATTTTAGGTGTATCAATACATGCATGAAACGATTACCGTTAATGGCTGCCCTGAATTCCGTGCGAGGGCCACAGCAAAGGTAAGACTTGAGTCACTTTAAAAGAACACTCGACCCCAGTGATGTAGTAATTGATTGTGCGCGTGTGTGTTTCAGGTATTCTCGTGTGTACACTGTAAGAGAATTTAGACCTCAGTGGCAGCCCAGAGTCTAGAACCAGTACTACTCACCAGGTAAAAAATCCTAATGGAAAAACTGACCTTTTCTGCTGCTTCTGTAGCTTAAGGAAGGAGAATGATTTCATTAAAATCACGAAATGTCCATTTGGCACAAGCAAATCTGCTGCTCCACTGTATCGAGTTCTACATGGTTTCTGGTACATCCTGTGGATGCAAAATAACCGATAGCCTATGTAGAGCATGAAAACTCATGTGCACAGGCCAAAAGCCCTGATGTAAGTCAGACATGGAAAGGTGTCACCTGACATCCTTGAGCCAGCACCCTTCTTTGTCCTCTGCTGGGCAATGGGTAACTTGCTGACAGTGGCAGTGATCTAATGGAAGGAAGGCCTGGCACCTTTGTGGCAGTCACTAATTTTGGTCTTTAAAGGATCAATCCGAGAGACTACAGAGGTCCCATTGAAAAGGATACAAAACGAGAATCGGGGAATTTTCTGGAGGATAGATTACTAGGAAACAATAGTCTTAATCTAAAGTCACACTTGCAGCTCGTGTTCTACAAGTACAGAAACGGTTCAGCAGAACACAACTTTCCTCATAAAGGGCTTGTAACTTTGTAATCACGCCAAGAAGTGAGAACCACTAAAAATAACCAGAAATTTTCATTCACCTCCTTTATTACCTATTGTTTGATTTCTCCCCTGATAATATTCAGTTTTCACTCTGTAACTAAACACTGTTGACTTGAAAGATTCTTCTTTCCTCCTCCTCCATCTCCTCCTCCATCTCCTCCTCCATCTCCTCCTCCTCCATCTCCTCCATCTCCTCCTCCTCCTCCTCCTCCATCTCCTCCTCCTCCATCTCCTCCATCTCCTCCTCCTCCATCTCCTCCTCCTCCATCTCCTCCATCTCCATCTCCTCCATCTCCTCCTCCTCCTCTTCCATCCCCTCCTCCTCCTCCTCCTCCTCCATCTCCTCCATCTCCTCCTCCTCCTCCTCTTCCATCTCCTCCTCCTCCTCCTCCATCTCCTCCTCCTCCTCCATCTCCTCATCCTCCTCCTTCTCCTTTCTTCATTCTTCTTCCTCTTCTTCTTCCTCTCCTTCTTTTACTTAGTTCCTTTCTAGCCCCAGCAAATAAAGTGTATGATTACCATTACATCATGCTTTGCTTGTTCTGAAGTGGAACACACACACAAAAATGATCCCTATGTGGTTTAATTAAGGGGAAAGTGAATTATGTAGTGTTTTACCATTCTCATTTCTTATTCATGTAGAACAGCAGGATAGCAGCATAATGTTTCAATAGCACAATATTTTTTCTGGTTGTTTCTGGGCTGTCTGCATTGCATCCATGTCAGCCATTAAAATCCCTGCATGACAACAGGGTTTGCATGAGCAAATGCATGTAGCTAAAACCAAGCCATTATTTCCATGTCATTCACTATCTCTCATTAAACGCAGGCAGTAGCATCATGCTAAATTGATGTGATAATGCAGTGTGTGGATAAAGAATGTACAGTAGTTGGAAATCAATATTTTCACAGTGTTGAGAGTAAATCACTTTATACTAGACTTCTAATCAACTGTGGTTAAGGCAAGCTAATGCAAGTGGAATACAAGAAGCAGGCAGAGAATCTTGATTGAAATTACTAGTTTATTCCTGTTGGGTGGGAACTGATGGTAAGTTGATTTCTTGAATTCGAAGAAACTAATGTGTTCATTTTAAAATGAAAGTATGACCATATTAAATAAAATTTTGTTTGTCTAGGTGTAATTCCCCAAGCCATTCATTTGGCCTGTATCATTGCACTAGCTGACATGTTAGTGTGGAATTAAGAAAGATAAAATAAATAAGATAAACCCAGTAAGATACCATTCATAGTAATATAGAATATGGGTGTGAAATAACAATAGCATCTTTTAATCTAGCACTTTACTTTAATTTTTATATTCATTTAGGCATCCTGGATTTAAAACAATGAAAATCTTTACATTTACTAAACCAGTGGCTCAACAATAGCAAGATGTTTTCATGAATGTGCAAATACAAACTTACTCATAAGTATTGATAAATATGTATGTTCAAATAACAATGTAGACTGCATCACATAGCGATAGCATGTAAAAGTGTGTCCCTGCTCCATGATCAACATGCATTCAATAATTACACTGGGTAGTATGTGGACAAATATTTGGAGTCGTTGATCAGGATTTACATGTAGTTGATGGAAGTCTGAAAGAATTTACATTAATTTTGTGTTGGGTTTTATTTTTCATAGGTGATAAGCCTGACAAAGGTAGAAATAACTAGGTGATGCTTTACTGAAGAAAAGAGTCATGTGCCGTATCTAAAAGTAGATATTCTGTGTTCTTCCTTCTACAGGAGAATGTTAGAGAGATGTCTAAGACATTGTTCCCTGAAGATCATATACTTACCCTTACTTCCAATGTTTTATTACCAAAAGAACATCTTTTCTTTCAGGCAACAGTTGCAGCTTTTGCAGCCAGCGAAGGGCACTCCCACCCTCGGGTAGTCGAACTGCCAAAGACTGAAGAAGGCCTGGGTTTTAACGTGATGGGAGGGAAGGAACAGAATTCCCCAATTTACATCTCCCGCATCATCCCTGGAGGGGTAGCTGAAAGACATGGAGGCCTCAAAAGAGGAGACCAGCTGCTATCAGTGAACGGAGTGGTACGTTGATAAAATACTCAGAGATTTTTCTCCCTATGTATATTCCCCATTACCCCGCCCCCACCCTATTACTGAAACCAGTGTTTGAGATTACAGTACAGACAGCAATTTTATATCCATCTCCAACTGGCTTCCGGGACTTGGATGGGTATTAACCTATAAAGGCAGTGATTTCATATCTTTATATCTCATTTCGTCTCGCACAAGTATGATAAATACCAACAGTTAGGAAATCAGAAAATCATGTCAAGAAATTATCATATAGAATTTCCTTCTCAGAATACTGCTATTAAGTAGGTGTTCAGAAGACTATGATTTTGATCCCATTTTCATCCCAAATTTCTATAAACAGTTGAGTTTGAGGGTTTGATTTGGTTTTGTTTTGTGTTAGTTAGCTATTTAATCAGTTAGTTCGTTTGTTTGTTTTAGTGCTAAACATTGAACCCAGAGCCATGTGTATACTATGCAAGTACTGCACCACCAAGACAGATACCACCTCAAGAAATAGCCTCTTATGAAGCTATTAAATATTTCCCTTAGCTTTTACTTGTATCAAACATAACCAATCTAAGTTCACAAATTTCAGAAATATAAACAGGAATTTATCCAAATATACTTACCCCTTGATCGAAAAATATTTATTATAGGAAGAAGATTTAATATACAAGATTTGAGTTCTTCATTACATCATTGATTTATGTTCAAGACACAATATCTAACATATATTTGAAAAACCATATCTGATTGATAACCATGGTATACATTTTCTGTTTATATCTTTAATCTTATTTGCATTTGCTCATATTTAAAAAGAAGTAGTTTTATATTCACAGAAGCTATTCTCTGCACTCTGTTGTCCTGTAATGAACATCAAAACGAGCAGTCCATGAATATTTTATATCATCATTCCAATCCCCAAATCACCATTATCTCCACTTTTTCTAGAAGATAATGCTTTGAGATAAGCATTTTATTGACCTTTCAAGAACTATCACTTTTCAAGGCTTGTATCAAATGAAAATTGTAGAGCCCAGCTTTCTGGTAAAGGATCCCAAGCAGGGTCAAACATTATGATTCACAGTAAGCTATGCCTTGGGTTACTAATTTATGATTTCTCTGAGTACACTTTGCATATCTAAAGAGTTATAGGTTTAAAAAATAGGAAGAAGAGTAGCAAAAATTCACTCAACTGTGTGCATAGTCATTATTCTTGCGCAAAGCAAACATAGCCATGTATGACAGCATCAATCTAATAGGTAAATTGGCTTTGACCTGTCTATCAAGGGAGCAAACAGCCTCTGCTTGACCCACACATTTGTAAGCCACAAAGCTCTAAGCACTTCACAATCAGGCATTCATTCCTGCACTGACCTTGTGATGAACCTGGGAAGCAGCAGGGAACGTTGCAACAATGAAATCAAACAGACCTGGTTTTACTGCTCAGTATCTATAGCCTTACAAACTAATTGTGCCTGGTCCCCAGCTCCACTTTCTAAAAGGCAGGCAGGCTGGCAGAAAAGTTACTAATTACAAGGGCATTGGTGAAAATTAGTGAGGCAACCTGTCTACCAAGACCCACCACTAATCAATCTCTTGGTTATACACAACAGATTTGATTTGTAATTGTGATCACGAAAGGAGATTGAAGTGAGTGAGATTTTTAAAGTGCCAAGAATATTGCTCTTATTACTTTGGTGAAAAGTAAACCTTAAGGAAAACTCTGCTGTATACATAGCTATATGCAAATTAGCAAATATTTATTAATAAGAAAGTAGCAATCACCTCCCTTCTGTGAAGCTGATAGGTTCCACTTCCCTGTCCATTAGGTGTTCTAAGGAACTTAGAAGATCTACTTGAGTCAGGTGAGACTATTCCTGGGTCAAAATTCTATTGAGCATACATTTATCCTATGGTCTCATTCTTACTAACCCCTTGTATAGGATTTTTACACCCTGTTTATGTTTCCAAAGACTCTATAGAGTTCACATCTACTTAAAAGCTACCATTTAATAGCAGTCTCCATTTAAAAACCATATCATGTTAATTAACAAGGCACTAATTTCAACCAAGTTGATTTCCAACATAGTTTGGTCAGGAGAAAAAACATCACTTTTTCATTACGGTCAGCCTAACAAATACCCATCCCTAGCTACAGTGTTACTTTAGACACAGTTCTTGATTACTGATCTCTCATCCTAGCCTATTTTATTCAACTCCAAGAGTAACAATTACCTATGTTAAAGTGTTTAAGAATAAATCATAAATACACACATATCTATGGAACAAAAATTAGTGCAAAGGGGGAGGGATGTGCATTTGCAAGACAGGTAAAGGGAGGGTTTGGGGGAGAGGAAATGGGGGGAAAAGATTAATCTAAAACATTTTAAAATAGGCATTTTAAAGTAAGTCAGAAAGGAAGTTGTCTCTGTTTGATCGGGTACTTATCTCAAGGCATTTCTACACTGAGGAATTACATGGCTCACTGCTTTGCCCCTAGTCACAGAAATCATAATTAATGCAATTCGAGAAGCCTGGGCTTTTACTCCTGGGTCCAGAGGTCCTTCCAGTAGAAACAATCTCACACAAGCTGTGGTATTTACTGCAAATAAAATATTTTATAAATAAAATGGAGTTGGAGGCTCTGTAACTGAAAGATCAAAACCAAACCAAAGAAAGGGTTAGCAAATGATCGAGTGATTGCTATGTTAGCTCTGAAACAAGGTGCCACTTGCAAAGATTCACGTGGAAACTGTCAAGAACACAGTGTTCTAAACTGAAAATCTTAGAAGGAAGTGATTCAAAGGGTTGTGGCAAACTTTACTTCACCAAGCGTTCTGAGACAACGACCTACTGACTTAGTTAAAGGTTAAATTATCTTATGAGCCCAAGAATCTTTAATAATGATGTTTCTAATGGCATCATCTATCATATATATATATATATATATATATATATATATATATGTTACATTTAGAAAGGAAATGTCATAATATCTGCCAAAATTTATCATTTTATTAACACACAACTGGTAACTTGAAATACAAGACAATAAAGGGAGAGTGGAGGGAGAATCAATAAATAGAAATAAAGAAAAAAATACAGCAATTGAGCAATTGATTTTTTTCTTCTTGTTGTTCTTCTTATGAGTCAAAACAGAAGGAAACTCATAACAGCTTAACTCTCATGGAAGGATTTTTTTTTTCTCTATCATTTATGGCTAGAAAAGAAATTTCCCATGGGGTTCTTATAAATGAGACATTGAATCACCTTATACAGCCTCATTGAAAATAAGGAGCCCTTTTGTGTGTGGCTACTTCTTATGTTGAGCCTTAGCATAAAATCTAATAGCTGAATTAAATTTTAACATTAATAGGAGGTCAAGGTGTTATAGTACAAATCTGTAGCTGTCTAATGGTCTCCTCTTCACCCTTTTATGTGCAAATATGCTCTCAAGGACTATTTCTAAGGATCGCAGCCAGTGTAAATCCAACAGGGATAGTAAATATAGTGATAGAGTCAAGATATTAAAAAAACAAAAAACAAAAAACAATAGTTGTCACAATAGGCTTCACTTAATAAGGTTCTTCATGAAGTCCCACTTACGTGCCAGAGACTATGTCTATACAGAATCAGGGAGGCATGGCTAAATATCAAAGCTTGAATAATGTCCTTGGAGTGTATTAATTGATTTCAAAAGCAATATAAAGTAAACTGAAATAAAAAGGAAAAGAAAAATCAAAACCGTCTAAATGTCTTTGTAGGAACATTGATTCAAATACCTCTGACAGACACACCGTTTGTGCACCAGCTGTTGAGTGCAGTATGTAGTAGTCAGTCCAGACATGATGTAGTGAATGCAGCCATAGCTCAGCATGTTTCTCTGAGGTGCATTCTATTAAAGGATTTAAGTCATTTGATACAGAGAACAGAAAGTTTAGGAGAGTAATAAGATCTCCAGGTGACCTCCAGTTGTGCCAGGTCCTAAATAACAGAACGAAGACCAATGCATGAAGGTTTCAGGGAAGGCAGAGTCCAGTTTTCATAATAAAGACCTTGTATACATGTAAAGTTGTCTAAATAGAAGGAGCGTCACCCCTAAAGAGTATGTACCCATTATCTGAAGCTTTAATCAAAGATAAGAAGACTATCTGCCATTCAGTATTTCAAAATACAGGTACTGTGTGCATAGTTGTATCAGGCTCAAAGGTCTGTGCCACCTCTGTGACCCTGATTCTATCGATTAGGATGATATTTTTGCTGAGTCCCACAGTAAGTGCCAGTTGTCCATCACAGACCACCCTATATTCTGGGGCTGAAAATTAGTTCAACCTATTGTCTATGGGTCCTATTCTTGAGACATTGTCCTTAAATGAGACAATTAAAAGTTGGTGGCACTATAGTTCAATATATTTAATAACTTAGAGTTTTTAAGCATATTTACATATTTTTTCCCATTGGTTGGTCAAAACAGTCTCACAAAATGGGGAAGATACTTCTGCTACATACACACACACACACACACACACACACACACACACATCAGTGACTGAACTCAGATAAACTCTGAGACCTACAATAAACATATGAAGTAAACTTCAATCTTTACTGTGATGTTATTTGATTATCAAGTGTAAAATATGATGGTTTGAAAAGTCAGTCCCACTTGAATCTGAATGAGCTCAGTGGCAACATCAACATCAATTTCCTGGGGTTTATGTTATTTTATAGTCTTATAAGATGTCAGCATGTTGCAAAGCTGGGTAAAATGTACAGGAGAGGTCCCTATATATTTCCTCATCCCCATAATTTTATAAAGCTATAATTATTTCATAATGTTTTTTAAAAGGAGAAACTCCCAAACAGTCACCCCAAATACAATAGCCTACTACTACTGTTGGGACCAGAGAAAGGTAGGATCCAGGTAGCAAAGGACAGGAAGACCAAACAGAAACAAGAGAACCTCAGTTGTGTGCCCTGTTGAGAAGACATGTGCCTAGCTTCTGAAATCCCATCATCTCTTCAGAGCCCCCTGGCAGGACAACTGTAATTACATTCACCTCACTCCATAGTTAAATCTAAATCAAGTTGTTGGTACAGTGTCTGCACATCACTAATTACTTTTTGAGCATAACAGATGAGTGAATAGAGATGGATGTGGGAAAGGAAGAGAATAAATAGTCTTCTTGGTACCTGGCCTTTTTCCCATTTTATAAATGCCTATGCCAAGTTAAGGGTGAGATCCACAGCTCAAATTAGCTATGCAGAACGCTGTCAGGTGTGCTGTGAAGATTAATGAAGAGCTAGAGCTGCAGTTCAAGGTGCAGCTCAGTGCTAAAGGGCTTGCCCAGCATGCCCAGGTCCCCGAGTTTGGTACCCAGCACCAAAAAATAAAAAAAAAATAAAAAACAAGACAAAACAATAGATTTGAGCTCATGTAAAGTTACAGCTGTTACTTCTTCTTCTTCTTCTTCTTCTTCTTCTTCTTCTTCTTCTTCTTCT